>JAHDVF020000787.1:0-60907 GCA_022606425.2 Lepidostoma basale | reverse complement strand
AACAGACGAAAACATTGATAAAGTGAAGAAATAGTATTAGCCAATCGTCGAATCACCGTTAGAGAAGTTGCTGAGGACCTAAACATATCGATTGGCTCGTGCCATTCGATTTTAACCAATGATTTGGGCATGAGTCGGGTCGCCGCGAAATTCGTGCCAAAAATTGCTCAATTTCGACCAAAAACAGCATCGCGTTAACATTGCTCAGGAGATGTTGGACTCGGTCCGTGACGACCCAAATGTGCTCCAGAGGGTCATAACTGGTGACGAATCATGGGTTTATGGTTATGACGTGGAAACCCAAGCTCAATCATCCCAATGGAAGCTGCCGCATGAGCCAAGACCAAAAAAAGCGCGCCAAGTTCGGTCGAACGTGAAGGTTTTGCTCACAGTTTTCTTCGATTGCAGGGGCGTGGTGCATCATGAGTTCTTGCCACAAGGTAGTACGGTCAATAAGAAATATTACCTGCAAGTTATGCGCAATTTGCGCGAAGCAATCCGCCAGAAACGCCCGGATTTGTGGAAGAACAAAAACTGGCTTTTGCACCATGATAACGCCCCTGCTCACACATCGTTGCTTGTGCGCGAATATTTGGCCAAAAACAACACAGTAATGGTGCCGCAGCCACCGTATTCCCCAGACCTGGCCCCCTGTGACTTTTTCCTGTTTCCAAAACTGAAGAGGCCCATGAAAGGACGACGCTACGCCACGATTGAGGAGATAAAGACGGCATCGAAGGAGGAGCTGAACAAGATCACAAAAAATGATTTTTTTAAGTGCTTCGAGGATTGGAAAAAACGTTGGCATAAATGTATTATATCCGAGGGGAATTACTTTGAAGGGGACAAAATAGATATTCATGAATAAATAAATACTTTTTGAAAAAATATAAAATTCGCGATACTTTTTGAACAGACCTCGTATTGTAGTTTCTATTCGTGGATCTTTTTAACTAGCCATACTACGCATTCGCAGTTTTGGATCACGAATTCCAGTATTTATTCCATCTTGATATTGTTCGATTGGTTATATCCGCTTGATAAAAATCGGTCCTCTGACAAAGTGGCATCTGGATAGAAATTACGCATAATATAGCAAATACTCTCATTGTTCTGTTAATACGCAAACCATTTGACTTGAGTGAAACTCTCCATTCTTTTGTTTTTTTTTTATAGTAAGAGCGACATAAATATAATATATCTCATTATAATGATTCTGATTGCCAATTCACGAAGAACCAAAATATATGATATTTAAAAATCAAAACCAAAATGTTCACCATTAGTTTAGTTATTTTAAGTTTAAAAAAAGTGTATTGGATTATCGGACCGGTCTCTATACAATTTATTTCCGCTTTCTACTCGATTTTCTTTAAAAAAAAAGAGTGTACCATACTTGAATAGTATGAGAGATATAAATAATTTAATTCTTAATGACTCAAATGAGCAAAAAAAGATAAATAATTGAAAAAAATATTTTTGTGGAGTTTCAAATAACAATTAAATTCAGAAAGAACAACAAATTATACCGTATTTTAGATTTTTCACCGTCAACGGAATTCATAAAATTCAACACGATTTTTATGCCAATGGAGATAAATGTCAAAAAACGTATGAAAAACACACCATTCATCCAAAGTCATTCGCAATCTGTTCTCCGAACTGAGCAACCGTGAGAACACTGTAATCTCAAGTGAGACTCTTGGATAATGTGAAGCCAACTCATTTCAGGGAAGTTGGCAGCGTAACGCCTTTATTGTTTAGACCCAGAAGAAAACTTTTACAATTGCGGAAACGGAAATACTGTCTTTAAAAACAGTTTAATTTAAATCGAAGTTCATTGCTTTTGCTTTTGAAATAAATAGTGGATTAAAACGGATCGATTTCATTTCTTATAACTGTATTTTTTTACAAATATTACAAAAATGGATCATATCACAACTTTTCAAAGCAGGTTTACTCGTAGTAAAATGTTCTATTATATGATTTTTTATGCCTTTGGACTTGCAAACAGTGTTTTCATTATCGCGCTCCTAAGAAATATTAATTTCACATACATACGAGTATATTATAAATAATGTAAACTATCATAAATGTTTTATACGAGATGTATTATAAATTTATGTAAAATACAGTTGAAACGTGTTGAATATCATCAGTTTCTGCTACAAGAATTTCTTATTTTATTATATAAGTAGGTATTATTTGTTTGAATATCAACTATTTATTGACCCCTATTAACTTTACAATTATAAACATAAATTAAATAAAGTTTATATTAAAAAATAACATTTTATTTCACTTATTTAATTTAACTTTATTACAAAGAACGAATTTATCATGATAAATAAACTCGTATAAAAACAAATAAATAGAATTTTATTACGATAATCCTAACTAAGGAATTCTAAAAAATATAATAAAACAATTTTATTCCACTTTAGAGTTTATTTTTCTCGACATGTTTCGAAGGTTGTATACATTATATTGTTAGTTTATATCGTTTTCCCGACGATGAAAACTTTCGAAACATGTTAAGCAAAATAAACTCAAAAGTGGAAAAAAACAATGCTTTCATGCATACGAAATTCGTCATTATGGAATTCCATGGTATTAACACCTTAGGTATAGTATGAGTTAATCATTTTGCCATATTTTCAAAACACTCAGGAGTATCATTACTGTGTCAAGGAGTTCTTTACCACCCAGCTTCAACATGTCACTTATCACTTGATCTTCTCCTGCACTTTTATTATTCGTTCTATCTGGCATCTCGCCTGATCCGACATTCAATATGACATCGTTAGTCTCTTGAATTTTGTCGGGGGTAGAAAATGGATGAGAGTCGCGCATGATAGAGGAAAATAGAGACTGTATAAAGAGGCCTACTACATCAAGAAGTGGAAAGATGGCTAGGGAGAAGAAGATGAAAAATTAATATGTTAATAAAGAATCGCAAAAATTAATTGCGTTACGTATAAAAAGGATTAACATGTATTTTAGGTTCATGTTTAATGTTTCATTTATATTGCTAGCTAACTTTTTATGTATAATTTAATTTACTTTTCCATGTACGTATATTATTAAGAGTTCGTTTAATTTAAAATTTAGATACTCGGATTTGAACGCTTAAGTAGGTACTTTCTACTTCAAATAGGAATACTTAACAAATTGTAAGAGTTAAATTACAACTCACGCGTCGTTTCCCAGTTTCTCTTGTGTTTATATTAAGTAATGAAAGCGCTCAATTTGGTTATTAATGAGTTGTGGTGCTCGAGTGCTCGACAGTGACTATTAATTGTGGATGCTTCAACACACAATTAGTTCAATATTCTATTCGTGAACTATAACTAAAATAAAACAGTAGGCCGAATCTGAAAACGAAAACTCGAATCTAAGAATTAATAAACAAATGAATTTGATAAAAAAACTAATTGGCAAGTGTTTTCAATCTATGTTAATTAAAATTTAAAATAAAATGGATTTTTTTAATTACATTTAATATTTGAATGATATAAGTTAGTGTTATGTTTGTAAATTTTCCTTCTTTATTTGCTATTATCTTATTTTGTGAAGTCACATTTGAATTACTTAAAAAAACATTATATTTTCACAATTTTTTTAAACTTTTCACAAACATGTTTTGGACTACAGACAACTATCAGAAGCAGACAAAACGACTCAAAGGAAAGAATTCTGCGGTTCAAAACATGTTTTTGAAAAGTACAAAAGAGTGTTGTGAAAATAAATTGTTTAAAAAAATTCTCGAATATAAATGTTCAAGTTATTTTAATGTATTTATCTCAACAATTTTGAAGATAATATTTAAAAAATAATGCTACAAACAGCGTTATAAATAAATCACCATTAATTTTTTTTAATGATTATGTACAAATTAAATGTAGCTTGAAAGCAGTATGTAATAAATCTTTTTTGAATTTTCTACTTTATATTGAACATTGATCAGGTTTTGGTGTGGAAATTTGTGGATTAAGCATGTGTAAGAAAATTCGTGTTCATTATAGTGGATACAAGTTATGAAAAGGTTATGGTTATTGGTGAATAAATATTTATGGGAGCGATGTAATGGTATTTAAAATCCATGCGTATATAATGTGCACAAGCCAAGACAAACTATATCATTATTGAAAGCATGTGTTACTTTCTAAGTCGTGCGAACTCAGTTTTTATGGTTATTAACATCAAAAGACCTGTAAATTATTATGTAGTGCAGGTGTTTTAATCAACAGTAGCATATTCTAATGTATTTATCTCTTACGGAGAAGCAGCTTATATAACAGATGTTACAGTTTAATGATTATATCCAGAACGGATACAGGAATGAAAAATATCGCTAATGATTGACAGAGCACTGCAATTAGTTAGGTACTAAGAGTATTAAATAATGGGTCTCGCTCAGTATCAGGGCGAGGAAAGAGGAAAGCATGTTATTATTTTATGTTCATTTCACTCACGACCATCGTAGTGCGATTAAGTAGAGAATTATCAAAACACAACATATGGTTCATGTATCGAGAACATCACATCATACTTTTTTGTTAAAAATAAAATAATGCGTACTGTTACGTGTATTTTCGAAAGCATAAGTAAAATATATTGAACGGCAGATTGTTATATCCTGAGATTCCTGTATATAATACATGGCTACATAAAATATCTTTTCGTGTGATTTTTCCGACTACAAATATTGCTACTATTAAAATGATAATTTTGTCAGTCTACATTTTCTTCGACTTCCTTTGACTTCCCTTTTTAATTATTTTGCTTTTACGCAACTTTTAAACAATTCTTCATTCGTCTGTTTGTAAAATTCATCTTATTAATATTTTCTTAATTTGAATGATGACGAAATAATCTGGATTTTATTTCTTTGTCAGTTATTTATTATCATATTGTAGATTTTTAATTTCAGTTTTTTTTAGTGATTATTAATTTAATGCTGTTTTTCAATTCTTATACTTCTCTCGCTAGCTTCTAGCTTCACTTTCATATACAAGGGTTGGCACTAGATCTCCGTAATGTAATCTTTGCTTCGATTGATATATTGTTATTTTCAGTAACGGAGTGTATTATTTACATATATTAACCATCCTGCAAAATTACCTCTCACAAAGGTAATACCAGATGAATTACCTTATTAACAAATGAATAAAAGGCAACATAAAATTAAATTCCTAAGCATGTAAATATTCTTCTATACGTATACGAGTATGTACATAGTAATTTCTAAATTTCTATTATTTTTCCATACATTAAATCTCAAGCATTTATGATCACAGTTTGTTTATAATTTGAATTATGTATAAATTAAGTACACTTACTTAATTACTTAAAAAAAGATCGAGGAGAAAATAATGAAAATGTTGTTTGTATGTCATAGGATGAAGATGCAATTAAAAAAGTACATTTGTTTGCCAAAAATTCTCAAGTTTACATAATTTGGAAATGTAATTAATGCGATATATAAAATAATGAAATAAATTAATACATTCAGAATATTTTATCGTTATGAAACGATATTTTTGATTAACGATATTGTATTTAATTATTATTTAATTTTAGTTATTTCGATTCAATTTTATAATACGTAACTATTATAGTTTTGTTTGTACCCTAGCTTTATCAGGGCGATATAATGACTGATACTGAATCAGTCTGTCAATGCCAGCTAGCCTGGCGAAAGGGGTCGCTGTCAAAATAAAGACAAAAGCGGAAGTTTTTAATAAAAAGCGTCGTTTTATTTAATTATTATAGTAATGATAATAAAATAGTCCATTGTTTTGGACACTATGATACTTCAACATTAAACTGAGTTTATTGTAACACCTGATGATGCCAACATCGGTTGGCGACACTCTCAGTGAATAAAAAGAAATTGTGATATTATAACAGTGTTTTAAATTTTAACAGTAGTAATAATAATAACTTGAAGCGGACCTGTAATATAATAAACTATAATTTCGCGCGAGTAAAATTGTAAAAATATAATTAATAATAATTAATCCTAGTCCGGGCCAGAGTTTTCAGTGAAATGTGTCGGGTTGTTTTGTAATATGACATAAAGCAGGTGATTAAACCCGACCCATTCACCGCGATCGCTGGTCGCTCTGTATGGAGCAGGCCACGCTTCCGCTGGCTTACATTCATTTCGTGCTAATACTTATATAATTGTGTCAATTATTACATTAGCTTCAAAATTAAGATCAATATAGCGATCGCCCAAACGAATATAAAAGTAACGTTTTTCGCAAAATCCATTTACGAGTGTGATCTTTTTGTTTGTTTATTAGTAATTCAACAGAATCTCAATGGTATAACTGTTTAAGACTAACACTTTCTAATAAACTAAAATTAAATCATTCATATCGATTTTGGATACAATAGATCGTTTAACTATGGAAAGTTTATTCATAATTTGCTTTACTATGGTTCATTATACCTTCTAAATTTTAAGCATAATTCCTATGAAATCGTAACGTACACAACTTTAATATTTTTTACACAATTCAATGAACTGTATTAAAAGATTTTTGGTAATGTCATTTAAGTATCAGCAGAATTGTGCAATTTTAATGGAAATGTTTCTTATGAAATTGTGTTACATTTAATTAAAATCACGAATATAAAGTGTGGCAATTGAATATTTATATCAATTTTATTTATATTAAATTTGTAATCAATTCTATTTATTAAAAAAATCACAAACATCACATATACATATTTTCAGCTATAGAATAAAATAAAAACGTGAAGGTACCTTTAAGTATGCAAGAAAATCGAGACAATACAATTTTAAATATCCGAGTACAAGTGCTATAAAAAAAACAAGAAATAACCAATTGAATACGTTACAAATTGATGCTTTCTGAGGGTAGGACACTGTCGTGTATAATGTCCATATACGAAGTAATGTGATTTAGAAGTATTTTTCCCCTGCCCAGAAGCATAATCCCGGAAAAATTAGTTCTAGACAGAAGCAGATGAAAAGATATGTTGCCGTTGTCACAGATAATTTGTGATAGTTTGGCTCACCTGAGGAAAGTACTATCTTTATTAAAATTGTACATTCATTAGAGTAAATTGGCATGCATCTTACGCTTCTCGCTCTTTTTATTATTTATTATTTATGATAGTGTATCTCTAACTTGTATCTTGAGTGTATTGGAAAATAATTTTGTAATGATTTCTTCTTCTTCTTCTTCTTCTTCTGCTTTATTTAGGACTGTGTCCTGTTATTTCTCGGAGCCTGTTCCTGGGATGCAGATGTCCAACTGTCTCGCCATCTTTTAGGTGGTCTTCCTGCAGGTCGATTTCCTGTTGGTACTTTATTTGCGGCTATATTTATCACTCTTTCAGAACATGCGCTTTGTAGCATGTAATGCTTTCGATACATTTAAAGAAATAAATGTAAATAAATGAAATAATTATCCAGGACCAAAAATTCTAAGTATCCAAGTTATTATATATATTCGAGGAAAATCAGATAAAAAAAATTATAAACAGCCCAATGAATGGTTCGCCTATTTTCCAATAATTAGTAATCCAGTATACCAAAAGAAACCAGTTGGGTTCGTCGATGTACAGAAAATATATAAAACTTTTTCTATAACATCTCAATTGACAAACAGTATTTTATATTCGAAGACACGTGTTTATAATAGAACACCTTTTCCTTATAATTTATGATGGTACGGTCACGCCATGCGGCGTCCAGCTGACTATGCTTCAAGGAGGGTAATGGAAGCGGACCAGCGATCCAGGGGATGCGGTAGGTCCAAGTTGACATGGATGGGACTTATTCAAAGGACTCTGAAAAGAGATCGGATCCCGCCAGATGCGACCCAGTAGAGGCATTCCTGGAGACGCCATACAAGAAGGAAGAAAAAGAATTTTCCTTATACCGAAATAAAAGTAAATATCCATTCAAAATTAGAAATGAACTAATTTCAGCTGACAAACACCAACCTTAAAAGTTTATTTACTGGAATCGTGCATATTCAACGTTTTCTTGTGATAATAGATGGACTACAACACTTTATAAGAATTAAATGCATAAATTCAATTGTTTATGGGCCTTGTCTTACTAATGTTATCATTTATATTCAGAGTTCTTACATACAAAACAATTCTTGAAAGTCTTTAGCGCGCTCTCAATTATTCGGGTTTACAAGTTAGGAAAATCAAAAAAGCTAAGCTTGTAAAGTATACAAACATTGTTATTATATTAAAATGAAACAAGATGAGAATTGACATTTATTTTATAGTGTATACATTACTATTCTGATATTATAATTAGGAATTATCAGCATTAAAATCTTAAACATGCATTTATGGAAGAAAAATAATCTCCAAACATGAAAGAATCAAATATTTTTTTGTTCATTTAGGAATTTGATCACATATAATTGACGTATGAAGGCATTAACAACATCAATTCTGGGCATTGTAAAATTGGTAGTCTTTTCAGAACAAAATAACATAGAGATGCCAAAAATTATTTACTTATCGCACCAAAATAAATTGATAATGGAGAAATTAGTTTTGCATTAAAAATATTTATCTTGTCTTAATTGAAATTTATATTGTTCGATTCTCGGCGATGTTAGTATGATTGTCACCTGTCTTTGGTCTGGTATAGAATTCACGAGATATGGGATGCACCTCTTATGCGGAGTTGAAGAGAGTTGCCGAGGACCAAGCGGAGTGGAAAAGGAGATGCGTCGCCTTGCTGCAGGCCAATCTTAAGATTGATTAATTCACGTGACAATAAAAAAGCGATAGATAAGCCACCATCACATGTCATGTCAATCAATATAATAGCTTAAAACATATTGTATACAGTTGGGTTTAAACGACCTTTTGTATGAAAAAAACTACAACGGAAAATCTTGAATGACTCAGTAAAGTGTCGCAATGGTGTGCACTTTATATTGATGCAAGAGTGTGATGAATGTCAATTGATTCTTGAGGCGTGCATCTTATGATGGTTTATTTCTGCGTTACGGTGACACACTCCGAGGAGGAAGTGCTGGTTCACATTATCCTCGTTTCACAATAGATCAAACAACAATCTATTTATATGTGCGATGTACACTCGAGGAGTATGCGGTACTTATTGTTGGCTCGGGCGTGTGTGCGAGTGTTTTGTATGATCGATTACCGCTGTCTCCATACACGGTGGTGTAACTGTGAATTGAGATTAATAAGCTGCGAAAAGATTTCCATTGTGGCACGCCATCATAATTAACATCAATATATCACGAGATTATGACAATGATGACCAAATCACCACTTTTTTTTTTCAAACATTAATCTCCTACACATTATATACAAATAGAGCAAATCGTATACTTCTATCTCGGACCCAAACTGTGCAATATCACAAATAAAAATATAAACGACCCACATAAAATGTTAATAACAAATTTCTGAGATGATCAAAAGAGGTCGGCTTGTAGAAAAAAAGTAAACTAACTAACTAACTATCATGCCGTCTCCCCGAAGAGATAAGTAGAAATAATGGACCACCAAACTGTTCTTACATGACAAACTTTTCAATTTCAATTTATTTATTTTTTTAAAATCATAAACATTACAGTATATAAACCAAAGCGCTTATGGCTATAGAATACAAAAACAAAACAAAAAACTCTTTTACACAGAATTTACAATTGTGAAATATAAAAAATTACAGTATAAACAGTTGGTTCTACACAGTGAGAGGTGAAATAATCAATGTTGCCTTTGTCGCAGATAATTGTCAGGGACAAACAAAGTCAAGTCATTCAAAATTTCCGAGTGATGTTTTCGACCACGAATCAGTTGAAAAAAATGAACACCCAAATGGATAGTTCGTCTAATTTCCAATGATAGGTAGTCCAGCATACCCAGCAAGAAATCTGTTGGGTACAGCCAGGGGTAATAAGCGTTTTCTTTGAGGTACAAAAAACGTAAGAACTTTTTTTGTACCTTTTGATACTTCTTTCGCCTCCTCAATTTTCAAACATCGTGTCATGCACGCACGTCGATTTCTCCGACTCCTCACGTGGTCGACATTCAATATTTGCTTTGTTTGATCGTTCCACGTATTCCTTGGTCTTCCTCTATCTTGTTACGTTTACATCGTTAACATATGTTGTACATTATTTACTAATCTTTCTTCATTAATTTATTCCGTCTTAATGATCCTTTCATTATTTTGTTTTAAAACACTTTCATGCGCATCGCATTCACTTCTTATATTTGCATTCGATAATCTATTATACAAAGTTTTTTCATACATTCATTTAAGAGCTCATTTCTACTATGTACTTGGTAAATGTGCAATACATAATCTAGCTAACTATCAATCAAGCCGTCTTCCTGAAGGGGTAGGGAAAAATAATGGAATGCCACACTTTTCTTTCCTGATTTACTTCTCGGGATTCCTCAACATTCGTGTCATACATCGTGTTATGCACGGACGTCGATTTCTCCAACTCCTCACGTGACCAATATTCGCACCGCATTCACTTCTCATATTTTCATTCGAAACTCTATCATACACGACGACCTTCGTGGCCGAGTGGTAAGTGCATTGACTGCCACCACGAAGGTTCCGGGTTCGATTCCCGGCGAGGGCAGTGTGATTGTTACACTGTCTTTGGTCTGGTGTAGAATTCACGTGACAATAAAATGGGGAAAGATTAGCACAAAAAAGTGCCAACAAGCTAAGAGTCACTCAGAGAGCAATGGAGAGAGCTATGCTGGGTATTAGTTTACGGGACAGACTCAGATATGAGGACATAAGAGTCAGGACAAAGGTTTCCGATGTTATCAAGATGGCCACAACCTTCAAGTGGCGATGGGCGGGACATGTCGCTCGCGATCCAGATGAAAAGTGGACAAGGCAACTGCTGTGCTGGTGGCCAAGGACGGCAAAGCGTGGAGTTGGGCGCCCACAGTTGCGTTGGCGCGACGATGTCCGGAGAAGTGCGGGAAGTGCCTGGATGCGGATCGCTCAGAATAGAAGAGAATGGAAAATTCGAGAGGAGGCCTACGTCCAGGAGTGGACGGTCAATACAGGCTGAAGAAGAAGAAGAAGAAGAAGAAGATTACCTATCTATCACATGTCTCGAGAATCACTTTGATAGCTACAATATCCTTTACATCAATTTGGCTCATGCTATCATGATGTAAAGACCGATTCAACAAAACAATAATAATAATTATAATAATAATACACAGTTTTTCCACACATTCGTCTAAGCGATCTTATGTCTGCTGCATTTATTCTATATTCAGCCTTATTTTGCCAGTTTCATAAATAAATCAATTTATTATTATTATGAACGAATAAGTATACAACGTCATAGGCCATTTGATTTATGATGTCCTGTGGGTATTACATTATTTAAAGCTATTTGATTGAAAATTTACTCTTCAATATATGGTACAGGAGAGGATTACTATGATAATTTAATAGTTTATGCACTACAGTTGTTTGGAATTGGTAATTGTGTCATTATGAAATATAACGCATGCTCTAAATACCGAGGTCTAGTCCACACCTAAAGGTAGGTTTTAATTGCAATATGATGGTACAACTACATGGCTTTTCCTAACGGCATATAAATGAGGTGTGTAAATGATTTAGTTGTTGTTGAAATTGAAAGGTATTTAGTATCTTATTAATATATGTATTTGAAATTCTATATTTTTGTAAAATATCATAATTATTTATAGACACCCCTATATTGCATTGCATAATCAACCTCATGGGACTCATCCTCATGGAAGACCTCCTAAAAGATGGAAGGACAGCTGGGAATCTACCTCAAGGAGGAGCAACACTCGGGAGAACAGACCACATAGGTCTACAATAAGGAAGAAGAAGAGTAAGATGTATAGTCAATCTATGCATTCACTACATTATTAATGTAATACTAGCAGTGGTGATGGTCCATAGTATGAAAAATTTAAAAGTCTTTAATTAAAATTAAGGAATTAACTGAATGCACAATAGAGAAATTTTGTTAAATATTTATTTAATGTTTAAGTTTAATTATAATGTATATATAATATATGACTACACTGATGAAGGGTTTCCGTGTTCCGAAACACGTGTGTTTTATTTTAAAAATATATTTCTATTTTAAATAAAGTTTTCTGTTACAAAGAAAAAAATAATTTAATAGAATATTTTACACATTGAAAAATAAATAATAACAAACGATGTTTAATTATAAATTTAGATATACTTTTTTTATGGTGTTCAAAATTACCTAAAATGTATATATATTACAATTTTGAAGATTTTTCTTCCTGGAAGCAACGACACTTGTACGTTGAAATCGCGATTAGACTTGTTTTTATGTGTCAGTCGCAGAGGAAACAACAAGACACAAATATATCAAAGATCCGAAGTAGAAACGAAAACATTAAAAAAAATTCTCGTCGCGTTCGCCAAGTGCAAAAAGGGTCTATTAATTTATTTGTTATTAGTCTATGCTTTTAAAAAAATGTGTTCGTACTACTACGAAAATAATTCTCTACGAGAGCCGCACAAAAGACCAAATGGCAGCTACAAGTTACCCGCATTGTATATCTGCCAGCAAGACGCTATTATTACAAGTTGTCAATTTAATTGTTAATAAGTCGAAAGTGTATTGTTGTGAAATGATATAACAAACTACTGATTATTCACAACAGACAACAGTGACAATAAAAACATTTAGCGAGTGTGTCCATTGTTAGGCTTTGACAAAGAGAGTTTACAATGGCGATTGGTGTTAAATTGACGTGATTGTGGTTGCGTTTTGATTTTAATATATTTAAAAAAAATCGAGTGTTTTACGTAATACTATAAATGCGTTTATGCACTTTATGTATCATTTTATCAATAGATTACCTTGCATAATAAATTGTCGATTTATATTCTGTTTCGTGGGAAAGCAAACCATTTAGATAACTGAAACAATGCCAACGCAAGCACAATTTTTAAATTATGTAAGTTGAGCAGTATCACTTTTTTAACACTACTTTATGAGGTGAGATTATTATTTGAATGAAAAATTCATTGTTTAACCTTACAAAAAAGCTATCAGAAAATGTAATCAGTGAAAGGTCATATTGGACTATGAGAGAAAAATATTAGCTTATTCATCTTATATCAAAATATACATTGAGATACGTCGTAACGTGGTAGAAAATATACGTTTGCTTCTGACTATTAGTGAGTACTAGCTAGAAAAATTAATTTGTGTTAGATTGGAGGTTAGATGTTGTTAATAGAGAGGCATTCTTAGTGTCACCACCAAGTCAAGAAAAGGAAATAAGAAAAATGTGAAAAAGTATAAAAGAAACGGTATCTTGAAATGATGATATTGATTAAATATATAAATTTTTAGAACACTACGTTTAAAATATCAAAAAAAGAACGCACTGTTATTAGGAACAGTGTCAAATTAGGTACTCCTTTCTATACAACAAACAAACATTTAAAATATAGTTTCTTGAACAATGATGTAATATTCCATATTTATTAGTTAAAACGAATGAAAACGTCTTTGTTCTAGAAGATTTTTTTAAAATTTCATTGTATTTATAGAATTTGATTATTTTAACTTTGTAATCTGTTAAATTAAAAAAACTTTGTTTTATGTATCACAGTTGCATATTTATTTTTCGCGACAGCTGTTTCGTCAACCTATGTTGACTTCCTTAGGTGTTACAATATGATGATGTCAACATAGGTTGACGAAACAGCTGTCGCGAAAAATAAAAATACAATTGTGATAAAATTTATAAGTTTATAATGTTAAAGTATCACAGTGGACTATTATTTTAACTCACTGTTGATCGTACTAATTTTTTAAACATAGCTAATTTACTAACTAACCATCACGCCGTTTTCCCAAAGGGGTAGGCAGATATAATGGACTGCCATTCTTTCCTGAAATACTTCTCTCGCTTCCTCAACATTCATAAATCGTTTCATACATGCACGTCGATTTTCCGACACCTTACGTGGTTTTTAAACATGCTTACTTATATAACATTATGCCATTAATACGAATGAAATGGTCTGTTTTATTATCATACTTTATGGGAATGACATGTTTCGCCATGCTAAGGGTTTATCAAATGTTTCCATTTAGTATCAAATCATGAGAAGAATAATTCGAACGAATTTAAATTCGGTAGTTCTACTCAAGTAGAAGGTGTAATAAGTAGAACAATTGTTTTTCTCTTCATCCGGAAATATTTCAACAACAGTTAGGCAGATTTTTTGTAGCGGTGACTTTGGCCCGGATATATTACACTCCAGAAGCAGTTGTTTGCGTATTGCCTAAAACTGATTGCCCGTTTCCGTTTTAAAACTGTGGAATCGGAAGTGTACCGCAAGTGCAGGCCATAATATATTCCCCGCTGACCCCCTGGGCGGAGAATACTAATGAATCTCTTGGCTTTCAATTCTGATCAGTATTCATCAACAGACGATGGCTGAAACATGATGCTTGTAAAATAAAATCTCTCCATTTTAATAAAAATATTTTTATGTACCAAAGTCGATTAATAACTTTTTGCCGGTTTTTGGGATGCCACTCGGGCCTTTTCACTGTGGTAATTTTCCGTTGCTTTTCATATTTTTGTATACAACATGTTATTTGAACCCAATTACTGTATACAATTATAAATCATTTGATTCTCACGACATGTGTTTAGGTAGCTAGTCTGTCCCCATTTTTATTGTCACGTGAATTCTAACCGATCAAATGCAGCGTGAGATTTTTTTTCAAACATTTATCGCCGGAATCGAAACCGGACCTTCGGTATTGCAGTCATAGATGTGGTCACTCTGCCATGAAGGCCATTCTTGAATTGAATATGTTAAAATATTAATAATTACAAATTCTAATTAAAATTTTCTTTTTTTCAAACAGACATTTCAAACATTTAAATCATCAGTTTGAAAGAATCCATCGATCCAGCACGATACTGTAGAGACAAAAATCTCAAAAACATTTGGAGCATTTTTCTCTCGAATATTCTATGTACGATGAGACGATGTTTCATAGTTTGATTGTTCTGCCCACCGACATCCCCAGAGGCAGGTTGGTTATATATACACACAATATTTTTTTATGTTATATATTTATTGTTAGTGGAATTGGGACGGCCATATAGCGAGGACAACGAATGATCGGTGGACAAAATGCACCCTGGAGTAGCGACCGAGAACCGGCCATAGAAATCCTGGCAGACCACAAGTCAGATGGTCTGACGACATCAAGAGAGTGGCAGGAGGTCAATGGCACAGAGCGGCGAGCCCCCTTGGCTGCAAATGTACATATATTATTATTATTTTTAACGTAAGTCCCACATGGACGGGAGACGGGCCTAGGGAGTGCACGAGTGAAGCTGACGAAAGACGCTGCTGCGCCTATAACAGTTTCAGGTAATCGGAGGGAGCCTTCTATGGCTCGGCTATATAAAGAGCGTTGAGAGATAGTGAGTTGTGGAAGTCGGAAAGGGAGGCCTATGTTTTGCACTGGACGACTAAAGGCTGATGATAATGATGATGATGATGATGATTTATTACATGTAATATTTTGTTTTATTGAGAACATAGAAATTCGTTAGCTGTACCAAGAACTTTAAACGATTTGGACTATGTAAACAAATATATTGTAAGAAATGGGGTGGAGTTAATAATTTTCATATAGAATAATAAATTTTAAATATAGAAGCGTCATTAACAGAATGACCGTTTTACTTAATTAACTTCTTGTCTACTGCGACTATTAAGTTTAAGTCTCCCGTTGTCCCGGTAAACTTTGAAGCTTAATAGCAGAGGCAACGCTGAAGTTGTTAGTTATGCAAGTTCACAACTCAATTAAGTATGTTGTCAAATCCTGTGTTTAAGATTTTCTTTCCGTGTATATTTTGGTGTAATTGAACATAAAAAGAACACTTACAGGTCACCTAATGTTATATGAACATTATTATAAAAGAAAATAAAAACGGGAATTTAAAAAATAACTGAACATTGTTCAGTTTTGCCAGCGAGCCTGGCGAAACCGGTCGCTGTCGAAACAACTGCAAAAGTGGAAGTAGTTATTAACAAACTCTTCGATTTATTTAATATATCTATTTGTTTTGAATTTATACAAATACTAATAAATATACACATACTGGATTTTACCCATTACGGGTTAATCATTTTAATGATTAATTGTATCTCAATAGAGACGAATAAATCTACATATAATCTTAATAGATGGCGCTAGTGTAGATTGAACTAAAATATGTGAAGTGTTTCTCAACATAGTAGCATATATACATCTTTCAAAAATTTGTCAGACGTGGTGGTCGTAAGAAGGGGGAATGGGAAATGTTGTATTACATAAAGCGATCGCTTAACCCAACCAATGACAGGTCATAAGTCCTGTAAACGCCTCGACCACCATATTCTGTTTCCAAAATAATTTACATCTTCGTCTCTATTTAGATATAATAAATCCTTAATATATTTTTATTTTCATTATTGACTCATTCAGTTTATTAATAAATTTAGAGTTTTTATTTATTTAAGTAGATAGTATTATAATTTGGTGCTTTTAATATGAAAATTATGATAACATGAATGTTAAATAGATTGTCAGAATATCGATGAGATTAATGCTTTATAGTATGTATTTTAAGAGCTAAAATAATGATTGCGTACACAAGAAATTCTAAAGAAATTCGAATCTTTACGCGAAGTCGCGCATGTATTTCGTAACGTAGCAGTCGTAAACGCGAAAAAATATACAAAGCAATCCGTTTTGTATCTTATGAATGTCGAGTAGGAAGTTCTTCCGCAACCAATATTAGATTTACATGCCTACATACGAGCACATAATGTATTGCAGAGCACATAATACGTATGTAAGCTTGTGCCGCACAGCACGAGCGGAGTGGTAAATTTGTTATTTCAACATTTTGCCAATGTTTAGGCGGTCTGAAGCATTACAGATTTATGTCTCTATTTAGATTTTTTGCCGTGATGAAATAAATTAATAGAATTTTCTTGTATGCATCTAATAAAATAAGATTTACAACATTTTGAATGTACACAAATACTTGCAGGCGAATACTGGATTTACCCATCATCTCCAGGCGTTATCTAGCAATACGATAATGGCGGTAGCCTTTCACATTGCGTTAATAAAAAGATCTTCTGCTTAATGCTTAAAATCCAATCTTCACAGACGGCGCTAGTGTGTAGATTGAAACTACCATGTGAAGTGTGGTGTTACAGATTAACATATATTCAACTTCCAAAAAATTTTCAGACATGGTGGTCATAAAAAAAGGTGGAATAAGGAATGTTGTATTACATAAAGCGTACGCTTAACCCAACCAATGACAGGTCATAAGTTCTGTAAACACCTCGATCACCATATTCTGTTTCCAATTTGCATCTTCGTCTCTATTGAGATACAAATAAGATTTAGTTTAATAAACGCGTTACATACATTTGTATCAATTTTATATTATATACATTTTAAAATTAAATTATTAAGATGATTTTTAAAGGATGTACATGTGGTCCTAATCGAGGGATCGTGGTTTGAATCTAGGGCATTGGTTGGATCTTACCACTAACAAGTTTTTTTTTTAAATTAACCTTCGTTTAACATTTAAGATATAAAACCTACGGTAGTTTTGTAATTTCACTTTTTCTTTTTTATGTACTTTGTATATAGAACACTTATATTAAAAAAAAAGTATAACATAAAGCGATCGCTTAACCCAACCAATGACAGGTCATAAGTCCTGTAAACGCCTCTATCACCATATTCTTTCCAAATAATTTACATCTTCGTCTCTATTGAGATACAATTCATTCTTATAAAAATTAAATAACACAGACTTGTTTCGGACAACCAGTCCTTCTTCAGTATTTTACAAAACATGGTTCATAAATCGTATACGGAAATAAAATTTAGTATTGTTTGAATAAATAATAAAATGAAACAAATAAGGCATTAACTCATTTCTGTAATATAATAAGTTTTAATGCGACTAACGTTATGTAATTATTTTTTATCAAGGTGACTTGTATATGTAGCATTATAAGGAAGTCCGTCAAAATTAAAACATTAAGTGTTCATTGATGGCACACAATGCTGATACAGCAATCGTGTAGCTAACAACTCATCATATGTAAAGAATATTATTTATAGTGTATTATTACATTATGAAGTATAAACCTTTTATGTGTGTGCAGCGGAACGGGTTTCGCAATAAGAAATGTGCAAATCTTTGCAATCGAAAGCTTGACAACAGCCTTGTATTAAAAATGAAACAAAAAAGAGGCAAATTCCTCCGTCGTTCATGAATCTCGAGGCCAGCCATGTAAGAGCGCCGTACAACACTACTATATAATGCACGCATTTCAGGATTTACTGTTTTACAATATTTACAATACTTAATACTTTTTTTTTCTGGTTCTGATTTTGAAAATTTGGTTTGGTTCTTGTGGTGCTCCCGTAAATTTGGAGATATTTCGTGTAAAAGTGAATTGTTTGGCCAATTTGATTGTTGCCGCACTTTATAATAGTTAATTTTGACACGTAATACGTTTGTGCGGTTTTGACGTTAAAATTATACTAGTTTTTTTCGTCTATATAAAGAATTTTGACAGGTGTAAAAATAAATTTTTCATTTGTTCCAATGACAATTTGAATAATTTCTTCAATATTATTTTTAAGTTCTTGCTGGTGTTCGATTGCTTAAGTACCCAATTGCAGCTAATTAAAAAAAACCGGTGGATGCGAGTAACATAAATCAAATAATCACAAATGTCCGGATCGTCAATGTCAACAAGTGCACCATATAAAATGAACATTATGTGTTAAAATATTTTTATTTTGTTATTTTATTTTATATCATTGTATTTTATATGATTTGTTTTAGATTTAATTTTTGGGTGTAGGACGAGATGCCTATTGGTGGCGATGAGGTTCGCAACCCAACACACCGCGTCTCCCGCGGGGCGAAAAGAGAAGGATGGAGTGCCGCATTGGTTAAAATGTGACAGTCCATTCTTTCTGCCTACTCTTTCGGGGAGACGGCGTGATGGTTAGTTAGTTAGTTAGTTAGTTAGTTACAATACTTAAATGTAATGTCATTGACCATACGTGAATTAAAATAAACAAAAAATGTCTACATTTAAATTGCATGTCACGCATGCTTGTTGATTTTTACGCTTTTTAAAATGGTCGACATTAAGAATTTGAGACTTTGTTATTTTTTTGTTTTCTCGACATTCTTCGTTTTCGTGCTCGATGAACACCAATTTCACTGCTTTCTTACTGTATTTATTTATTTAAAAAAAAATTGTCAGAAGCAGGATGAAACTAGGATAAATGCCGTAGAAATGAGGTCACTTAGAAGAATGTGCGGAAAAACAATGTATGATAGAATATCTAATGACGAAGTAGGAAAGGAATGTAAAGCAGATGAATGTGTGATAAATAAAATTAAGAAAGGGTCATTAAGATGGTTTGGATATATGGAACGAATGGATAAGGAAAGAATGCTTAAAAATATATATGCAAGTAGTGTGAACGGGAAAATAAGTCGAAGGAGGGCCAAGGAAGACAGGGCATGACCAAATTTATCAATTACTGAAAGGTGGACATGTTCGAAGTAGGAACAATCGACGAGCGTGCATGTCACGATGTGTGAATGTAGAAGAGGCGCGAGAATTATGCCATCCTCTCTGCCAACCCCTGCGGCAAACGGCGTGATGGTTAGTTAGTTAGTTTAAAAAATATATGTGCACTAACACAAACATAGGTTGACATAACAGCTCTCACGTCAAATAAAAATACAATTGTGATAGGTACATGACACAACGTTTTTTTATTTAAGAGTTTATATTTTATTTTATTTCTTAAAATAATTTTATTACAAAAAAATTGTACGGTTATGAATCTGCTATTGTCTGATGATGTAATGTTGCAGAAACTCATCAAACAAAGTCAAAGAATGCGATTTTAAACAATTATAAAGACAGCATTACATACATTTCTAATGAATTTCAATTAAAAACATTAAAATATAATTTAGACATTATCGTTGCATGTTACACGCTTTGCCATCATTCATGTGTATCGGTAAGACATTCCGTTTTGCTCATCTTTCGATTAATAATAAATGGCATATAATATTTTAAATATAATAATACTGAGAGTAGTCTAATGACGACATTATGTAATGGCGCCTACTATAATAGTTGATCGGAAGTCAGGTTTTTATGTAAATATTGCAGTCTAATGCTGTCTCTGTTCTGCGGGAGAAGTGTTCTCGGAGAACAAATATTATATTCAGGTGGATAGTGAGTTTCGTAAATTAATACCGAATGCTGTAATTGACGTTATGAGTATAGCCACGGGCCGACCGCAAGGAGCCTGTTAGCTCCGGCTCGGTCCATCGCAGCGCGAAATATTGGAATTTAATTAAAACAGATGATCATTATTTGCTCGTTAAGAGGTCGCTAAGTGCTCATTATTCGGTGTCTCATAATGTGACGTTTTATTCCTATGTATTCATATCATCGTATCATTAATATAATAACAACATTTTGAATGTATACAAATTCTTGTAGACAAATACTAGATTTCACCCATTGCGGATAAATTATTTTTATTTTCATAAGGATTAATTGTATCTCAATAGAGATGAAGATGTAAATGGTTTTCTGGGAACTGAAGGTAGTGGCCTAATAACTGCTTAATGCTTTCCAATCTTAATAGATCACGCTAGTGTAGAGTGAACTTAAAAATGTAAAGATAGGCGTGGAATCCTACCATATATACAAGTTCCAAAAAATTGTCAGACGTGGTGGTCATAAGGAAAAAAAAGCGGAATGGGGAATGTTGTTAAACATAAAGCGATCGCTCAACCCAACCAATGACAGGTCATAAGTCCTGTAAGCGCCTCGGCCACCACCTTCTATTACCAGAAAACAATTTACATCTTCGTCTGTTTTGAGATACAATTAATCCTTATAAAAATAAAAATTAATATCATACATATGAATATAACTGCATTATTATTGTTTTGAAAATCGGGTGGTGGTCTAGGGAATAGAACGCTTGACTCCTGATTCAGGGGACATGAGTTCAAGCCTGGACACGACCAGATTCCTTCTTCATAATAATGAGCTATTTTCTGCTCACATTGAAGATTGTAAAATAAATTCTAACATCATTGATTAAAATCCTTGGTAGATAGAAAAGAAAAAAAAATATATTCCTATTTAAAAAAATTTAATATCAAATTTTAAAACTTATATTACAACCCTACGCAAAACCCCCAGAGATCGGATCAGAAATAAAACGATAAGGTCTGTCTGTGGTATTGAGGACGTAGTGAGATGGTAAAGAAGCAGAAGGCGCTTTTGAAGAGACCACGTGGACTGCATGGAGAATACAAGAATTGCAAAAATTGTTACAGATGAAAACTCAAGCAGCAAGAGACTACCAGGAAGGCCGTCTAAAAGATGTGGGGCTGAATATCATAATCCCAGGACAACTCACTGTCACAAACAGGTCATACCTCCTAAACTAAGAGGAAGAAGAAGAAAAATCCGTGACTCTTGAGTATAACCGTGTTCCATGGTTTCTAATTCAACCGAAATTGCGAAGCAGATTAAATCACGCAACATCTAAGAACAAAATAATCCTTTTCAATGTTAATATTTCGTCTTGTTAACAAAATGGGCGAGTGGAGAGGGATATTGAAAGAAGGGTTGGGGCAGGCAACAAAGTGAATGGTGCACTTAAAGTTGTCATCGGAAACAAAAGCCTATCCCAAAAGGCTAAAATGGCAGTGCTCAATGGTGTTCTTACACCGCGTCTTATGTATGGAAGTGAAGCATGGAACTGGCAAAAGAAGGATGAAAGTAGAATGTGTGGAAAATCTGGAGTGTCGAATGAAAATATAAGAAGTAAATGCGCATGAAAGTGTTTTGAACAAAATATTGAAAGGAACTTTAATATGGTTTGGACACATGGAAAAAATGAATAGCAATGAAGAAATAATGGTAAAAAATATATGTTGATTAACGATGCAAATGGAACTAGAAATATAGGAAAACCGCGGAAAACGTGGCACGATTAAATAGATAAAATATTGAATGTCGGTCACGTGAGGATTTAAAGGTACGTATAATGCCAAGAAATTTGAAATCAATAAACTTGATATCAAAATTGAAGAGTCTTGATAATTCCAATAACTTATTATATTGCTAAGATTGCTGTAATATAACATAACATATGAGCTATTCATTTTTGTATTCGACTTGTTCTCTTTTAATTACAATAATTATTTATGGTAAATAAATCAAAATAAATTTTAAACGCATGCCTGAACAAGCGGAGAAACTTAATTTATGGAGAATGCTACATAATCTTATTTATGCAAGTTTGTAATATGTAATGTAAATAAGGAAGTCTATTCACGATACCAATTGTTAAAAATATTACCCATTTTCTAATCAAACGGTAACTAATTTATTTTAATTTTAAAACGAAATTTAATTTGTACAAAGAAAACACTGTCGTTTTCGGAGCGAAATTGAAGCATATTTAATTAACATTAAAAAACTATCGAATTGTAATTAAAAAATCGAACATTAGAAATTACCAAATATTTGATGATATGCACGGTGAGATATGTCAGTCCAATAAAATGTAATAAAACTTTTAGAAAACGATCATTTTCATAAAATTAAATATTAAATACGAAGTTGCAGTTCAGATAACCAAAAATGTAAGCTTATTGAATATTTATAATTAAATTTTTAATACTTATTTAAAACATAAAATATAATAGAAATTGGAGTTATTTATATTTGTGTCCATTATTTGTAACTATTATATATATGAACAAACCACGACATATAGTCTATATTTAGCTTCTTATTTTTTTAGAATTTAGCTTCTTTCACAATGCAGTTCGTTTTCTCATTGACTATTTACCATGTTTAATGATATTTTTTGGCACGATGCCATAAGGATACGAGCTTGTTTTAATTTGTAAACAGCTTTGGTTGGTTCATATATCATATTGTATTAATGTAACAAGCAAAATAATGTTATATTCACTGATCCAGAACAATGTAAGGAACTAAAAAAAGTGGGGATGTGCTGGTTGTATAAATTGATAGCGAGTTGCAACGAAATAAAGTAAAGATATGTTGGACTAAGACTAATGGAAATATTTCTTTTAGCTACCCATGAAACTAACAAGTCCAAGATAATGATATGTAAGTACGATACATTAAAAATACGATATTCTTAAATTGTTCATGAAATCACGTCTGGGACATTGTGACTTAAGTATCATTAAGGTTCTACGTGGTTCTCGTTCTCCGTGTATAGAATGTAGGCATACTCAATCGATAAATAATCGATCACACTTGGCGTGCCACAACCACTGCCTAGAAAGTAACGATATCTGTCACGTTTCCATCGGTACTACGTTTCCCTATTGAAATCTAGGTAAACGAGTGCCAAACGAGACATACTTGCTGGAATTTCTTTTAAAATCTTACAGTTCAATGACTTTGTTTCCAAACTAACCAGCTGTTTTACGTATATTTATCTTTGAGTAATCCAGATATTGTTTACATGCAACTTTGTGTATACTATATAATAGTAGTTAAAGTACTTGTATTGAATATCAAAATAATTTTAAAGTATATTTATTTTAAACGTAGAAATGGATGGGAAACAAAGTATCTACCTATGGACCCTGCGGCCTGTTATTACGAAGTCTGATAGCAGTGTTTTAGACTCGTGAAATTTTTAAATTATCTATTTCGTTTTCTATACAATATAATAATATGTTCAATATATATTTTATTTTGCTGAGAAAATAATGATTGTAAATTCAATAAGCTTATTATTAATATGTGTACCTCTGAATGAACCGAATTTCAAACTTTATTTTAATTGAATGATTTTTTAAATTAACATCAAATTAAATCAAATCAAATCAAATCATTTTATTTTCTCTAAAGATATTACAAATCAGAATTATAGTTTAAGGCATCTATTGAGAACAGGTAAAACATAAAAAAATATAATATATAATACCAGGAACGCATGAGAGATGATTCGACCATACGAATACATAATACTCTCCAAAGTCAAGAGTATTTATCTTCTGAACGTACGATGAAGGACGTCGATCTCCGAAGCTCTCCCCACCGGCATCACCAGAGGCAGGTTGTTTCTGCATGCTGGGAGATAAAACAATCTGTGCTGACGCTGTCGAAGATAACCATCTGGATCATAAAGATGGATAGCCTCCAAGATAACGGAGTTCTCAAAGAATCCCCCATAATAAGTCTGAAGAAATGGACATATATCCAGTTGATTTGACTATCAATTAATTTTAGTAGAACATTTATATAACATTTAAATGCAGTCTATTATATTGAAATAATTACATGAAGTCATACATTCTTTTAAGATTTTTGACCTTCTTAATGTCACCAATTAATGTCGTAACGATACCGGATCTCGATTACATCAGACCAAAAAAAGACAGAAATACAATACATAGAATAGGTAATTGCATTAAATATTTATTGCAAAGATTGTAAACCGGTCCATGATTGAATAAATGACCTTTGGGATTCCAGGCAATTTGAACCATTTAAAAGGTGAACAACGGAGCAAAGTAGAACTTGCTACCTACGTCTGTGTGAAGGTTTATTTTTGGCGCTGAATGTGTGATTTGGTAACAACTCAATCTTTTGATTGCTGTTCCTAAGAGCCGCCATTAGCGCTGATTATGTTATTTTTTCTATAATCGTAATATTCGAGAGTGGGTACAAAACGATCTTCTCTGATTTATATCGGTTAAGTTGTAGTTTATGAATGTTTTATTAAATTGTTATTTATTAAGAACTATTTGCAGCAAATGTTTGTACTAAAATATGTTTTCGCGATTATAATGTGATATTTTAAAAGTGTCATCTCTCGTTTGCTTGTTAAACTGGTCCGACCACATTTTCTCCTGTTTTAATCAGTAATGTTCAGTGCCTATCGACGAGCCAGGGGAATTAAATACACATTTACAAACATTTAAAGATCAAAGCATATATATAATCTGTTGTATAGAAAGTAAATAGTATATAAGTGTAGGAACAAATATTATATTTCAATTCGAATTGTGAACCTAAGATTATAGAGTATCCGGAATTGGCATTATAATTTTTTGTATCACAGTTAGAGTATTTCATGAATGAAAGCATTGTGCCCATTGAGTAGATTCGTGTTGTCCGACACATCTAAAAAATGGTCGGTGTAAGTAGGTTTCGCAACTTAAATTGTACCCAGATATAATAGGTGAAACATTTAGTATTTACTGGCTACAATACTCAAATCACAATTATAGCAATCGAAAAAATACATATCAGTGAAACATTTTATTGTTACGAAATGAACTTTTTTAATATTTGAAGTCATTACTTCATATAGACACATTGTAAATTTTATAATGAAGAAAAATAAATTACACAAAAGAGATAGTTTGAAACGATCTAATAATTGAGGTAAAAAAATAGTAATTTACAGTGAATCATAATAAAACAGTACGAATATTATAAAAACATCCAAAAATTAATTAATTTTTTGATAAATAAACTTAAACTTTGTATTACAACTATTGTATTACAGAGTGTAACTATATTTATTCAAATATGAATCCACAACACAAAGTGAAGGCGAATATAGAAGAAGTACAATTTATTTATTTATTTGGAATGATAATTGTTTTGAATTAAACATTCTTCACCAGACAGAAATTCATTTTTAAATGGAAATAATATGTATTTTTTAATTTCAATTCCTTAATTAATTTTACGAATATAAAAAACCAAATGAATGAGGAGAATGTAGATCGGTAAAATATAATATAAGTTAAAAATGTTACAACATTATTTTTTTGAGATATTATCCCTTATAATGCCTAGGCGAAAGAGAAGGCAAAAAGCTGGAGGCATTTGAGATGTGGACCTACCGAAGAGTTGCCCATGTTTCATGGAGGGACCACATTACAAATGAAGAAGTTCTCAGCAGAGTTGAAGAGAGTAGGCACGTGTTGAACACTATAGCGGAGAGGCGCGCAAGATGGATTGGTCATGTGTTGCGACACGAATGTTTCCTGCATAATGTGTTGGAGGGAATGGTCGAGGGATCGATTGGCAGAGGATGACCTCGCCAAGAGTACCTAGATCAGATTTGCCGAGATATGGGCTGCACCTCTTATGTGGAGTTGGAGAGAGTTGTCGAGGACCGAGCGGAGTGGAAGAGGAGATGCGTCGCTTTGCTGCAGATCAAACATTAGATTGAGACCGGAGAATACCTGTTATGTGAGTTAGCTTTTTTGAACACTGTATGTTAGATTTTTACAGATGTATAGATATTTCTGTTTTTTTATGATAGATTGGTAAAATAGAGGCATTCGAAATGTGTCCAGACAGAATAATGCTTCGTATACTATGGACGAGTTTGGTTAACAAAATTTAGGTTCTAGGGTGAGCTAATTGTAACCGAGAATTGTTGAAATGCGTTAAGATCGGGTAAATTTTCCTATGTGAGTCACATCTTGCGTAGAGACAGATATACATGTATGATATCCTCCAACTAATGATAATGGGAAAGATTGAAGGACGAAATGGTCCTGGCCGAAGGCAAACTTGGCTGCGCAACATAAGATAAGACTGGAATAAGGAGTGCAGAAGAGTTATTCCAAGTTAGCCAAGTTCGAGAAACTTGAAAATGCACAGGGAAAAAAAATATATAATAACATTTTTGTTTATATTACTTTGCTCTTAAATTAACCAATTAAAATCATTCCTATATCGCATCTTCGCATGTGTTCAATTTTCATATACGTTTTATGTTAATAACATTGCCATCTTCTTTTTCTTTGAGTGCCATGTCAGTACCCTGGCGTAGGCCTCTTTGTCCTGTGCCAGACGGAACAACTCCCCCACCCCACGAATTGCCATCTACTCAAAACCAACTTACTAACTAACCATTACGCCGTTTCCCCCGGGGGATAAGCAAAGAGGATGGACTACCATACTGGTCTATTCTGACAAACCTCTTGAGATTCCTCTACATTCATACATTCTAACGTGCTCGCTGGTCAATTTTCCCGACTTCGAATGTAGCTTTATTTTTATTAATTTGATCATGTCATGCTTTCCCCGGTTTCACTTTCCACTCGCTATCATACATCGTTTTCCCTGCATATTCTTCTGAGTGATTTCATTTCTACGGCATGTATTTTATTACTAACTCTTCTTTTGCCAACTCCAAACTTCACTCCTATACATAAGTGTTGGCACTAGAACTTCACTTTGTACTGTCATATTTGCTATACTCGTAATGTTTGAATAGATAAGATGATAATCTATAAAGTTTTAGTAAAAAAGGACAGACACAGTAAGGACCAAACAAGTTTTGAAGACTTCCAAAATGAAGACACTAAGGACGATAGCAGGCAAGACACCAGAATAAGAGAGATATGTGAGGTTAAAGTTATTATAAGATGAAGCAGACAGCGAAAAAAGGACTGGTACGGACATGTTCAAATAATGGACCCGACCAGACTCCCCTATATTGCATTGCAAAATCAGTTTTATGGGACTCGTCCTCGTGAAAGACCTCCTAAAAGATGGAAGGACAGCTGGGAATCTACCTTACAGGAGGAGCAACACTATGGAGAACAGACCACATAGGTCTACATCTCTCATGCGTTTCTGGTAGTATACTATACACAATATATTATTTTACCTGTTCTCAATAGATGCCTTAAAAATTAACTTTGTATTATCTGTTGATGAAATAAACTGATTTGATTTGATTTGACAACAAGGAAAAAGAAGAAGAAAACGGTAGATATAGTTTTTACCTTTGACACTAGACAGCATTCTTGGTGTCAAAGTGTTTGTTATGCAATTTTACTAAGTCGTGATCACTACGCGACACATTGCCAGACCGTTATTGTGTAACTCAATCTACCCGTAACTTTTTACAAGCAGAGCACGCCTGGCTATAACTGTAAATAAGTTACTTTAGACATTTACGGTTTGCGTACTGATTGTTATATCGATAACTAAATATTTATGGTTGTATCTGTTAAAACACGGGCGAATTTAAATAAAATAAAATAAAACTTCATCATTATCAACATTTGATATACAGATTGTTATGATACGAGTGAATTATAAAGTTTGTATATGTATTAACAAAGTCGATTTGCCTACTAGAATATCATGTAATGGAACAAGATAGATCAGTAAGTCATTTTGAAACACAATAAACATAAAATAGATTTATGCGTTCTTGTACCGATCTATAAAGAAGCATGGAATTGTCAAAAGAAGTAGATTAAAAGCAGCAGAAATGAGATCTCTTAGACGAATGTGTGAAAATCTGTGAATGATATAAGAAAATCTGTGAATGATATAGAAAATAAAAGAAGAGAATGCGGTGCGAATTAAAGTGTAATGAACAAAATAACGTAACGATCATTATTATAATAATAAGAATAAATATAATAATTTAGAGATTGCCAATTTTACGAATTAGTCATCTCAAGGGCGTTATTAAGATGATTCGGACACATGTAAAGTATTAATGAAGGTAAAAAAGTATGTGTTAACGATATGGAACTAGAAATAGAGGAGAATGTGGCACGATAAAATAAATCAAATATTTAATTGTATCTCAATAGAGACGAAGACGCAAACTGAATATGGATGATCAAGGTGTTTACAGGATTTATGACCTGTCATTGGTTGGGTTAAGCGCACGCTTTATGTAATTACAACATTCCCCATTCCACCTTTGTTATTATGATCATGCATGACAAATTTTTGGAAGATGTATATAAACTTCAAAATCCATACCTATCTTCACGTGTCAGTTTCAATCGTTCATCTATGTAGATTTGGTTGCACTTGTGAATCTATTCAAGATTAACTTATACAACCGACCCACTCACGCCATCTATGGAGAATGATTTTCAGCATTTAGCAAACTACCTATTGAGATACAATTAAATTTGAATTGACCACCCTTTGGTGAAAATCCAGAATTTCGTATACAAGTATAAGTATACATTCACAAAAATAAATCAAATATTGATTGTCGACCACGTGAGCAATAGGAGAAATGGATGTGCGTGCATGATACGAGGAATCGAAAGAAGTAGGTTAGGAAAGAAAATTCTGCCTACCCCTTCGGAGAGACGGTGTGATGGTTAGTTAGTTTTTTTTAGATACATATATGCGATGTTGCTGAAACAAAGTAAAAGGAAAAGAAAAGCTAAGAAGAATTACCAAAAGAGTTTTACCAAAATAGTTTGATTTGGTAAAACGTATGGCAGTTAAATCTTTGCCATCTAGTAAAGGTTTCAGTCTCCTGAAATCGAGAAATTGGATGAATGGTGGGAAAGCTATGGATGCCTATATTTGATATTACACAAGAAGAATCTTGAAGATCCTGAATCTAATGCGTACACGCCTTATTGGATCCATGGAAACATAGCTGAAAAATATAGGATATTCTTCATGGTGGTACGACGCTATGTAATGGCAAGATGGAGCAGTCCACGCTGCACATAAAAGAGTGCACTTACTCCTCTAATATGCATGGAGGAGGATCTAGTTCGGAGGTCCGGCAGTTGAACCCAGCTGGCGGACTGTTGGGCCAACGACATATGGCGGAGTAGCTAGAAACAATGAAGAAGATATCGCAAAGGGTGCACAGTTGAGAACACATCACGTCTAAACAATACAAAATGAATTATTACTTTTATGTTTAACCCGTATTATTATTATAAGCCGTGTCAATTAAATTAAAATGTATTTTCAAAAACATTACAATTAATTTTCAAATAAGGCAATTATAGTTTAAAATGACACCCCCATGTAAAATCATGAATTTATTAATGGATTTAATATAATGTTTAATGTAAAATAATTGTAAAATATACGTCGTGGTCATTTCGTTTTCTAATGTTTTATACTAAATAGTGATGATTTATATATTATTGAAATTGAAAATACCATTAAAATAATTGCTTCTTAAAAAATGATGTTAAACTCTACATTTAATAAGTAATACTACATTATCTATAAGCTTAAACATTTTAATGAACATATTTCGCCCTGTAAAGGCATTATCATTAAAAATTGATAATATCTTAGCAAGGGAAAGCATGCAATTTTAATAAAATGTAATAAAACTTCTAGGAAACATAAGTTTTAATTTGAACTTATTACATTGAAATAACTTTAATTTATATACCTTGTGTAAACAACTTAACACGAAAAAATAGTATAAAATGCTTACGCAATTTGCTTATGCATTATATTATTAATTTATACACCATCACCCAGATTATAAATAAAAAAACGTGTAATTTCTCTCAGAATATATTTAATAATTTTTTTTTTCAAATTAGCCACAGAGTGTACAATAACCTCTCCATTATTGATGAGTAATTTCACAATGGTCCCGTAGCCTCAAATTTATGTAGGAATATACGTTAATATGATGGATGATGCAGTGGCGTTTGGTGAAAATATTTGAATACGCCTATTTAATAGTCTTTTTAAACTTTTTATCAAAGAAAATCGTATGAAGATATCAATGAAATGAAAATTAAGGGGAAATCTTCCAGGTCCATAAAATTTTTTAGAAAATTTATTAATTATTATTGTGATTTCAGATATGTTTAATGAAATGTCACAGAGATTTCGTCTTATTGTTTTTGAAACATTTAAATACCGTAAAATGGTGGTGGAGCATCGCTTTTTTGCTATAATGTACTTTGTTATGAATTTTATACGTTAATAATAAGAAATAAGAAAAAAAAAACTGTGTGTTTGTAGAGCATTTCCACAATAATGATTTTCTAAATTCATTACAACGCTATATTTTTCACTTTTGAGTATGTTCATTTTAACTATTTTCGAAGGTATTATGTAATCATCGTAAAACTTATAAGAATACTATAGAAGACAAAGGTATAATACCTTCGAAATATCTCGAGCAAAATATCCTCAAAAGTGTTAAAATAGTGTCATAAACAATAAAAAAGTCAATATATGATAGATATGGTAAATAGTTCAATAACCTATGACTAGCTACAAAACCTTTTTTTAGCTGCAAGTATATTATTTAAATGTCGCGACAACTGTTTCGCTAATATATGTTGGCAAAACAGCTGTCGCGAATAACTCATTTAAATAAATCCTGTTACGTTATAACAGTAAAATATATATATTAAAAAATAATTAAGTTGGACCGCTACTGATTCTAAGTTAGTTTCGCCACGAAAGAATCCTATTCACACGGTTTTAGCATAATATCAAATATTCTCTGGGGGGCCTGACTTACACAATGTACCGCCTACTTAGTAGAATCTCAAATGTGTGTTAGAAAAAAGACTCACCGCTCGATGCTGTCCCAGATAGGGCACTTCCATGGAACGAATGAAGGGTGATATCACTCACTTAACAGCACTGTTCTAGGTATCGAGGGGATGTCGGTTGTATTAAACTAATCATAATTTTCTTCGTTCTTTCTTCCGGTGTCAGCGTTCTCCTTCTTTCAATGGATCCAAATAAATCATCATGTTTCGTTGTGATTTTTCAACCCTGGAAAATAATAGAATTTATTTAGTATTTTTATATAAAGACAAAAATTACAAGCATATAAAAATCTTATTTTGGAGTGAAATAACAGAGAGACAGTGTTTAGAATAGAATATACTCGTATATAAAAATTACAAGCACATAAATGTTATGTTGGAGTGAAATAACAGAGATAAAGTGTCTAGAATATATACAAAAATTACAAGCACATAAAAATATTATTTTGGAATAAAATACCAGAGATACAATATCTTGAATATATACATTATTTTTAGATATAATATAAGGTGGTTTTTTAGAGGTTTGGTTTTTAAACTGACAACATTGTTTCTACAGTCTGTCAATTTGACATTTGATAGTTGATTTGTAATTAATACGTTTTGCCATTTTACCATAAATATACTGAAGTCAGAAAAACTCTTGCAAATTGTGCATATTTATTTTGAAAATCATGATTCGGTTCGCAAACTTATCGTGCACTACGTCCATTTTACTGTCGACATAATCGTCCATCCGAGCAAGTTATTCGGAAGAGCATGGATCGTTTTCGTACCACGTATACCCTAGTGGATAATACGCATCCACAAAGACGACAATTGTCGAATATTGGATTTTACGATTGCGCTTCATTCGAGCTAACCGTGGCGCTCATTTGCCCGAAATTATATTTAAACAATCATCATCATCATCATCCTAAGCTCGACAGCCCTGGGTGGGCCTTGGCTGAGTCCAGGAGCTTCCTCCATTCTTGTCTGTTTGATGCCCCCATTCTCCAATTTCTCACTTGCAACACCGATGCATCCGTGTTGACACTGTCCATCCATCGCATTTTGGGCCTTCCTGGTCTTCTACGTCCCTGTGGTACTGAGAGCGTGAGGCGTTTTGTAGGGTTGTCGTCGTCCATTCTGATTATGTGACCAGCCCATCTCAGGCGCCCTACTTTGACGGATCTGATCACATCGGGCTCTTTATAGATATCATATAGCTCTCGGTTATATCGACGACGCCAACCATTGTGGTCTCTCACTGGGCCATATATTGTCCTAAGAACCCTTCTTTCAAATGCTGCGATGGACCTTTCAGTGTGTTTTGTCATCATCCAGGTTTCAGAGGCATATGTGAGGACTGGTTTGATCAGGGTCTTGTACAATAGTGTTTTTGTGGTTCTTCGCAGTAATTTGGATCTTAACTGTTTTTGGAGAGCGTAGTAACATCGGTTTGCTGCCATTATCCTTCTGTCAATTTCTTCTCGGGTGTTATTATCACTGGTAACTGTTGAGCCTAAGTATGTAAATGAATTAATTATTTCAAAGTTGTAATTTGCAGCTGAGAAAACCTGGGGGTATGGATATGTGGTATTAGAAGCAATCATCAATTTTGTTTTATCTTCATTTATGACAAGTCCCATTATTTTTGCTTTTTCCTCCAATGCTACAAACGCTTCACGGGTAGCTTCAAGTGACCGTCCCACAATATCTATGTCATCTGCATAGGCGAGTAGCTGAACTGACTTGTAGAATATAGTGCCTCTGGTATCTATTTTTGAGTCCCTTATCACTTTTTCTAGAGCCACGTTAAATAGGAGACATGCCAAGGCATCTCCCTGTCGAAGGCCATTATATGTCTGGAATGGTTTTGAGAGGTCTTTGTCGATTCTTACTTTGGTTATGGTTGGGCTCATTGTTGCTCTTACAAGTCGTATCAGCTTATTTGGTATATTCAATTCGGACATTGCTTTATACAGTTCTTTTCTATTTATGCTGTCATAGGCCGATTTGAAGTCAATAAACAAGTGGAAGGTGTCAATATTGTATTCTTGGCACTTTTCTTGTATTTGCCGTAGGCCGTGGATCTGGTCAGTTGTGCCTTTGCCTGCTGTGAAACCACATTGGTAGGTACCAATGATTTTCTCAGTGTATGTCGAGAGCCTTGAAAAGAGGATATTAGAGAGTATTTTATAAGCAGTATTCAGTAATGTTATGCCTCTGTAATTTTTGCAGTCCAACTGGTCTCCTTTTTTGTGTAATGGGCACAGAACGCCCTGGGACCAATCATCTGGTAGCGTCTCTGCATTCCAGATTTCAGTTATTATTTGATGTATTATCCTGATAAGAGGTTCTGGCGCATGTTTGTACAGTTCACTGGGGATGTTGTCTTCGCCAGGGGCTCTGTTATTTTTTAATTTCTTTAGAGCCAGTTGGACCTCCGTCAGTGTTGGTTCATTAATTCACACAATGGCAATTCACAATAATGGCATAAAATTATCTATTAAATAAAGCCAATATCATAGACATTTATATTATTTTAAGGTGTTTTTTTTTTTTTTAATTTTGAAAATGTATTGTATTCCTCTAAAAAAACACCCTTTACTTCATAAAAATATCAAAAAATTAACAGGAAATAATTTGATATTATTAAATATTTGCATAACAAAGTGTAATATCTATGACGGTCATTTTTTGTATGTTCGAGCTCGCAGCATATTTTCATGTAATAATCGAATTTTGACGTTAATAAATGAATGAAAACAATGATTTCGATGTTGGTTAGAGCTGTCCTTCATTTTATCATTTAAAAATATAATTAACGATCATAACGATGCACGAATATATAATGCAATAATAGGGTACTTATGATGTCGGAGAATTATAAAACAATTTTTTTATAATTGAAAATAATAAAAAAATACTCGATTTCAAGTATCGCATTATTTGACTAATTGAATATTGCGTATATAAAATTATTCAATATTCGACGCACGATTAAAAACTTTAATTTGCATTTCAGTCTTAAAAAAAAACTAATTAGCTAACCATCATGCCGTATCTCCGAAGGGGCAGGCAGAAATAATGGACCACCACACTGTTCTTTCCTGACATATCTCAGCATGCCCGTCAATTTCTCTGACTCCTTACATGGCCAACATTCAGTGTTTGATTTATTTTCATTATTTTGTTCATAACAGTTCAGTCGAACTGTGTTTGGATTTGACAAAGCGCACTTGAGGTGAGCTATTCACGAAAACGGCGATATTCAAATGAGCCTAATTATTATAATTATTGATACTGTATCATATACACAATCGTATTAGAGATCTCTTTTCTACTGCATTCATTCTACTTTCATCGTTTTTTGCCAGTTCCATGCTTCACTTCGATACATATGGGTTGATACAGGAACACCATTGGGCACTGCCATTTTAGCCTTTTGGATAGGTTTCTGCCTAAAAGAACATTGTTTTAAAATACAGAAAACGAGAAGGGTTATCAGACAAGTCAGCTATATACGAGTATATCAAAATGGTTTTTTGTAGCTATTTGACATTTTTATAAAAGTAGTGAGGTAATCATGCCTAAAAATACCTCATTATTGATATAGAATGTCAGCCTTAAAATTACCATTTTTGTACAGCTTCTTTATCATTTATTCTTAAATTTTAGAATCGTTGTTTTTTAAAAGTTAATTAAAACATTAACGTTTTATGGTAACGTGTTAAAATGATGGAACACGTGATCTTCACAAAGTGAAGTTTTAGTGTTAATTAGCTTGATTGAATAATGAACTTCCTTAGTTTAAATTATCTGTAATTTTATACAGTACCATAAACATATTACAACAGCTCTTTCAAAACATTTTCGACCAATGTAAATCAAGCATAAATATAAATTTACACTGATTAATTTTGTGAGTAATTAAAACTGAAATATTTGTTTGAATTGTGTTACACTATGCATAGATAATATGACACCGAAAGATATACAGATTATTACGTAATTTTCTTTGCATAATCTACATGTTTGAATTTTTCTAATGATTCAATAAACAAGTTATTCGGGTCGAGTGTTAATCCTTGTTAATTCTGAGACAGAGACCAGCTCCGAGCGTTCACTTTATTAACTATTTACGTTCCTCTCAATCCTTTTTTATTTCAAGTTGTTCGGAGCAAACGTCTGTCACTTTCATAAACGTTCAATTTACATAATTTGGTTCTTGTACATAAACTACCTATCACACCATAATACAATAAAATAAACGAGGAATTCGTAAAGTATTGTAGAATGATTTAACATGAAGTGGATTAACTCATACAAATTTCTGTGCATAATTATTTATTATTTTATTACGGCTCTTTTTCTTCTTCTTATTAGTGTAGGTTTTGTGACCTATTTTGTCAGAGAGATTGGTCTTCTGCGAAGTCATACCCATAGATGTCGATCCATCTTTTGGTGTTCTATCCGGTACATATCTACCTTGTCTAAAGAAGAAGATATTTGTATGCACACACGAGAATTGATGCTCACATTAATAAACTAATTATATAAAGAACTATAATACTTAGAATTATCCTGGGACCCAGACCCGGTGTTGCAGCGGGAACTTGGAGGCACAGGACCAACCAAGAGATCCGTACGATGACCCAGCAGCCCCTTATAACGAGCATCGTGAGAGCCGGTCGACTAGCATGGATTGGGCATGTATGCCGAGCCGAAGAGACCAGAGCAATCAATAAAGACCATGTACGTGTCTAGGCCGACTGGAATAAGACCTCTAGGAAAGCCTAGACAGCGCCTAATGGACAATGTTCTGGCTGACCTGGCTAGGTTGGGCAAATCGGACTGCTGGGAGCAAAAGGCGCAGGATCGAGGAGCTTGGCGAAAAATCATCAAGGAGGTTAAAAATCTTCAAGAGTTGTATGGCCATAGGAAGTAAGTAAGTATAAAGAACTGTATTTGTGGTCTAACATTTTTAGAAGAAAACGACACATTTAATTTTTTTGTTTCGATTTTTATTTTATTTTTTAAAGGAACATAGAAGTTCCCGCCACATACCCGAGGCTGTTATAGGGCGTAGCGGCGCCCTTTCATCAGCCTCGCTCGTACACTCCCTGGGCCTGTCCCCGGTCCATCCGGGACTTACATTTAAATACGGCAACAACAAGGGGGTGCCAGACCACATTTAATCTACTCAATTTCACTTCTATGCTCCGCTGTACTTTATTGAATAAATAAATAAGCATAATATATAATACATGAACATTTCATAAAAGATAAAATATACACCGCAGGAATATACAGCGGGAAGAACAGGAGATTCGATTGTGTTGGTGTTTTTAATCAAATATTCTTTTACCATACAGGGTGTTTCATTCTGCGATGAATCCTCCCCCTTTGACCGTCAGCAGTATGGAAAACAATTTCCCTGTCGCAAGTGGGGTATAGAGTATAAAACGATTTGCGGACACAAAAACTCATCTAATACAAAATGTTAATATCTCACTCTGTAAATTAGAAACAAACATTTGTAATTCTTTTTCGAATTTTGAAAATTTAAATAAGAATTGGAAATAGTTTACATAATGGTATTGCAAATGTATTTGCAAAATTAAATAAATTGAATATTTTGCTTTAATAATGACGCGAGGGGAAGATATATCATTAACGATTCGTTAAACAAGTTACCCCGCATGAATAATATGTTCAACCTTTTAAGATTTGACATTTAAAAAGTTCAAAATGTAATTCTCACTCCTATTATTTAATAGGTTGGTATTTATTTTAATACCACACATGAAAATAAAACGCCAAAACCTTAAATACCGAAGGTGTTTATGGAGATACTTAAAATGATCATTTTAGTAAGGCTGTCAATTTTAATCGTATAGTGATATCACCCAAAGGTGACTTACATTGTGGTGCCCTGAGAAGTTCCCAAATGAAGTCACCGAATTTAGAATAACACAATAGATATAATGTAGCTTCATAACTCGCGAAACAATACATACATTTTCTGCTTTATGCGATTTATAATACTTAGTAATTTATACAATGCCTGTCTAATAATCATGATGCATCACATTTGATAATGCATAAGACAGGTGAAACATGTCATCCACATAAAGTATAAGAAAACATAGTGAACATCAATAACATGATAAACACCAAACAGCTTGTTTACAAGTCCGTTGTCCTGCCAACACTCCTGTATGCCTCGGAAACATGGATCCCATACAGAAGACACATAAAGGCCCTGGAGCGATATCACCAACGCTACCTAAGTAGGATCCTAAAAGTGAAATGGTAGGACAAACGGACAAATGACAGCATACTTGCTGAGGTCAATATGACAAGTATTGAGGCTGCCATTATCCAAAAACGACTGCGCTGGGCTGGTCACGTCGTCAGAATGCCTAAGGCAAGACTCCCAAGAAAGATTATGTACTCTCAGCTTACCCAAGGAAAACGCTCACACGGTGGCCAGAGGAAGCGCTTTAGGGACTCCCTTAAAGGAAACCTACAAAAGACTGGCATCGACTGTGATTGCTGGGAAAAGACTGCAGAGGACAGACCTAGGTGGAGAACAGCAGTACATAAAGGCACACAAGACTCTGAAGCACAGCGCAGAGACGACGCCGCTGAGAGAAGGAGGAGGAGAAAGGAGAGACCACTGGGAGACGGTGACGGCTCCACTACAGGCGCCTTCCCCTGCCCCAGATGCCCCAAAATATGTGGGTCCAGGATCGGGCTCTTCAGTCACATGCGGACCCACAACCGTGAAGGACAGTCTTCCTCGGACACGAGGGACAGCCGATGATGATGATGAAGAAAACATACGTTTTCATTTGTATTGATTATTTTATATGGAGTTTTACATCATTGTACAAGAAACAATAAATAATACTCAGAAGAATGATAAAATTGATTATTACTAATAATAAAACTACACCATAATTAAGAATTGCGTAAAAATATATTAAAATTAGTGTCAATACGTATAAGTAAGCAAGAAAACAAAAAAATCACATCGTTGTACATGATATTATATTGTACAACATTTATATTATACACTCTTTGATTAACAAGCAAATCATAATTTCAATCAAATTTACTATTTTTTACAGAGTAGATTCCTTACTAACTAGACCTGCGTGACTATTAGGACCTTGGAAAAGCCAGTATTTAAAAGGGGAATTTCTCTGCTTCTATGCAAGGGCATATCCAAATATGTAACGTTTCAAATTACGCAAATTCCCATGTAATACATTGGTATGTAATAATTGAAGCAACAAAAATTTAAGTGGTAATATGTCTGACGTGTAACCATGTATTAAATCCATCCGCTTGAATTAACGCGTCACTTTGAAAAATGATTGAGACATTGAGGATGAAGTCATTTCTCTTGTGCGCACATCGGGTAATTATTATTTGGGCGTGATTCGGTGAAAAAATAGAGAGGCTGACCGCTGGTGGATGAAAGACGTAGAGAATAATAGCAAGGGTCAGGGTTTAAGTGGCGCGGGTCAAGTGCAGAGGTGTCGCTCATTTTCAGTTGGGTCGGAGATCTCAACAATTTCACAGCACTTTATTAGGTTCACTTAACTTTAATTCAAAACAAACAATTCTTTATCAAGATAGAATTCATTCACTCATTACGTATAATCTTTTGTGAATCTGTTTTGATAATAATAGTACAATCATAAACAAACCAATTGCAGAATAAAATGTTTTAGAATCACGTATCAATATGTCCACAAAGTTACTACACTAGTATGCAATCTTTAGATTAACACCCATATTTATGTTACTTGACAGCGTTACTAGAAGTATATATTTTATGTGTTGCAAGAAGAAAATATAATATGACTGTTAAAACAAATCGACATATTTCTGATCAATTAATTAAATGTCCAAAAGCCATAAACTTTTTATTCTATATGTTATTCTGACTTCTTTATATCGGATCATTGCCCTTGAGCGATTAATAATTGATGTTTGTAAAATATTATTGAATTGAATATAACTGTTTTCTTTTCGTAACTGTATGTATTTTATAATATGATTCGATTATATTTTTATAGGACATTATTCGTATCTTAGAGATCATTTTAATTTTGTTTTATTTATGTCTCATTTATCAATGACATCATAAATGTTCATGTTGTATTATAATATCATATTCAAATGTGAACTCATTTTTAAGACCAACATTTTAATGGTTTACAAATGACAAGGTACTACGTTCATATGCCATGCATTAATTTCACTATACGCGTTAATAGAGATTTATGCACCAATATATTATTTTATAGCTTGTATCCAACATATGATATTATTATCAGATTTGTAATCTCGAGCCAGCAAAGCGATAGAACGAGGATTCCGATTCGTGTCACTAACTCCGCAGGTAATATTAAACGGATATCGATCGTACAATTCTATTCTCTCATTCAATTGTTTTGGCGGCATAATTAAATCAGTTTTGAAGAAAACGCTCGGCGATGGAGCACAAAGAGCCGCTGACCTCGTCTTGATAAATTCATTAGAAAATCACCGTGAAATGTACGCCGGCTCGCCGGCTCCGTGGACCGACTGTGGTCTTCCTGCCGAGTGCCGAAACTAATTAAGCATTACGCGTCAAAATCACCGAGAAATTAAACACATTCGATACGTTAATTGCACGGAGTTATTGGGGTCAACTGGGTACGCCACAAGTTTAGCCCGGCTAAGACAATGTTCAAGTACTTGTGCCGTGCCAGATAGCCAAAACCACACCATAATACGAGTACTAATAATATTATTGATGCCTGTTTTATTAGTGGTATCATTCATAGACCTCAATGCGTTATGATTTTAAGTATCGATTCGTAAGTTGAGCGGGATCAACACTAATCAACACTGTGTTCAATGTGTATTTTTGAATAGTTTTGTGTATTTTTAAACTTTAAGAATGTACTGACTAGCTCGATAAATGGGGAACGTATTATACAAACCGCCATATGTCTTAACTATCTAAGTGATATTTTCTCGATTTTATTTAACACGCATTGATTTGCCTTATATTTCTTTCAAACTTTTTTGTTCGATATTTTGTTTCTGTTTTTTCCGCGCATTTTTCTCAGCAAACTAATTTCTCCTTCATTTACATTTTTCTTTTCCCAACTAAAGGCTGCTTTTCTACACATACAATAAACTCTCTAGTAAAATCAAATTATTATTACTATCATTATTTTGTTGAATCACTCTTTACATCATTACAGCCCAAACCAAATCGATGTAAAGGGTATAGCTATCATATTGATTCTCGTAACATGTGATAGGTAGCTAATCTATCGCCAATTTATTGTCACGTGAATTCTACACCAGACCAAAGACAGTGTGACAATCATACCGCCATCGCTGGGAATCAAATCCGGGACCTTTAGGGTGGAAGTCAAAGCATTTACCGATCGGCCATGAAGGTCGTCGAATAACAATTTAATTGTTTAACTTTAAGGCGTAATTTAAACAAACGAATGTTGTTGCGAAACAGTTCAGCAGCGTCATTTTCTCATAAATACATCAATAAATACCGAAGATTGTTTGACTCGGATTCCCTGATAATGTCAAGGTTGCAGTCAAAATTCAACTTTCATAGTTCGCTGGACACGTGACCGGCTCTAATGGCAGCTCCTAATGGACGGCGATGGAGGAAGCCCGTAATACACTAACTGTAATGATGGCACACTAATTACTGAGCGATGAAATGCGAGTTCATTGTACACAAAGCGGATAGTTGCGTGACAAAGTGCACAACTGCCAGCACCTCCTGGAGTATCCACGCACTAAAGTGATAAACGCATATACGCATGTTTGAAGAAAACCCAAAAGTGAGTGATCTTAACCGAGTGAAAACTTAAAAGATAATTTAATCTCGAATTTTTGTTAAATTTTATAAAAACGGTTTAATTTTGTTAACGGTTTAATGTAGTTAACTGTTTACTTTGGTGTATTGTTTAATTTAAAACACAGTATTATATCACTATTTATTTAATTTATTAACATGAGATTATCGCGACTGCTGCTACCCTAAGCAATGTTGGCATCATCAGGTGATACAATCAAGTTTGATGTTTGGTGCTTTAATAAACTGCTGTTGCAACAGTTTCAAGTAAATTAAATATTATAAATAGTGATATTATAACAAGGTTATAAATTAAATAGTATATAATGTTTTAAATAAAACAGTTAATAATGGTCTCGAAGTATTTTTTTTTCTTGTATACAACAGGTTGTTTGAACCCAATTGCTGTATACAATTTATTTAAGCTATTATATTGATTCTCATGACATGTGATAAGTAGCCAATCTATCGCAATTTTATTGTCACGTGAATTCTACACCAGACCAAAGACAGTGTGACAATCACACTGCCATCGCCGGGAATCGAACCCGGGACCTTCTGTATGAAAGTCAGAGCTCTTACCACTCTGCCACGAAGGTCAACGATACATTATATAATATTGTAGGACCAACAATAACAAAAATGCAATAATTTATTTATTCTTCCTTCAACAATTATGTAAAACTTCACCTTAAATAATTAATACGAATGGAGGCGCCTGTATTCTAGAAGTTTTATTTTATTTTATGACATGCTTCGTAAAAAAAAATTGATATTGTATGACAAAACTTTCCTATAACATAAAATAAAACTTCTAGAAAAAAGACGTCGTCATTCATATTAATTAAGCATTTTTTTATAAAGTTGCTAGTAGGAATGAATATAAACATTACTAGAGCGCACGTTGAGTATGTTAATGGAGTACGGAGTTAAGGAAGACCGTGAAATACATTGCACGATCAAATTGATCAAATTTGAAAAGTCGGCCATGGTAGAAGTTAGAATAATCAATAAGCATATACAATTCGTTGTATAAATGTGGGGGAAATGGGGGTTAATCAGGATAGTGTGGCGGTTCATTTTCTTCGGCGTTGTGGTATGTTTGTTAATTTTAATTTTTATCTATTTGTTCTCCGACTTTATTAATACTCTCTTTTAAATAAATGCAGCAGGACTAATGTCAAGTAATCTTAAGTGTTTTGATTATTATCTTTGATAAAAATAAGCTAAGATGGCAATGCAGGGCAGGTGTTCTTGTGCCGACCCTTATGTATGGAAGGGAAGCATGGAACTGGCAAAAGAAGGATGAAAGTAGAATAAATGCAGTAGAAATGAGATCTCTAAGACGAATGTGTGGTAAATATGTATACGATAGAGTGTATAGAGATAGGAAGTGAATGCGGTGCGAATGAAAGTGTTATGAACAAAATAATGAAAGGGTCGTTAAGATGGTTTGGAAACATGGAAAGAAAGAGTGAAGAGAGAATGGTGAGGAAGGTATATGTAAACGACGTGAATGGAACAATAAATAGAGGAAGGCCGAGGCCAAATCAATCAAATATTGAATGTCGGTAACGTGAGGAGTCGGAGAAATCGACGTGCGTGCATGACAAAATGTATGAATGTAGAGGAAGCGAGAGAAGTACGAGTATGTTAGGACAGAAAAGTGTTGCGGTCCATTCCATTCTTGCGGAAGTTAGTTAGCAAAAATATATATGCTTTTATATGTTGCTACTATTTTATAAATAGAGCATATCTTGAAAAATTTCGTAAAATAATATAAAAATATGTGCTTTGATAAGATTTAAAAGGGTAACTGAAACAAAAAAATCTGATAAGCTTGCAGTGTAGAATTAAAATAATATTTACATGCCTTGTATTACTTATGAAAACCTGGCCGCAGAGTTATTCACTATTTTTTAGATTATCTTAACACTTACCTTACTTATACCACGAGAAACATATTTACGTAAAAGTACACAACTCAGCATACACGTATGTACGAGTACAACAACACATCTGAATGTATGTGTGTCAATACTAATTTGGTATTTGAGTATTCCCCCGAGTGCACCTAACAGAACTTTTATGTAAATAAATGTGTAGAGAATACCTAATTACTTAAACAGTTTTCATATGCTAGACGCAAAGTCGGATCGAAAGAAATATATTAACTACCAAGCGAACATAGTAACTAACTAACTAACTAACCATCACGCCGTCTCCCCGGAGGGGTAGGCAGAAAGAATGGAACGCCACACTGTTCTGTCCTGACATACTTCTCTCGCTTCCTCTACATTCATATATCTTGTCATTCGCCGTCCACATCGACGCCATTAGCAGCCAGGTGCCGGCTGCCTCAGATCCGGCCAGCCTCCATGTCACCTCGCCCGATCTCCGCGGCGGAGGCCAGGTCGGCTCCAGCATCCACGGTTCTCCCCCATCGTCCGCCTCGTACGTTCCTCGTACGCGGACGGATGAACGCAGTCCCAACTCGGCGCTGCTGTCCCGAGGATAGTATTACGCAGTAAAATTAAGTAAGCTTACCAGCTTTTAGCAAGTAAGTCTCCCGTGTAAATTCTTGTAACCTATCCAAAAAAGCTAGAATGGCAGTGCACAATGGTGTTCTTCTACCGACCCTTATGTATGGAAGCGAAGCATGGAACCGGCAAAAGAAGGATGAAAGTAGAAAAAATGCAGTAGAAATGAGATCTCTTAGACGAATGTGTGATATCTGTGTATGATAGAGTGTCGAATGAAAATATAAGAAGTGAATGTGGTGCAAATGATGGTGTCATGAACAAAATAATGAAAGGATCATTAAGATGGTTTGGACATATATATGGAAAAAATGAATGAAGATAAAATGGTAAAAAAATTATATGTTAATGATGTAAATGGAACCAGAAATAGATGAAGACCGAGGAAAACGTGGCACGATCAAATAAATCAAATATTGAATAAAAAGTAGTCATAAAAATCGACGCGTATGCATGACACGATGTATGAATGTTGAGGAAAACGAGAGAAATATGTCAGGAAAGAAATGTGTGGCAGTCCATTCTTTCTGCCTACCCCTTCGGGGAGACGGCGTGATGGTTAGTTACTTAGTTAGTTAGTTAATTTCTAAATCACTTGGCCTTTCTTAATAATCACACTCTCAATCCCGAACGAATCATAATAAATCATGGGCATTTGGCGCCGAGGCAACGGGAGATGATCTCGACAATCCCGAGTCGAGATTCCCCGCCTCTCCTCGTTCATGGACCCCGTTCCATCATCGGACTCCGTCAACTGGGTAAGGTGAATATTTCATTTCATTTCATTTAATTTATTTTGATAATAATCACAAACATTACAGACATACAATTCCAAATCGTTTGCAATTACATTATAAACAGAGAAGCATTAAAAAAATAAAAATTAAGCTTAAGAATAAGAAAAAAACATAACATTGATATTGCATCCCTGAGGCAACACTATCACGAAATATGTCGACCTCCGAGGCGATCCGATTGGCAGGTTGGTTCTGCAGCGTGGCAAATAAAACAATCTGTGCTCTCTTTGACGAAGGTAATTATCAGGGACCTACAAATAGACCTACATCACTCAGGACATCCGAGTTCTGTATACGGCCGCCAATCAGCTGAAAGAAGTGAACTCCCAAGTGAATGTTCCTTCTCTCCAATGATTGATAGCTCAGCATACCTAGCAAGAATTCAGTCGGAAAGAGCCACGGGTAAAGAAAGCGCAGAAATTTTTTCTGCACTCGCTCCACCATCAGAGAATATCGGATCCCAGGCGGTGACCAAATAACGGAACTATATTCCAGCCGACTTCTTACTAGGGAATTATACAACACCCGAAGTACCTGTGTGTTCGAAAATATCTTGGCATTCCTAAAAACAAATCCAAGCATTTTAATGGAACTATTACATAGTATATTGGGACTAAATGAAAAAAAAAACGCTTATACATTTGTGACGAAAGCTTGATGGGTGATTCCTGTAACCTCAACCTTAATTATTCTCATCTAGCAATATTAACTCGTAGTAACTATAAGATTTATTTTTGAGTTGTTAATATAAATGATCGCTTGTTATAATCTCTTTACTCGCAATACCCGCATCAATGAACCGTGTACGTAATAATTTTCCGACTAATAGATTCACTAAAAGCATTAATCAACAATCGCGAGTAGTGGTTTATACTTTATATTAACGAAAGTAAGTATCCGACCAATTAAGATTCTCTAATGATCCACCGTAACCTTGAACAGTTTTCCATTTTATTAAGTCACAGGAAAAAAATGAACTCTCACCTTCAAAGGCCGATATATCAGATCACGTTTCTTGAGGTTATCTAGTTTCGTGCCATTTACAAAATATCGTAAGAAATTCGGTGATTAAATTCATTTCAGTGTTGGCCTTTAATTATAAGCGAAAAAGGAAAAGGAATCATACAGCAAATGGGAATCAACCGAATACTTCCTTCAAATGATTGGAAATTAGTATTCATATCATAAATTCAGTATATATGATTGGGTAACTATTGAAATATAAATGTGAATGTTTGAATTAATGTACATGGATGAGTTGCTACGGTGATTTCTCATTCTAGAGATTATTAATGATAAGAATTGTATAATTAATCCATATTCTTAAAATAATCGCAGTAATTGTATTAAAGTTCGATAAAAACGAAGCAAGTAATTAGGAAGTCCAATTCCTTGTAACTCTTTTCGTTCCTACTTTGATGATATTTGAAACATAATATGTAAATTGATAAGAATTTAAAAAAGTGAATTTTATTTTTCAGGCTTTATCTTTAATTTAGTTGTAATAAATAAAATAAGATTGTATTATAAACTATTAAAGCATAATTTTCAACTGTTTCGATGAATCTCGTTCATGATATAAATACACATTATTTTTCTCATCTTCTGTTTTATTTACAACTGTGTTCTGATATTTATTGGAGCCTCTTCCTGGGATAAATATTCACTTATTGAGACATTTTGTTATAATTGTGTCACACCTCGTCTTAATTCCATACGTCATTGTAGGTCTAACGCAGGTTTCGAAAAAGCGCATTTAGTTATTTTTCAGCATATTTTTGTTATATCCAAAGAGCATTTTTCAAGCATCCAGCTACAACGGTGGGTTAGTTTTCTTACTTTTTCGCAGAGGTCACTGCTGCTTGGTACATCAACACATACGTACCTAAAATGCATTACTTATATAAAATATAGATTTCTTCCTTTCCATATTTTTTATAAATGCATCTGAATTATGACTCGATTAAATTAGCATTGATCTTATGTGATCATTGCACATGTATATAACTATTAAAGGATACATTTTTGAAAGGATTTAGTGCTCTTGGAATTTTGACTTTCAGGTCACGAATTAGCCCTGAAAATTACTCACATAACAATATCGAGTTTCTCTTTACGGAGTGTTCTCTGGATATTGTGTAAAATAAAACTGAAAAAAATGCAAAGTCCACCGACACCCAGTAATTAAGATTACGGCGAGCGTAATACATTGTGACAGAACATTAATCGTACGAAGCGGCAGATATATGAAGGCCTTGACCTTTGCCGGAATTCCACAAACCTACACAATTATCTATTCACACTAAAGTAAATAACATGTAACCTTATATCAAGTTTATGAGAAAAACCAAACAACTTTCAATATATCAGTCAATGGCGCTACAATACCACTGACAATAGGATAATAAAGATGCAATCACTTATCTAACAGCTTATACAATATTATTTGAAGCTTTAGATTTGTGATGTTATATACATTTAAATAAATTACGTGTTTTATAAATAACAGCTAAATTTATATAAAAAAATTTATTACGTATTTATACAAACGTTATTTAAGATGTGTTAAATAAGTCAAATAGATTAGCTAAATGAATTAATCTCTCTTAAAATAATCGCATTAATTTATTTCTATGAATCTGATATTTCAGTAGTCTTATCATACGAATCTAAACACTGATCGATATTTCTTCTATATTCGCCATTACTTTGTGTTGCGGATTCATATTTGAATTACTTTTTGATAACTTTGTATCACAACACTTTTTTACACTTACACTTTTTACACAGGTTAAAATTTGTACACACTGAAGAAGGGGCTTCTGTGTCCCGAAACATGTCTGTGAAAAGTGTAAAAAATGTTGTGATACAAAGTTATCAAAAAGTAATTCAAACTGATCGATATTTTTAACGTTTTTATAAAAACTAATTAAAATTATTTTATTTTACCCTAAATATAATTATTATTATGATTTTATATAAAGTGCAAAAACCCTTTTTAGAGAATTTTAGAGAAAAAGAAAAAATAGAGAGCTGATATTTTATTGCATAAAAAATATTGAATGTTTTTTGAAAATGATGTACGATTCGATATTAAATATTACATATTGATGAAAACGTCTGTTATAATATTATATTAGAAGGGAGATAAGATTACTGTGTTAAAACATGTGATAATGCCTTGAATACAAAACTTGACTCTCACAGGAAATTGAATAAAATTTATTTAAAACCGATTTTTTCATCAATAAGTAATATTTTTTCATCAATATTTAGTATAAATAGGTGCCTTCGCTCAATATTCAAAATCTATTGGCCCCAAACAGTGTCAAATGCCGTTCTCTGGACCATGGCAGTCGAAAAGCCAATTAGAGAACAAGTCGCTAGACGCAAATGGCAGTAGATCGGTCACACTCTGAGACGGAACCCAGCCTGCATACTGGTCCCCTATGGGGGGAAAGAGAAAGCGAGGCAGACCTAGAACCACCTGGAGAAGAGCCCTGCAGGACGAGGTTAAGGCAGCAGGCCTCACTTGGGATGATGTTAGGCATCAGGCATGCGATAGAGTCGGGTGGAGAAGGTTCCTTGAGGCTCTATGCACCAGGGAGGTGTGACAAGACAAAAGGAAGAAGAAGAAGAAGAAGATTTAGAAAAAAAATATAAATTATTTAACGAGATATGTTCCAAAAAAAAATACGTTTATGAAAATAACTTTTAATATAAAATAAACATCCACTAGGTGTGTATAAATATTAAATTGATACAACACACCTAAAATGAAATAATATTTAGTGTCCAGCCATTTTTTATTTGTCTTCTATTTATGAAGCTAAATACATGAAGATTATAAACGCTTAACAACATAGATGTCACTGTACGAAAATAAAATAAAATCTTGCATACTTACGAAGGTGAATTATCATATTTTTAAAAGAATTCCAATTAGATTTTTTGCTTTATCTATTTGCATAACTTTTATGTAAATATTCTGATATACATAAAAATAATAACAAGAACTAAAAGTCACTGAATACGTATGGTGTGGATATTAAGTAATGGGTTAATGTGGTGATTTCAAGTAATGTGTACGTATGGTGTGGTAGTAAGTAAGTATCGTAGAAGCCTTTGTAGAAGTGATGGTTAACGTCAGGAAAAACTGAAATGATACTGGAAGAAGACAAAGATAGATGGATATTTTTTGGAGGTTCTATGCTCTATATAAGTGTAAGACCAAGGTGTATAGGTTAATACAGGTGATGATCTAGGAGACAGATAAAACGATTCAGAAGATACGACTTAGCTCCTTCTTTATAATGTTGAACTAATATTCCTGCTTATGTTGGAGATGGAATAATAAATTCTGATACCGTTGATGGAAATTCCATGTAATTGTTTTTAAAAAGCTTGGGGTGTAGGATTTTGATTAAATACGAAGTGTTAAATATATACGAAAGTGATTGTTATCCAGGCACCTTTGTTTTGCAAATGCAGTTGAAGCTATTTTTCTTTGTATCTCATTTGGATTATTCGAATTTATGGCTCATTCGGTATCATCATGAATTGTAAACATCAGTTGGAAAATGTCCAAAGCAAGTTTAACGCCTTTTCTACTGAATGGCTTAATTTATTTGTCACGATGCCCGGAGAAATGAATTTTCAAAGTGGCAATGAACTTTGCTAGCGACTGGCATCGTCGTTTGTGTGAAACAAATCGAGTGAAATCGGGTTTTTCGAAAAATTCCTTAAAATTAGTTTAGAAATCGAAAAGCAAAATTAACGTTTATATCACATACTTATTAACACTTAAATAACTAACTAACTTACCATAACGCCGTCTCCCCTAAAGGATAGGCATAAAGAATTTATCTTTCCTGACATATTTCTCTCGCTTCCTCAACATTCATACGTACTCAACATGCATGAGCGTCGATTTCTCTGACTCCTCACGTGGCCGACATTCAATATTTGATTTATTTGATGGTGCCAGGTTTTCCTCGGTCTTCCTCTATTTGTAGTTCCATTTGCATCTTTAACATATATATTTTTTACCATTCTTTCCTCATTCATTCTTTCCTTATGTCCAAACTATCTTAATGATCCTTTCATTATTTTGTTTATAACTCCATCATTCGCACCGCATTCACTTCTTATATTTTCATTCGACACTCTATCGTACGCAGAGTATCACACATTCGTCTAAGAGATCTAATTTCTATTATTTAGAATAAACTACTTCCAAGCTACTCTACTAATACTTAATATGTTTTAATAACATTTACCTAATAAACTAATGTGAACAATTTTTTAATACTTATAAACACCTTAGTTTTATTATATTTTTAATATCTCGTCTTTGATTGTATAACATATGATATTGCCCTCATAAGCCAAAACGAGCCACTCTATGAAATTAAAAATAAATGTGAACGTTTTTATCAATGTTGTATTAAACAATAAATAAAATGTGTACATAAAGTATTAAAAAAAAAAGGTTCCTACGGTTAGAATGTATTCCATTTGTGTGTTCTAACGTGGTACACCAAAACAGTATTTTGTCTTGTTATGGCATAGAAACATTTTTTACTGTTAGCGTACTATACTCAAATCAATGTTTCTCTTTTTTTAAATTACTTGTTGCTGATACTTGTCAATGTGTCAAAAAGTATGCATAATATTTTACGTACTAAAATAGTAATTAAACGAAACACGATCTGTAATCTTTTGTTATTCTGATTGGTACACGGAACGAAAATAGAGCTACTGAACACATTGTATAATATAGTATAATGTACCAATCACCCGGGACCGCACGATATTACGACGTCAGCGCCAACGTCCTTGTGAGTTATTTTGACAATCGGTTGCAACTTATAAATTACCAAAAGATAATGCAACACGTCTACGTTTGATATTTGAGAGTTCGTGGAATTATAAAATGGCCGCCCTCACTTCCGGCGCTGCCTGGCGGAAATTGAAAAATAAGGCAGATGGAATTCCATCACGTTTTTTTTCACATTGTTACACACACAAGATTTGAGATTACACATATGAAATATATTATATATTCAACCAAAAGAATAATAATTCAAAGTTTTGCATATTACAAATCGACTGTGATATTTCGCACTTTTTATTAACTTTAAAACAGTTATAGTCGTTATTGTAAAATACAAATAAAACTACTTTCTTGATAGCACATACCATTTTATTATAAATAAACATAAATTTTAACGAATAATGTGCAATTAAACATGATGTATCTAATTAATTGTAAAATGGCAAGATTTTTTATTGTATATACAAGAGGTCTTACTGGATCTGGGAATCGAGAATTTCTGCATCGCTTTATAACAAAAGCCTCTTAAAGATATACATTTTATGCATTAAATAATGCCGAGATTGAATATATACAGGTGAAACATTTCTTGACCGAAAATCGTTTAACAACCTCTAGTACACATTGTAATTTCTTGTATTAAAATAAAGAACCGTTATTCTCCTCATATACAAGTATGTATATGCAGATCTCTGATTTGTTTTACGTTACCTCTAAGGTATGTATTTAATATGTGTACTAAAGTAGGTTAACCACCCTACGTATTTGAACGTACGTGATACGTTCACTGTGACTGGACCATTCTGCGCTATTCCTTATCACGTACGCGCTTTAAAAAAAGTAATGTACCTAAAATGTACAAACTGTTAGGGATACGCGCGTGTGCCAACAACACTCGAGTAAAAATCTTCATAAATATGATAGTTTTATAAGGGGCAGGCGAAGTGTGCGGCCGAGTATTTGACGTTTTGTAATTTAAAAAAATAAAATTAATATATAATTAAATTTCATTAATAAAAAACATTTTTGTTGTTGTTTGTTTCTCTGAAAATAACCCAAAGGTAGGGAGCGGTTAACCTACGTTCGAATTTGCATTAGAATAATGTCAATAGTAGCTTGAAAAAATGCATCATTATATGTAATTGTGACTACCTTTGTTATCTGTTATTCGTATTTCTATTGAGTTTTAATTTAAATCGATAAAGTGAAGTTGAATATTGTATCTGGTAACAGAAAACATATATGTGAGAGAGATTCTGCTTACGAAAATCAAAGTGAGATTTCATATGACTATATAAGGTATATACGAGTTAGCTTGTTGATTTGATTAACCAATTTAATATGAAAAGCAATGACCTCAATTGTTCTTCATTATAAATAACATTTTTCAAAAGTTAGGACACGTATGTAATTCATCATAATATTAAATTATTTAACATGAATTAAACGTTTTCTTATTTAGAAAAATAAAACTTATTTCTCTTCTTCATGTATTGTCACACCCCCTTGGTGCATAGAGGCTCGAGGATCCGTTTGAACACGATTTTATCGCGAGCCAAAGAAAAAATCTAAGATGTCGAAAACAAAAAAAAATATAAACAACGTATACATTGTTACATGAACAATAATATAAATTCAAATTGTTTTTTTTATATATGAAAGAAAATGCTAATTCAAAAAAAATAACATGTTTTGTTTTACACTTACCGAATGTATTATCAAACATTTGATAATATCCTAAAAATGTGAAACATTTAATGAATATTGAAAAATTCTGGTTTATTTAATATTAAATAAAAAAATACATTTGAAAACCATTGTACCTTTACACATATGCTGTCATTCTTTTGTGTAAAAATAACAAATTAAAAATATATTCAAATGTGAATCTTAACATGGAAATTATTACCTTGATATAAAAACTAAATAATAGTTAATTTTGGAAAAGGCGTATACGTAACACAACAATGGTAAGAAATTATTTTTATGAATGAAACACCGGCAGACCTCGTTGGAATTCAGCTTGCCATCATTAACAGCTGGTATTTTTTGTGCAAAATGAAGTATTTATTACGAAATATCTTTTCTTGCGATTATTAGAAAGTATTATGCCACCGACGCGACGGTTAAGTCAGTATCTATAACGATGTTTTTATGCATTCAGATTATATATATAATTGGACGCAATGGACCGCTTTACCCAAACGAACAAAAAGTCATTCCAACGGCCCGAACGTGGAATGTTCGTGTGTTCATGTTATGAAATTAAAAATCAACAAAACAGTATTGTGATGCAAGGTGAACAATAATTTTTACGCATTTAGACGCGTAACTAGACTTAATAAAATAAACCGTCGGTATGCTGTACGCATTTTTGGCGTTTATTAATCATGATAATGGTTTACTTCCATATAGCAGGAAAAAATCGAGAACCATTAAAGTTATGGTAGTTTGCAAAATCGTTCTATTTTCAAAAACGTATAAACGCATCATTCAAATTATTTCAAATTCAAATTCTTCTCAAACACTCTGCCTGTGACGAGGAAATGTTTTTTAAGCAACTGGTGGTCCCATGCCCGGATAAAGAAGGAAGGATGAATTGCAGGGCTAATCACTCTTTATGGTAAAAGAACACGTGATTACAAGCATCAACTTAATCGCCTCGGAACATGGATTCTCCAATGAATAACGACCTTGGAAATTAGAACTGGAAAGATCTGGAGAATGGAGAGGCATGGTCAGAGACAGAAACCAGAGGAGGACTATTGTGGAGGAGGCCGAATCCCACACCGGGTTTTAGGGTTTAGAAGAAAGAATGAAATGAATGCACTCTATCGTATACAAAATATAAATATTATGCATATTTTGTTTTCATATTTAAGCTCAACGATATTGAAAAACTATTAAAACTATTCTTTTCAAGGATGCACATTATTTTAACATATAACATAAAAAAGATTTATACATTTAATTAAAGTTCCGTTATATTGAAAACATTTTTATCTTTTCTAAACCCAGTATCTAATTTTTTTTTTTGACAATACCGTTACAAGATGAGACATATCCTTCCCTTGAAACATAATTGTTCTCTTAGATAATAGAAAATTTTGTAAATTTAAAATCATTGATGTTTTCTGTTTAATTTATAAAAAAAATGTTGTTCAGGAAAATATACTCTTTTATGTTTTTAGAACTAGTTTAATCTTATTAGTACTTCGTTAACTGAATTTGTATAATGCGATTATTCACACTTGCTTAGTAATAATACTTAAAAATTGTCATATAGCAGCACTAGGTAACGGTTACTTTGACATCTTGATTTTTGTTTAAAATTAATCCACAAACTACTACGACTACTTCTCAGCGCTACATCTTGGTGTGAGACTTAGCCTAATCCACAACGGTCCTCCACTGACTTCTGTCCATAGCCATCTTTCTCCATTCCCCAGCTCCTTCCATTTTCTCCCAATCTTCTTCCACGCAATCCGCCCTTCTTTCCTCGGTCTGCCTCTTGGTCTCTTTTCGCGGGCCACCCATCTGGATATATTTTTTGGTGTTCTACCCTCTGCCATTATTTCTACATGGCCAGCCCACTGTAAGCATTGAGACTTACAGAATCTCAATACTGTTTCTAAGTTAATCAGTTCTTCAAGTTCAAGATATCTTTTGATTCTGTAAGTCCCATCCTCCAGCGTGGGTCTACAAGTTTTTCTCAGATTTTTCCTCTCAAAAACTGTCAGCCTGCCTTCCTTTTTCTGAATTAAAGACAATTGTCTCACAGCCGTAGGTGACTACCCGTCTTATATAAGTCAACTGAATTAATCAAAATATTGTATATAATAAACTAATTGAATGTGTAAAGTAGTGTTTATGACATCATGTAGGTTTGTTCATTTATTAGTTTTATCCTGGGTATCTTTTGATGACGATAGATTTTTAGTTGTTACGAGAATTGATTTTTTTGTAAGAGTTTAGCGAATGATTCCTCATTCATGGCACATGTCAGTTTTTTTCTTTTAGGGATATGTACATTCGTATTAGTATTATTGAATATTTCATAACAGTTTTTTCCATTTAAAATGTAGAAACGCAAGACACGCCCACACAGTTACAAATATTTATGTTTTTTGCTTCAAATACAAAAGGCTTACATTTTTAATCTTAAAGTTTAAATATTAAACTTTTTTTTAAAATATTGATGAAATTTGTGAATTTTAAAAGTAATTTTGATCTTCGAACAAAACATATCGATTGATTCAAACAAAAGAGGCGATGGAAATGTCGTATCAATTTAAAATTTCAATTTCTTTGAAAGCGTCAAGAGCGAATAATGAAACAGGTTTTTAATGAATTCCGACAGTGGTGGTATGCAGGTGACTTGTTATGTTGACGTTTCTCTTCCAGTTCATGAGTAACTCCAGAAACAATTATGGATGGTCAGCTTTTCTACAGAACCTGCTCAAGGGTAATATCACTCGCACTTACTGCGGCCTCCGTTATACCAGAATGTAGAGCAGAAAGTTTGTTTTCAATACTACATTTTCTGATAAAAATAAAAGTTGCAATAAAATAGTAACAGATAATCTAAACAATTATTGTTTTTTTGTTTGACGATATTTTTATGAATTAAAACACTGTTTTTTCTACAATTTCTAAGAAGGAAAACTACAAGTTTTATTATTTTTATGATAACGACATGTTTCGTCTTTCTAAGGCATTAAGGCAAAATATTTCATTCCTATAAAATATTATAAAACTTCTAGAAAACAGACATTTTCATTCGTATTTAACATTTAATGTGGAGTTTTACATTATTATTCAAATAACTATTAATACTGTATTTTTCCCTTTTTGAGGTTATTTTTTTATAGTTTGAAGGTTTTATACCTTCACCACCGGGAAAATGATATAAATAAGTGAATATCGTTCTCTTAACGACGAATGTGTAAAACCTTCGAAATCAGACGAGAAAAATAAACTCATAGTGGAAAAACAATATTTTTTAAATCATAAAAAATCGTGATTATGGAATTCTACAGTGTGAACGCCTTAAGTTAATTTTTAAAAAGTTTAGTTTATTGATATTTTTTACGGAATTGATCCTACGTGAACAGGACAATGATCCGGAGGTTGTGGAGTTCACATGGTCCAACAGCTGGGAGGGGCCGAACTTTTGGAACGGTTAAAGTAGTCCTCACTACCCACGCGATGAAATAAAAAAATATTAGAATATTCACGACCTAGTAGTATTCAGATTTGAAGAGAGATCAGCGCTAATGATTTCATAACCAGAGGAAATACAGGAATGGAGAATGACGTATGAAAAACTCCATTATTTTATAATTATAAATCTATGACTAACAATATAAGATTTGTTTACTAATCGACGTACTTAAGAATTTAGACAAGACGATTGCTTAAACGTTATTATTTAAAAGTTAGCATTTGCTGAACATATGAAAATTTAGAAGCTGAATAAAATTGCAAATTGTTTTTGATAAAATTTCTGGATAAAAGATTTTTCGGAATTCTTTAGAAATGGCAACTAAAGAAAGATTTATTATCGTCACATGAATACTAATTTTTATACGTGTGTATTATTTATGTTATTAATTTAATGTTCTTGGTAGAAGTTCATTGTAATAGTTACATTCCTCTTGTTCATATTTTATAGTTTCGACAGGTTTAAATTGTTCTGTACCATATTCTTATTCTCTCATCAGAAGATGGCTGCGCACTGACGAAATCCGCCGAAAGTAAAATAACAAATGGAATAAAACTAAATATAGAATACATTATAAATATTTTATTATTTTTATTATTTTACATTATAAACGTACATGTGCCTGATCAATATTTATTGGAACATAGTTTAATTAGTTTCAAAAATCAAAGAACGTAATATGACAACTAAAATGTTTGTACAGTCTTTTGTTTATATTAAAGAAATGTATTAAAATGTATATGTAACTAATCCTTTCGTATTACTATACCCCAGGAATAATCTTCTTACTGTTTTCTCTAAAGCATATATCCGAAAGTGGAATATGTACGCAAAAGGAAAATTAATATCATTTCTTAGTGAAACTACAGTCGTGTATACGTAGGTACTGTGTTAATTATGTTACGAGTATCATTATGTTATGTTAACTTTGAGAGAAAACTGACATTATCTACATTGGATACATAATGATTCAGGACAACATTTCTAAAATTAACTATCTAAATACATAAAAAAAATTCAATAGATACTAACTAAAACTAACTTACCATCACGCCGTCTCCCCGGAGGGGTAGGCAGAAAGAATGGAACGCCACACTATTCTGTCCTGACATACGTCTCTCGATTCCTCTACATTCATACATCTTGTCATGCACGCACGTCGATTTTTCCGACTCCTCACGTGACCGACATTCAATATTTGATTGATTTGATCGTGCCACGTTTTCCTCGGCCTTCCTCTATTTCTAGCTCCGTCTTCACTCATTCTTTCCATGTGTCCAAACCATCTTAATGACCCTTTCCTTATTTTGTTCATAACACTTTCATTCGCACCACATTCACTTCTTATACTTGCATTTGTCACTCTATCATATACAGATTTGTCACACATTCGTCTTAGAGATCTCATTTCTACTGCATTTATTCTACTTTCATCCTGATTTTGCCAGTTCCATGCTTCACTTCCATACATAAGGGTCGGCACAAGAACATCACTGTGCACTGCCATCTTAGATTGTAGGATATTTATTAGTGATGATGGTAGTTAGCATTGCAGAGAATTTCTTGAATTCTTGATATAATTCTCGAACAGATCAGATTTTAAATATTTTTATGCATAACTAAGATTACTTACTAAAAAAATTAAAAATATATTTTAATTAAATGAAATTAACACGGAAAATCTTTATGGCATTACATTTTGTAATCTATAGAGAATAAGAAGAAAGTTAGTAGAATGATTCAATGTTCTGCGCAGGCTATCACCAAAGTAACCATAACTAATCTTCCAATGGTTATAACTGCAACAATAACAACAACAACAAACGGTCATGCCATGTTTTTTTCGGTCTACCTCGACTCCGTACTCCATTTACATCGTTAACGTATACTTTCTTAACCAAAAGTCAAACGATTTAATGATGAATGTCGGAAAGTCAAAGATGTTAGTTTTTGAAAGGGAAGAGCAAATGACAGTTTGTAACGTAAGTGTGAACGAAGAGAACTTGGAGCAGGTGAGTGAATTTGAGTATTTGGGTAGCATGTTCACAGCGGATGGCTGAACGGATAGTGACGTCGAAAGAAGGGTTGGTGCGGATAACAAAGTGAATAGAGCTTTAAAAATAGTTATTGTAAACAAGAATTTAGCAATGAAAGCGAAAATGCCCGTTCACAATGGAGTTCTGGTCCCAACCCATATCTATGGATGCGAAACATGGAACTGGCAGAAAAATATTGAGAGCAAAATAAATGCGATAGAGATGAGGTCCCTTAGACGTATGTGTGGTAGAACGATATATGACAGAATTTTAAATGCTGATATATGAAAGGAATGTAGAGCGGAAGAAGGTATTATGAATAAAATCATGTAAAGATTGCTGCGTTGTGCGGACGTATGGAGCGCATGGATGGAGAAATAATGGTTATTACTGTTTGAAGATACTCGTATATTATTTTACACAGTATAATTGCAAAGAGTACAAATATAATATATAGTAGTTTTGTTACAATTCTGAGAGGCGTCTTTTAATAAAATAATACTAATAAATACGTTTGTTTTAAAAAAGTTTAATTATATAATATTTTACTAGAATACACGTTTCGCTTAGTTAAAATATTATAAAATGTTTGCCTTTTCAAAATATTATAACTTGAGTTCGTTTGAAAAATTATATTTAATTATCATATGAACAAAAAGTTCGTTTCTTATTATGATGCAAAACTCAATTTAAAATATACAATTTGGATATAAACTACAGTTATGTTAAATATTATTAAGCTTTATGTAAGTGATACGCGTCGTCTTGCTAGGGCATTTTCAAGTCATATTTGAAATTTACGTTTTCATGATCGCGTGAGAAACATCAGAATAAGAGAGATACATATGTAAGGTTGAGGATATAATAAGATGGAGCAGACAGCGAAAAAGGGACTGGTACGGTCATGTTCAAAGAATGGACACCACAAGACTCTCCTATATTGCACTACATAATCAGCCTCATGGGACTCGTCCTCGTGGGAGACCTCTTAAAAGATGGAAGAACAGCTGGGAATCAACCTCACAGGAGGAGCAACACTGGAGAACCTACTACATAGGTCTACAACAAGGAAGAAGAAGAGGAAGAAGAAGAAATTTAACCGTGTTCTCATATGATCGAGTCTATTTCAATTGCTTTTTCTGATATTAACCTGGATTGATTACAATCGGCCAATGAAAGTTTATAAGTCGACATTCAAATTTGTAATCTAGTGTCCTTTTGCAGATTTCGCAAACGATAAAATTGACCTCTCTCTGATCTTAACAGTAACTAAAGCTCAGTAACATATCGTTTCTTATTATCAAGTAAGTGATTTAATATATCGTGAAATCAATAAGGTATTGATTTATTCGTGATAGTTACCCCAAAGGAAATATAGCGCCACCTGGATAGTGCAGTCGAGACTGGACGTCCTTGAGGACTTTCAAAATACCGAGAACCTATACAGCTTGCTCTAATTAAAGCGGAAATGTTTTACTGTACACAGAAAAAACCTTTCATGTGAGACAAACGTGACAGCGTGCCTTTGATATAACCCCAATTATGTATTATTGTTTGAGATTAATATTGATAGAAATACTTGTATTTAATAATACGTGCCGTAACACTTTGCGGAGTAATATGGAGAGGAAAAAATCTTAATGTCAACACATTATTCAACCATTGAAGGACGAGTGAAAGGAGTTCATTGGTAATAAGGAAGTGTTAGGTGAGATATAACAAATTAGCGGAAGATTCAACATTATTATTACATGCATATGCCTATGTTATTATTAAAAAAAACTGGCGACATATGGAAAACTTGGATATTCTTAAAAACAACACAGATTCTACCTGTTAAAGAACATTGTGTTAAATTTATGCTTAGTACCAATACCTGCTGCTACTAGAAACTCTTTATAACAGGCACTATGAGAGCTGGTAGCCTCTCATGGATTGGCTACGATTGTACTATGTATACATTTAATGCCATAAGGTTTTTAGGAGTCGGACCATTAAGGTTTTGGGGAATTTTTGAAAGAATGGAACTGCAGAAGTTAAAACATCATCAAATAGATTTTGTATAAAAGTAAGTGCAGAAATAACATGCAGATTTTTTAAATATATTATATCTACATATTTGTTACAAGTATTTTTTTATTAAAATTAATAGTCTAGATATATGTAATATACGAAGCCATATTGGTTCAATAAACATACATAAATTATATACACGAAGCTTTGTGTATTATAATGCAAGTTATGATAATTTTCATACCTCAACAAGAGAACCTGAAGACAGAAAAGTCTACCGTCCTTTTACCAAAACGCCAACTTGGTAACCGGCCGACCACATACCACATAATGGGAAATAGCATAGGGAATGAGAATAATCTTAACTATCTGTCAACATCATAACTCTATAGAAAAAAAAACACAAATAACAATCATCGCTTTATTTAGATAAATCAAATAAACGTTTGGAAATTTACACCACCGATCAAAAAAAAACAAATATCAAACATAAAAAATTGTGTCATATGTCGAACGTACATTGTTTGTTAGTTCTTTACTTTTTTTGCAAAAATATCATTTTCCCATGAACCAGGTAGCCAGTATAATAAGTAATTATGTACGTATACACAAGTATTATTACTCGGGTACGACGAATTCGTGACGAAATGTATCGGTAGAAAGTTCTTATGACACGTAATTAATTGCGTACGATTATGACATTAACCCTTTACTGTCATTCACTATCATACTAAATTAAATCATAATCATTTCGAAAACAAAATGTTGCAATGTTGTGATGAAATAAAAATCAAAATGTTTTTAAAATGCATTAGAATACAAAAGTTTTATTTGTTGAGAAATGCGATTTCACTGTAAAAAAATCCAATGAATGCGTTAATTGCAAACAATGATTTAATTGTTTGGTAAGTGTTAATAAAATATCGTTATCCATAGATAAAACCTTGCGATTATGAAATAGATAGTGGCTATAAATGATTCCCCTGATTTTGTGTTTTTTTTTATTGAAACGAGACAAACCTTTATTTATTATTCGGCATTCCTCGGCTCTACTTGC
>JAHDVF020000786.1:0-366238 GCA_022606425.2 Lepidostoma basale | reverse complement strand
TATACGAGTATAATATATTAAAACACTATTTAAACTATTAACTTGTTTTTGAAAAGTATTTCCTACGTATATCACTATGGAATTCCACATTTCCACAATTCGTTTTTTAACTAACTAACTAACTAACTAACCATCACGCCGTCTCCCCGAAAGGGTAGGCAGAAAGAATGGACTGCCACACTTTAACCGATGCAGCACTCCATACTTCTCTTTTCGCCCCGCGGGAGACGCGGTGTGATGGGTTGCGAACCTCATCGCCACCAATAGGCATTCGTTTTTTACATTTTATGAATTTAGTTTCGCACATTTTAAAATATTTCAACTTTTATAAGCCACTTTTGTAAGTTCGTGCACGAAATTTACTTTCCATTTTACGCGGCCGCAAGTCAAGAATTATTTGGTTAAGAGACTCACTTTATTCGATCATCGCCATTCATATAATAACACCTACAGCAGAGTTCTGATTTGGACGGTGGTCAGGTACTGCGGTGATTGTACGTTGTACATTTATTACGCAAGCCCCAGACAACCAATCATGTCGTCTGGTAGGCGATGAGAATATCAATTAATAACTTCATTGAAACGTGCTTCACTAAGAAAAATGGGTGAGTACTTAGAAACCTATCCTTACAAGGCACTCTAAATATTATTGTACAGTACAACAACAAAATTTAAGAATATTAGTTTGAAAAGATTTGTGATTATTATTTAAATCAGCAATATAAGATTATTTAATTAATACGAATGAAAACGTCGGTTTTCTAGAAGTTTTATTATGGTAATGACATGCTTCGCCCTTCTTAGAGATTATGGAATGCCAGACGGGCGAAACATGTCATTACCATAAAATATAATAAAACTTCTAGAAAACTTTAATTATTTAATATGGAGTTTTACATCATTGTTCATGAAACAATATAAGAATATGTTATACAAGTGAAATCCTCGTTTTATGCCAAAATGATAGATAGGTCATTCAAGAAAGAACCAAATAATTCTTGACAAACCGGATCGTGACGCTGGATTAAGCACAAGTCCCCTAAATGATAGGGAATATTAATTAATATACGTATTGTAAATGCCAAATACGCGGGTAGCTAAGAGAATGACTGGACACTCGGCGGATAGAAGAAGGATTAGAAGATCTAGGTTGAGGTGGTAGGACGAAGTGAAGAAAGATACGGCACAGCTTCTCTCTCTCCGGTCTCAATCTAGCGACTGGTCTGCAGCAAGGCGACGCATCTCCTCTTCCACTTCGCTCGATCCTCGGCAACTCTCTTCAACTCTGCATAAAAGGTGCAGCTCGTATCTCGGTAAATCTGGTCTAGGTACTCTTGGCGAGGTCGTCCTCTGCCAATCGATCCCTCGACCATTCCCTCCAACACATAATTCAGGAAACATTCGTGTCGCTACACATGACCAATCCATCTTGAACGACTCTCCGCTATGGTGTTCAACGCGTTTCTACTCTATTTAACTCGTCATCTCTCCACAGCTTCTACAAGTTACAAATTGGAAGATGGTGGCTGAGGTTAGGAGGGGTTGCGGAAGAAAGGTTGAAGGAGGCCAAAGCTCGATTTGGGTTGTAGCACCATCGAATACAATGAAGAAGAAGATCTAACCTTATGTAAGGAAGTAAAAATGAAACTGCCAAAAGAAGGATTAAAGTAACATAAATGCGATCACTTAGACGCATGTGTATACATCTTTTAAGATTTAAATGCTTTTTAAGAATTTTTACACACGGAAATAATGTATGAAGAAAAAATGGCATAAAAATATTAGTTATCGATGGGTGATTGGAGCAAGAAAGAGAAAAAGACCGAGGATAACGTGGCACGATAAAATCGGAGAAATCAACGTGCATGCGTGATACCATGTTTAAATGTTGAAAAGTCTAATAAAGTCAGCCATGTTAGAAGTTGGAAGAATCGACATACGTGTATGAATGTGGATGAAGCTAGGGACGTCTGTCAGGATCAAGTAGTGTGGTGATTTATTATATCTACCTTCCTCTTCGGGGAAACGGCGTGATTGTTTGTTGTTGTTGTTGTCTAATAATTATATTACCATATTTCGTATTTGCTTAAACAAAAATCCTAATTTGCGGAAAATTTATACAAGAATAAATTAGTCGTTAGACAGCTTTCGAATTACAATTAAGAAATCAAAAGTTGATATCAGCTGTAGAATTTGTATGAATGTTTTTCTCACATTCAGAGACAATAAGCAACAAATCTAGCCTTCCCGTAGCGAAAATTTTCGAATGTATAAATATATATTTTTTTTAAATTTACATATCAAAACCCACTCAGCTGGGTACGTAAGTGTTATGTACCATTAACTAGTAGATAATACGTACATAATATATTATAATACATAAGTAACTTATACGCCTTTTACCTTCCCCGATAATCTGATACGTAACTTGGCTGGTTAGGTGACTTGGAAATTTTAATTTGGAATATTGCTCATAACCCAAGCATACAAATTGCATATTATAGTCAGTAATGGTTCTATACGAGCTGTTCTATACTACATTTATTCACAAGAATAAAGAAGCAAAAAGAAGTGTCCCGAAACATTCCCGCGAAATCGATATTTATCATCTTAAAAAAATCATATATTCATTTAATTAGATAAATAGCCGATTTCATTTTTGGCATATGGTCAAAAAAGTGTGTATTTTTTATACTTGTACGGGACAGATTGCTCCCCCCGTACTATTAATATTTATTTTGGCCGCTGACTGCTGCTCGTCTCCGATGTGGTGTGGATGGTTAAACGGAGAATATGGCGTGATGATGATTGTGTAATAAAACAAAGTTTTATTATATGCGGCAATCGGTGCAGGGTAGAAGCAAAGAGAAGTTTACAGTAGCTCAAATACTGGTTTTTACGTAATTAAGAGCGCCAAGCCTCTTACGCGCAGCGTGTCCACGCGTGTCAGAATTTGAAGGACGAGAGAAGGCCGAGTCCTTACAAGACCCGCTTATATAGTCTCCGCAAACTAGAAAAAACGGTTATTCAACGTTTTTTCCAATTCCGGAGAAATTTAGTCAGCCGATGTGTTGCCAAGGCCTCTGATTGGCTGTTTAACATCGCGCGATCAACCGCAAAATTATTCCAAGAATAATCTCGATTGAGCTACTGCATGTATCTCGTTGCTAAGCGCTACCGATTGCCTTATTTATTTTAACATAAACAAATTAAACTTAAACGAATTAAACTTAAATTAACACAAAATACAAACATGAATTAAAGAATAAAATTAGTACAGTTAAAAATCAAATAAAAATTAATAAAATAATAAAAAATTATTAAAATTAAAACTACTCGCATACGTCCGATACACTCCCCCCGTGCAGTCTCGGCTGTACTACAATACTCGGGCGTATCTCGGGCGGTGAGTCCTTCGTCGTTGGGTCGTCTTTAGCTGCTGTGGGGCGCCTCCTGGAGCGCCAGGGGCGGTTGCGAGTGGAGAGGTGGTCGGCGTCTCTGGCTCCGGCTGGAACACTGCGACTCGGACAGCAGGTCGTATGTATCTCCTGCTGCTGGTCTGGACCGCCACGGTCCGTGCCTGGCCGTCAGCTGCCGGGGTGGCCTCGACGACCCATCCGCGTGGCCATGTGTTCCGTGGCAGCGATGGGTCGGTGAGCAGCACTAGGTCCCCCACCTTGATGGGTGGGCGCTGATGGTGCCACTTCTGCCGATTGCCGATGGTTGGAATGTATTCCCGGAACCAGTGTCTCCAGAAGCCGTCCGCGAGCTGCTAGCTGATGCGCCATCGCTCGCGCAGACAAGCATCTGGTTTGCCCTTCGCCTGGCGTGTGAGGTGCGGTTGCCTCGAGGCTCCCCCCATCAGGAAATGGTTGGGGGTCAGCGGCTCTTCGTCCTGCGGGTCCAGTGCGACGTGGGTCAGGGAGCGATTGTTGACGGTGTGCTCCACCTCTGCTAGTGCGGTCAGCAAAGTCCAGCCGCATGTCCTGTGGCTCCTCTTCCTGCCGTAGTGCCAGAGGTGTCTCATGACTCGTCGTGCCCTGCGAACCCCCGCAGGCGAGCCAGCCAAGCGCCGTCCGTAATTTGATGGATTCGCCTGGCCTTTCCACTCCACCACTCCAATCCACTTCTCGGGAGACAATCAGGTGAGCGTTGTCCATCCCGATTAGCAGGCGTGGGCGGACAAGTTCTCCGCTACTGAGTGACTGCTCGGGGAGGTTCAGCTTCCGGAGTGTGTAGGCGTCGATGATGTACGACCGGCCTTCGGCGCTGCGGATGCCAATCTGCACGAGTCGAGCTTGCGTCTCTGTGTGGCATGGTCCTAACGCCCCATGCAAGTGGAGTGTCTGCAGCGCTCCGCTTGTCTTGGCGCCGACTCTTTTTGCTGTTTCAGCGTCCATCAGCGTCAGCGTTGATCCTTCATCCAGGAGGGCGTGAGCGGGTTCTGTGCCATCTGGGCCGCTGATTTCTATTTCTACGACTTTCAGGAGGATGCTTGATGATGGAGGACGCGTGATATGTGCGACCGTCCCTGTGGCAGTCATGGGTCTGTGCAGGAGGGCATGATGGTTCCCTCCGCATCCTTCGGTGGAACATACTTTCGTGCATTGGCCTTTGTGGAAGGAGAGGCAACGAGTGCAAGCGCTCGTCATCTTGATCAGTTTCCATCGTCGTTTGATGTCACTGGCTGAGAATTCGGGGCACTGCTTCATCATGTGCTGAGGAGAGTAACAGACTGCGCATGCGCCCCGGATATCCTTTCTGGTTGGCTCGTCAGGATGTTTTTTTGCTAGTGGCGCTTGCTGCGGTACATCGTATGTGGTGTGTACCGTAGCGTGCCGATCCCGTCCTGTTTGGGATCTTCCTTTCACTGCGCAGCCGCCGTGGGTCATTCCGTTCATGATCTGCCGGAGGAAGTCTGCGAAGTGGTGGACGGTAACGGGTGCCGCAATCTGGTTGGCGACCCATACCCACATCACCCGAAACATGAGTGGCAGTTTCGAAGTCATGTCGTTCAGTAGTGACGGGTGGCCGAGGTAGTCCACTGGCAGGAGCTTCAGCGATGCCACCATGTTCTGCACAGCTAGGCAGAAGTCCACAAGCTGCTCGTTGGTGCTGGTGTCCATCAGGGATGGCAACTTCCGCACCTTCTCCAGCATCGGTGTAGCGATGGCGTTTGGGTCCCCGAAGCGGCGTCCAAGCACATCAATGATGAAAGGCACTTGTGATGGCTGGAGCAGGAGGGTTGCTACGGCCTCCCGGGCCCTCCCAGTGAGGGCGCGCTGCAGTCGGAGGAGATTCTCGGCATTGGTCATCCCGCAGGTGGCGGTTGACTGCTGGAACTGAGCGTGCCAGGACGGCCACTCCAGAGGATCGCCAGAGAAATTCGCCAGGTCCTTTCCTAGGGTCTGCCGAGCCATGAAGGTCGCCATTTGATGTCCCTGCTCCGCAGACATCTGAGATGAGTGGTTGCGTGCGCCTAGGAGCGCCTCTGTCATCAGTGCGGCTAGTTGGGCGATGGGCTCCGATCCTGGAGCGCGTCCTGCTCCCGGCGCGTTATCCGTGGTGGGGGTATCAGCAGGTGGCCCCTGCCACCCGCCGTTTGCGGCTGCTGTGCTCGTGGAGGCGGCAGGTCCCCACTGCGTGCTGCCCAGCGCCAGGCCCTGCAGGCCGGCTGCTGGAGCGGCGTTGTAGGCATTGATTGGCTGCCACGGCGTGCCGCCCGGCGCCAGGCCCTGCAGGCCGGCCGCTGGAGCGGAGCTGGTGACATTGATTGGCTGCCACGGCGTACCGCCCGGCGCCAGGCCCTGCAGGCCAGCCGCTGGAGCGGAGCTGGTGACATTGAGTGGCTGCCACGGCGTACCGCCCGGCGCCAGGCCCTGCAGGCCGGCCGCTGGAGCGGAGCTGGTGACATTGATTGGCTGCCACGGCGTTCCGCCCGGCGCCAGGCCCTGCAGGCCGGCCGCTGGAGCGGAGCTGGTGACATTGATTGGCTGCCACGGCGTACCGCCCGGCGCCAGGCCCTGCAGGCCGGCCGCTGGAGCGGAGCTGGTGACATTGATTGGCTGCCACGGTGTACCGCTAGGCGCCAGGCCCTGTAGGCCGGCCGCTGGAGCGGAGCTGGTGACATTGATTGGCTGCCACGGCGTACCGCCCGGCGCCAGGCCCTGCAGGCCGGCCGCTGGAGCGGAGCTGGTGACATTGATTGGCTGCCACGGCGTACCGCCCGGCGCCAGGCCCTACAGGCCGGCCGCTGGAGCGGAGCTGGTGACATTGATTGGCTGCCACGGTGTACCGCCCGGCGCCAGGCCCTGCAGGCCGGCCGCTGGAGCGGAGCTGGTGACATTGATTGGCTGTCACGGCGTGCCGCCCGGCGCCAGGCCCTGCAGGCCGGCCCCTGGAGCGGAGCTGGTGACATTGATTGGCTGCCACGGCGTACCGCCCGGCGCCAGGCCCTGCAGGCCGGCCGCTGGAGCGGAGCTGGTGACATTGATTGGCTGCCACGGCGTACCGCCCGGCGCCAGGCCCTGCAGGCCGGCCGCTGGAGCGGAGCTGGTGACATTGATTGGCTGCCACGGCGTCCCGCCCGGCGCCAGGCCCTGCAGGCCGGCCTGCTGGAGCGGAGCTGGTGACATTGATTGGCTGCCACGGCGTGCCGCCCGGCGCCAGGCCCTGCAGGCCGGCCGCTGGAGCGGAGCTGGTTGGCTGCCCTCTGTATCCACTGTTGATATTCTCCCACAGCGATCCACTGTGAGAGAGATGATCGGTGCCTCTGGCTGGATACATGTCGTAGGACGGCAATCCACCGTCCTTTGCGGGATCTGCACATCCCCACTGCGCGCCGCTGGGTGGCGGGTCTCCTCGACCGGCCGCCGGCTCGCCAAAGTGAGGTTGCTTCCCTTGTTGGTGTCCACTGGTCAGCGTGGAATATGTGGACTGCAGTAGCTGCTGTGGAGGACCTGGCTGGGCCGGCAATGCTCCGGCTTTAGTCGTGGTCCCCTGGAGCAGCAGCGAGGCCTGAAGCTGCTCAATGCGTCGGTCAAAGGCGAGCCGCTGTGATCGCAGCTCGCTGCGCAGTAAGCGGACGACGTCCTCTGTTGGAGGTGCAGACAGGTCCTCATCCTCGCTGTCCGAGTTACTACTCGGCCATGGTGCAGTTTTAGTAAGAGCGGCCCCGCCGACCGGCTGGTCGGCTCGTCGCTCTGATGCGTCACTTCTTCCAGTCATTTCCAGACGTTGAGCTACTTCTTCGCTGTAGAGGGGCGAAGGCGAGCACTCCTGAAGCCACTCGGAGGCTGGCTGGTCTCTAGAAGGGATCCGGCCAGCGGGCGCAGGCTGCTCGATTGCGATGAGGGAGGCTGCCGGGGGCGCTAGGCCCTGGTCGGCAGCGCTGGCAGGTGGTGCAGTCTCTCCGGCGGTGGTTATAGAAGGTCCAGCGGGCCCACTGGAAACTTCCTTCCCGGAGCGGAGTGAAGGCGACATCGGAGATGAAACTGATCCGCGGCTCGAAGGACCAAATCTGGCTCGTCAGGATCAAATCGGAGACGAGGCTGATCACGGCTCGAAGGACCAAATGTACGGGACAGATTGCTCCCCCCGTACTATTAATATTTATTTTGGCCGCTGACTGCTGCTCGTCTCCGATGAGGTGTGGATGGTTAAACGGAGAATATGGCGTGATGATGATTGTGTAATAAAACAAAGTTTTATTATATGCGGCAATCGGTGCAGGGTAGAAGCAAAGAGAAGTTTACAGTAGCTCAAATACTGGTTTTTACGTAATTAAGAGCGCCAAGCCTCTTACGCGCAGCGTGTCCACGCGTGTCAGAATTTGAAGGAAGAGAGAAGGCCGAGTCCTTACAAGACCCGCTTATATAGTCTCCGCAAACTAGAAAAAACGGTTATTCAACGTTTTTTCCAATTCCGGAGAAATTTAGTCAGCCGATGTGTTGCCAAGGCCTCTGATTGGCTGTTTAACATCGCGCGATCAACCGCAAAATTATTCCAAGAATAATCTCGATTGAGCTACTGCATGTATCTCGTTGCTAAGCGCTACCGATTGCCTTATTTATTTTAACATAAACAAATTAAACTTAAACGAATTAAACTTAAATTAACACAAAATACAAACATGAATTAAAGAATAAAATTAGTACAGTTAAAAATCAAATAAAAATTAATAAAATAATAAAAAATTATTAAAATTAAAACTACTCGCATACGTCCGATACAATACTTCTTCTTCTTCTTTAGTCCATTTTCGTCCATTCCTGGTCAAAGGCCTCATCCATTCGCTTCCACGTTACTCTGTATGGTGCAAACTGCATCCAGGTTATACCTACCATTTAATGTTAAATTTATTTTAAAACTATTTTCTTCGATTCTTGATTTAACAATTTTTTTTTAAATAGAATTGCAATTATTAAGGGGTTAGGGGTAGTCAGAGGTATGAACAAAACAAGTATTCTAATTTTTTTTTTTAAATTACAGAGATTTAATTTATTTTATAAAACCAACAATAAATTTTAAATTATTATATTATATTTAAACTTGATTTGACCCAAATTTAAAATAAATATACATATTATATATGAAGTTATCGCCATATTTGCTGTACACTATTTCATAATACGGTGACCATTGTCTTGTTACAGGTTCATCTTAAATCTTTCAAATAAAAAATTAAAATGTTACTTGAATAGTTAATCTAGAGCCTGTTAGAAGAATTTTTTTCTTTATAAAAACTTATATTTTTTATAATCAATTAACTGTTGCATTTTTCCTTGAAAATCCGTAAGCAATTTATCAGAGGCCGGCATTTTTTTTTTAAGTTTCAATTAAGCACTAAGTTAACTTTTAAAAATATTTTTTATTTTTTATTTGAATGATTTTAAATGAATCTGTAGGGAGTTATAATAATGGTCACAGACACAGAAGCCCCTCCTCAGTATAGAATCTTTAAATTTCTATGCTATCACAAATTTATAAAAAAAATTGCTGTGATAACATGTGACATTTTTTTTGTGCAGTTCGCTTTTAAAGCGTGTTCTGTTTACGTGTCTGTTCCTCCCGTTTTCTTTGAAGCTAGATTCATTCAAGCACCCATTGAATTACCGATTCGACTGGTTATTCTGAAACTGCAATCTCCGATGAAAACATTTAAGCTTAGATCACCATCTTAAAATAGTTAATTGATTCAATTGAAGAACATTTCAGCCGCCATAGAAGACCGATTATGGAGCCGCCGATGCTTGAGAAAATCGGAATTATTCATTTAGTACCATTTCACGACTCAAAACGACCTTACTAATACCTACTTTTGTGTACGGCTATGCAATAACAATCGCGATTATTTACTTAATAAAGGTTTTTTTAATGAAAATTACGATCATTCTCAAAGCAGTTTATAAGAAATTTCTAATAACATAGAAATGAATCGATTTTATCTTCATTTTCAAGTGTTAGTAACTACTTATGTATACATTGATCTGAGAAATCAGAACAAACTCGAAAATTTATAGGTATAACATAATAAAACACTTTGTATTTAACCACGGTATGGTTATTATAATTAATGCTAACTAGTTTCGTTTGGACCCAAGCTTCATCAGGGCAGTATAGCAACGTCCTCAGGACAGTTGTTATACTGCCGTGATGAAACTTGGGTCCAAGCGAAACTAGTTGACATCAATTATAATAACCACACAGTGTTTTATTATTTTAAATCTATAAGTTTAAAATGTCTAACCACAAAATGAGTGGTGCATATGAAAATTCAATCTTGAAAAGCTCTAATTAATGGGAGAGTGAATAAATAGAAGACCGCTACCGAGGACAGGAAAAGTTGGAGGCAAAATTTAAAGAAGGCCAAGGTTCAATTTGAGACGTAGCTCCATCGAAAGATGAAAAAGAGAGTGAGCGACCACATGGATGGCCACCAAACCATTCGTCTGATCAAATCAGGGCGCCGACTGGCCTCTCAATTGATGCAACCTAGAGACTGACTTATTTTCCTTCCCGAAATTGTCCGGAATAAACTGTTACTTTTACACGAGAAACAATGCCCGGTGAGATTGGAGGATGCCAAATTCGTGAAGATAAATAAGAACCCCAACAATATTAAGTTTAAGGTTTGCAGCTTTAGATTCCTATTCATTTTAGTTATCAAAGATTAGGAAAAGGAGAAGAAAAGTCTTCAAGTCAAGAAAGTGAAATAAATGTAATTATTTTGATTAAATAATTAAACCTCAAAAAGTGCATGGTGAGCCATGGTGGACTATCCATATACTTTGATGGGTACGACCCTCTGTAATATGAAGTGCGGTTGAAGAAAGAAAGAGATACATTCTTTCTCAAATTATATAGCAAACTTATATTAAAAAAATAATATCACAAAAAATCAATAGGTCATACATCCATAATATCAATTGGTAGGCCAATAGATATTACTTTACTTAATCATACAAAGACAATAAAAAATATATAATTAACATCCGAATAACAATTTGACTATTGTTTTTAAATATTAAAAAATAGAATTCAGATTTTTAAAAATCAAAATTGTATTTCATTAGTAGGATCGAGAATTTTATATCACGTGTATCAAATAATGTATTTATTAATTACCTAGTTAAAACTAAAATCTACTTATTTACATATCTAATCCCGAGACGCCTATTTTTCTCGTTTAGCTATGAGACATTTAAATGCAAATTTTGTATTAAAAACGTCAATAGCATCTTCAAAATTGGGATGTCCGTGAAAAAATGTATGAGTATAATTACGAAATAAAAAATTGTTCAAAATTAAGACGACACAAAAAAATATGAATGTCACGTTCTAAAGATCTTTGCAAACGAAGTCTACGTAATTTAAAAGATAATGAAAACGGTATTATAGCCAAATTTCAAAGTCTAATTAAGTTTTTGTATTATGTATAATACAATATACATGCTGAGCTGAATTTGCGGCATACTATGGGCGCCTTACACGCTTCATAATGTGAAGTAATGAGTTGAGCATCTCTGGAAATATCGTCTATAGGTACTAGAGTACCTAATTGCCGAGATGTTTTAGACAACTGCAAAGAAGATGGGTACCTACGTACTAATTTACGTAGATTATATAAGCCAGCATCTCTATAACAAACATGCAATTAGTAAGGCAAACCATTACTTATAATGGCCATACGCGAAATGGTGAAGGCAATCCTTGAAGTGCACCCATTTTAAATTGGCATTAGATAAATACGACCAAACATGTTCATTGTTTCTAGATGATATTTATTTTTATTTTTTGATAATGTAAAGTATTATATATAGTACATTATGTCGATGAAAATGTCTGTTTTCCAGAAATAATATTAAAATTTTCGAGAAACGTTTTTCGCCTTACTAAGGTAATATCAATTTATTGACGAGCAAATGCGAGGTGAAACACAGAGAGACATATCGCTTTCATAAAGTTATAAATACAATTTCTAAAAAAAATACGTTTTCATCAATATAAGCATTATCGTGTAAATAAGGATATTTAAAAAATTCATAACGTTTTAGAAAAATAAAACATGGATCTTACTTACAATTTAAAAAATAATATTTAGAATAAATGTTTACCTCTATATTTATTCGACTTGACTATTGCAACGGCATTTACGCCAACAAACATACCCAAGAAGCAAACAAATAAACTTCAATCTGTTTTCAATGCGACAGCACGACTTATAAAAGGTGTTACAAAAAACTCGCATTTTTCACAACATCTAAAAGATCTTTACTGGCTCAAGTGTCCCGAAAGAATCTAGTATAAACTATTCTGGACGGTTTTCAAAGCGCTTCACGGAATGGCACCAACCTACATATCTGAACATTGTATTGCTGATAGCCCTAGCTTGCGGCAATCTACGCTTCGATTATCAAACTCCTCGGCAATAGGCAGATTAGTTTAGCCAAAGCGCAACCCCCAGAGAAATTTCGGAGATTGGGCTTTCGCAGTTGCATGTCCGTCCACCTGGAATATGCTTCCTGCACGCCTCAGATGCATTGACAATCCGACAGATTTTAAATCTCATCTAAAAACCCACTTTTTCAAAATATCCCTTAAAATGTAAACAACGGTTATCTGATTGCTGGTGTCATATGCAGCTCTCAGGAATAAAAACATGGTCAAAACGCCCTTGAAGTAAGCTATTCACGAAAATTAGCCTAATTATAATATTATGTAAGAATAATGTGATCAAATAGTTTTGAATGAGCAAACAGAGAGGAATGTTTTTTTTCTGCTTCATTTTGGTTCAACAGATACTTTATCGATGACAACAATACAATGTAAGTTAAATGGATCAAAATTGATTGCGCATATGGCATTGGGCGCCAATTAAGCTGAATTTCAACTTCAAATGAAGTTACAAAACTCACCAATTGAGGCAATTAGCGGGCAACTAAACGTAACGCAATGGTGGGCTCACTGCGACTTATTTTACTCTCCCATCATCTGTGGCTACAGATTACTGATCAGGCAGATTAAGATGTATGAGTGTCGGACCCCAGACTAAACAGCCGCAGGACGAATGGGTGTAGAAACGCAGGAGCGACGAACTCTAAATGATCCCTTTAATGAAACGTCGAGACGGATTCAGATCAGTTCGTTTATCTCATGATAAATCACGGTATAATCAAGGCATACAAATTGTACGATATTTCAAAATAACAAAATATATGCAAGTTTCAGTTTCCAAACCATCACGCCGTTTCACCGCAAAGGTAGGCAGAGAGAATAGACCGCCACATTTCTCTATCCTACATACCTCTCTAGATTCTTCTACATTCATACAGCGTATCATACACTTACATCAATTCTTCCGGCTTCTAACATGATCGACATTTAAAATTGGATTAATTTGGTCATGTCATGTTTTCCTCGGTCTACCTCGATTCCGTAGGTACTCCATGTACTTCGTAAACGTTTACTTTTTTTTAACGATTCTTTCTTCACCCCTGCGCTCCATATGTCCGAACCAACACAGAGATCCTTTCATAATTTTATTCATTATACTTTCGTTCGCTCTACATTCCTTTCTAATATCAGCATTTGAGATTCTGTCGTACATCGTTCTACTACACATACGTCTTAGGGACCTCATCTCTACAGCATTTATTCTGCTCTCATCTTTGTTTTGTCAGTTCCATGCTTCGCTTTCATACATAAAGGTTGGGACTAGAACTCCATGTGAACGGCCTTTTTCTCTTTCATTGATAAATTCTTGTTTCCAATAACTATTTTGAAAGCTCCATTCTCTTTGTTACCCACACCAACCCTTCTTTCAACATCACTGTCCGTTCGGCCATCCGCTGTGAACATGCTACCTAAATACACAAATTCCCTCACCTGTTCCTAGTTCTCTTCGTTAACACTTATATTACAAACTGTCATTTGCTCTTCCCTTTAAAAAACAAACACCTTTGACTTTCCGACATTCATCATTAAATCGTTGAACTTGCATACTTCATACATTCTCGACACCAAGACATTCGTCCGCACTACTGAACCTCTATAAGCCAGAAGATCCAAGTCCATGTCCAAGTCCAAGATTGGTAATTTGTATCAACCAAACAATCAAATCAATCAGTTTAATTTCTCAAAAGACATTACAAATATACAGGTATATCAACAATACCAGGAACGCATGAGATATGATTCAACTTCATGAAGATAAGATACATTCTAAAGGCAAGATTATTTGTCATCTGAACGTATTTTATCTAATATAAAAAGACATCATATCATATCACATGTGTACGATAAACCTGGGAAAATGGTTTTATTATATTTTATTTATGTTTTGTATTTCCCTAGCAAGAATATCTTCTTCTCCGATGGCTCTACAACCCATATCGATTGGCCTCCATTGTTACTCGCCTCCAACTCCTCCTATCCTCTGCTTTGACGCTCGAACTTGACACTCGTAAGTACTCTAAGAACTTCATCCTTCCAACGTAAACTTGGTCGTCCAACTCTCAGCCATTCAACATAAAAAATGCAGTTTTTAAAAATGAATTTTTCATTAAATTAGCGTATTTTTTATTATTTATCTTGCTAAAAATCTTTATCAATGTTTATAAATATTAATATTAAAACTTCTCTATATATTGTGTACTTAGTTCATACAAGTACGCTGTAAATGTCTGAAAGGAGCACAGAACGCAGTAGGTAATTTGTTTGAGTGGCCATTTGGTCAATTGTGTTGTGCCGGGATAAGTTGTTGATTCTTGGTTCTATTACACTCATATGAAGGCAGCAGTACACATGTACACGCGTAGGTATAATGCTCATGCCAGTGTGGTCTAGAATGTCTTGGGTTCACACACACAAACGCGAGGCCCGCGAAATGTATGCACATAGTAAGTTCATCTCTCGTTTTATCGTTTATTCTGCACATTGAATTGCTAAGCCTCGGATATAAATAGATCTTGTAGAATAGTCAAATATCAGAAATTTAACTAACTAACTAATCATCACGCCGTCTTCCCGAAGGGGTAGGCAGAAAGAATGAACTGACACTTTTCTTTCCTGACATATTTCTTTCGCTTCCTCAACATTCATACATCGTGTCATGCACGCGCGTCGATTTCTCTGACTCCTCACATGGCCGACATTCAATATTTGATTTATTTGATCGTGCCACGTTTTTCTCGGTCTTCCTCTATTTCTGGTTCCATTTACATAGTAAACATATATTTTTTTACCATTCTTTATTCATTCATTCTTTCCATATGTCCAAACCATCTTAATGATCCTTTCATTATTTTGTTCATAACACCATCATTCGTACCGCATTCACTTCTTATATTTTCATTAGACACTCTATCATACATCAGGAATTTATCTTTTTCTATTTTATATACATTGTATATTCAACACTTATATTAAAAAAATAAAATTACATAAACATTAAAAAAATAAAATTATATAAAAATTCTTATTTAAAATAGATGATTCCGAAATAAATATTTTGGAATAATTTATTTTAAATAAAATTTATTTAAATGAAAAATTCCATGGTTCCAAAATAAATCTTTATAACATCTGTCAGATCATGCAAACAATTTTGTAATATTTATTTGAGAGATATATGACTATACAACATGTATGCTTCGCTGCAATTTAATATGATACTTTAAAACTTTTTGGAATCACAACATTATTTTAAGAATTTTTATGTATAAATGATCAAAGAAATATACGTAGGTACTTAAATGGTTATTTACTGTCTCAAATTGTTAAATTTCTTCCTAGCCTTACCTGTCAAATACAACTAAAGAACGTAATCTGTGAAATCACCTGTCGTTAACTAATAATCTGCGTTTACCTTGGAGGTGTATTTTTTAACAAAAAAGTATAAATCACCTACAAACCAGCGTGGCTTAACAAATGACAACAGACGGAATTCAATTGTTTTTACTAGGAAATGCAGTCGCAAAAGGGGTAATAAAACACAACAGTATTTCTCAACCCTTCATCCCCCGTCTTCCTTTATGCGACCATTGTCTGAGGAAGAACAGCCGTAACACTTGCGCAATAGGCACCGCCATTGAGGGCCTTGAAAGGGTTGAGGTATATTGAGCGAGCAAGGGCGGCTTATAATAAATAAAGTATAAGAGAATGACGTGCGTAATTTGATGATGGTGACAATTTTGTATTGCGCTATTTAAGTTAAGATTCACTTAGTCGTTCGACGCATGAAAACAAAAGAGAAAGAATTATGAGCTGTTAAAATGTATAACACTGTTATGATATCACAATTTTTATTTTTCATTTTTTATTAATATGTAACACTTGGAGTTCTGGTTCCAACCCTTATATATGAAAGTAAAGCATGAAACTGGCAGAAGAAGGATGAGAGCAGAATAGAGATGAGGTCCCTAAGACGTATAATTATGAAAGGATCCCTGCGTTGGTTCGGACATATGGAGCGCATGGATGGAGAAATAATGGTTCAGAAAGTATACGTTAATGATGAAAATGAAATACGGAGTCGAGGCAGACCGAGGAAAACATGAAGTAACCAAATGAATCAAATTTTAAAGGTTGGTCATGTTAGAAGTCGGAGGAATCGACGTGCGTGTATGACTCGCTGTATGAATGTGGAGGAATCTAGAGAGGTGTGCCAGGATAGAGTAGTGTGGTGCTTCATTCTCTCTGCCTAACCCTGTGGGGAAACGGCGTGATGGTTTATTGTTGTTTTTGTTGTGTTGTAATAACTAAATATACAAATTTAAAAACTTACTATTTATAGGGCAAAAAACTCAATAGTGTGATTAATCATAGTTACAATTAAGTGTGCGAAATCTTTTGATAATTTCAGAAACAAATATAAAAAAGGTGTTAAAAAACAGTGATTAGAAAGGACAATTATTCAGAATAGAATAATTAAAAAGTATTGTCACAGTTAATATTATTTAGGTGAAGAAACTACAAATAATACGAATATTATAAGCGCACATAATAAAGGTGGGAAAGAAAGAGTTTTATTTACAGAAATTGTAGATAGGCAGGATCAGAAAAAATAGGACTAGCGGGACAGGAAGTTTTAAATTATATGTACATATTTATTAAATGATTTCAAAAAGTTTTACCAAGTAATATAATTGAAAAACTAAATTCTTGATTAAATTAATTCTTGATTGTGTAGAGTTAATTGGTATATCGGTTTCTTCGTCATAATTTTGTACTTTGGAATCACATTTCAATAACTTTCTAAAAACATTGTATTCTCCAAACACTTTTCTGTATTTTTCACAAACATTTTTTGGACCGTAGAAGTCCTTCCTCGGTATATTTTTTACACTGACGAAAGACGTCCGTGGTTCGAAACATTATTCTAAAAACTTTTGTAAAATGTTTTTAAAAAATATTCAAAATAATAAAAAAAGTGTATTGTAATGTAATTAATTACACTTTTTAAGCTACTTTTAATTAATTATAATAATAGCGGATTAAAAAGTGTTATTAATTATATTCCAAATTACAATGGATATCCACAGTGTTAACGTCTTCAATGAATGTTTGATTCATAATTATTATATCACTCATAAACCAATTTTTAAAAGTGGTTAAACCACTCTTACGTTTTTAAAGAATATGGTGAGTACCTAATTGAACACGAAGACTTAATGCATGTGTACACACAATTAAGTCGTATTCATGAAACGTATTTGTTTACGTAATATAGACCGTACGCCCTTTGTGATAATTACACGCGGGACCAGCCCACATACAGTTATTCCATAAACCACTCGTCCAAAATACAGTGGCGTACAACGAGAGTTTCCTGGCCGTACCTGGCGCGAGTGGTGTGCAGTAGTAACCTTGGGCTGTGTTTATTGACCTTAAAGTTTATAAATGCCGTTTGAGGACGGTTTATGGTTTATGTCCTGGGGCGCTTCTCAAACTGTGGGTAGGTGTATTTTTATATATGTACATATTTTTTGTGTTATTTTTAACGTACACACCATCTCCTCGAAGGGGCAAGCAGAAAAAAATGGACCGCCACACTGTTTTTTTCCTGACATACCTCTCTCGATTCCTTGATATTCATACATCGTATCATGCATGCACGTCGATTTATCCGACTCCTCATGTGACCGACATTTAATATTTGATTGATTTGATCGTGTCACATTTTCCTTGATCTTTCCTTAATTCTAGTTCCATTAACGTCGTTCATATATACCTTCTTACCATGTGGATTTTATGATACATTTGATATATTTTCCACACAAAGGTGTTTCGAAGTTGATGTGTATTGAAGGTGACTCATCTTTTAAATGAGATATACCTACCTTTTAAGATTCGGTTATAGCGAATTGATAACACTTTAATGAAAAGAGTGATAATTAGTAATAGCTGTATTTGCGTTTTTCAACTATAATAAAAAAAAGAATGTTGGTATTGTTCTAGAAATAACTATATTAAACATACGAGTATGGTTGCATTCGTAATTTTTACAGAAACATTAATATATTGTATATAATCAACGAAATTTGCAATATTAGTATCGTGATTAAAATAGAAAATTAGAGTCTTAATTATATTTTTTTTCAATTACAATATTTGTACTTTTTTTTTGTTTAAATTATTACAGAGCTAAAAATAAGTACGGAAACAAAAACTGGGTTTCAAATGATGTTGAAGAGTTATAAAATATATTTTTTGCAAAGAATTATAAGAAACTTGAGTTTTATTAAGACAAAAAACCTTTATTTATACAGTTGGCTACTTTTTGCTATAATATTATACGTTATTTAAAAATACGTAATAGGGCTAAAACAAATGTGTAATGACGACAATAAAATTAATATACCTCAGTCAGCATTTCATTAGAAATCAACCTTATTTAATTATTTTTATTTTGCATTTCAAGTAATTAATGGTATTCTTAAGTTATTTTTACAACTGCAATGCTTTATCTGCTTTTTTTAAAGTCTAAAACAATTAGAAGAAGCAGTGTTTATCTTATTCATTAAATAACGTTAGTATGAAAATTCACAGTTTTTACACCAAGTTCATATAAAAATTAACATTTAAATCACTGTCATTTTTATTATAAGTAAAAAGCATGAAGTTATAATATAGTACAGTAAATTGCCAAAATAGTAAATAAATAAAAAATGGTTTGTGCTGGTTTTGAAATTTTTGGCGGCATCAATGTTTGACAGTCTCTGGCACCGACGGGTAGTGTTTTATGGTGTTGCTTTATATGCAAGTAACGAGCTGCACATTTCTTTGGGGTTATAAAACAATCCCCAATACTGTTTATTCCCTCGCCATTGTGTCGTATACATTCTGCAACCCTTTCTTCCAGGGCTTGTTGAGGAAACAAAAATTATCCTTGGCGCGAGGCTGTTAATGCATAAAGTCTAGGACGGCAATTAAGAAAGGGTTGAAACAAGGTCAAAACTTGAGAAATGCATGCATTGCACAACCATTTGTAGATTTTTTTACAGATTTCAGTTTGCTTACGGACTTTGGTCAAACGGTTGACATTTTTTTTATTCCGTTGATAGCATTTGTCGTATTAATACTAATAAAACGTCGTTTTCTGGAAATTTTATTTTAATTTAAGGGAATTACATGTTTCGTCTGATTAAAGTATTATCAAATGTCACTATATAATGCCCCTCAGACAGGAAAAACATATCATTCCCATTAATTAGAATGAAACTTCTAATAGCAGACGTTTTTATTTGTATTAATTATTTAAAATGGAGTTTTACATCATTGTCAATTGTTGTGTGTCGTAGCTAATAATTGATACGAATGAAAACATCTGTTTTCTAGAAGTTTTATTTTATTTTATGGGAATGACATATTTCGCCATGCTTAGCCATTATCAAATGTCCGTAATTTTCCTATATTAAGTGTTAAGTGATTTTTTAAAGCATAAAAAAAGTGTTTGTGAAGATAATTTCTGTGTTAAATGTTATATTATAATACAATAATCCAAAAGTGTAGGGAAAAGAATAATATTTAAATAAAAAGAATGACACTTAATATTTTCACAACACTCTATTTTTCGATTTACACACAGGTTTCGATTGTGGTCAAACCTTTTTCGAAGCATCGATTTTAATATTTGTGCATCGAATAACGATGGCCCACAACTAAAACATGTCTGCAAATCGAAAAACAAAGTGTTGTGAAAATGCAAAGTGTTATTCTACATATTAAAATGAGAAACCACCACACAAAGTATAGGCGAACATGTATTGAAGAAAATATGATTGTTTGCAGAATGTTACCATTGCAAACAAGAGCTTACCTGAAAAAACTGATGGCAGAGAACCATAGTGTTCTTAATGATGACGCGTGTGCATAGAAGTGAGGAATCAAACTGAAAAACGAAGGATGAAAATATAATAATGTGCCAGAAATAAAATGGATTCATGTGTGATAAAAATGTGTTATGAAAAAATAGCACTCTGAACAAAATAATAAAATACGTTTTGTACACAGGCTAAAGAAAGAATCTCAAGTATTTGTTTAAAAAATTATGTGATTAATAACAATAAAGAAAATACAGAGAATACATTTTTATTTTTTAATTAACAATAAATATGTACAATAATATACAGAATATTACAAAATTATTCATGATTTTATGAGTACTGAATTTTTTATTTATTTAAATATTTTCAAAGTTATATAATCTCTGAGACGAATGTGTGGTAAATCTGTGTCGATTGCAAATGTAAGAAGTGAATCCAGTTAAATAAAAGAGTTTTGAACAAAATAATGAAAGGTTTATAAAAGTGGTTTGAATGAATGAAGAAAGAATGATAAGATAGTATACATTTTTAATGTGAAAGGAACAGGAAAACCTAACAAGATCGAATGTATGAATGTTGAGGAACGACAGAAATTTGTCAGGAAAGAGCTGTGTGGTAAGTCCATAATTTTAGCCTACCCCTTCGGAAAGACGGCGTGGTGGTTAGTTTATTAATTAATTTGTGTTTTATTAATTATGTAGTGAAACTTGATTCATATACCGTATACTTGGTTCATTCAAGATGGAATCAATACGTAATTAAGAAGAATTAATTCGTGTATCAGAAAAAAATGGTAAGTTTTGCAAATGAATATTTTAAACTATGAGATACATAACTAACTAACTAACTAAATGAATATTAATTATATATTTATAGAAAAAAGCAAAAGATTCGTGTTATTTCGTATGCACGACTTGCATAAATTACCCATACCGGATTCTAGATGCATCACAGTTCTAAACATACTGTTTCACGCCGAAGTACTCGTACAAAACGAGATATAAAATGGTATTCGAATTTAATATTAAATATTTTGGTTCCACGTTTATATCCTTTGCAAATGTGAAGTGAGATTCATTCAAAGCGTTTCAGCCATTATAAATCAAGAAAATATGATACCTATAATTAATTTTTTATAGATTTTACGTGGCATTAAAATATTTTTAACTCAGATAATTTTAGTAAGGTATTTACTATATTACAATACACAGTCTGTAGTATATAAATACATAGATATAAGCAGTGCCGGATTTAGCCTGCGCGGGACCTATAGCATATGTTACCAAGAGGCCCTGAAAATTGGACCACCATACAATATTTTCCTGATATCCTCCTCTCGATTCCTCAACATTCAAACATCGTCGCATGCACGCACGTCAATATCTCCAACTCCTCTCGTGGGCGACATTTAATATTTAATTTATTTTATCATGCCATATTATCCTTGGTGATCCTCTATTCCTAATTCGGTTAACGTCGTTAACTTATATTTTCTTTAACATTTCTTCTTCATTCATTCAATTTTTTTCCATGTGTCCAAACCATCTTGACGATTCTTTCGTTTTTTGTCATAACATTTTAAATTCGCATTGCATTCATTTATTTTTTATAAATAATAATAATAGAATCAAAAAATATAGACCTAAAACTGAGAATACTCCTCATCAAGATCTATGTATGGAGTATCTTGATGTACGGCTGCGAGACATGGTGTCTATCCAAAAGAGATAAACGGAGACTAGAGGCTTTTGAGATGTGGTCCTATAGGAGACTATTAGGAATTTCCTGTAGAGACCACATCACGAATGAGGAGGTTCTTCAAATATTCGAAGGAGGAAGCACCTGCTCAGGATCTTGTCCAAAAGGCGTGCAAGATGGATCGGCCATGTAATACGACAAGAAGGCCTCTTGCATGCCATAATGGAGGGTATGACTGAGGGGACAAACTCTAGGGGACGCCCACGCCGAGAGTACCTGGAGGACCTGTTGATGGATGTGCGTTGCTCATCATATGCAGATTTCAAAAGAGCCGCACAAGACAGGGAAGAATGGAAGAGAAGAATAGAAGAAATTGCTGCAAACCAATCCCAGGATTGAAACTTTCTAACTAACTCTTATCTTATACAGATGTACTACACATTCGTCTAAGAAATCTCATTTCTACTGCATTTATTCTACTTTCTCCTTTCTTTGGCAGCTCCATGCTTTACTCCCATCCATAAGAGTCTAGAGTCAGTCAGTAGCTCTCGCAACTTCTTCTTTACGTATGGTATGGCTAATCCGGCTCTGGATATAAGAGTATATAATTATTCTAGAATGTTCTCGCCTTGTGATTAAAGGCATTGGTTCATTTAACAGCTGACACGAACGTGCTCTTCTCGAGTTAAGTGTGTTCACACAAAAATATCATTCCAATTAGTGTTATTTATGAGAAATAACATTTTTCGTTTGAGCATAGCCACTATCTAGATTTTCAACTACCCATTATTTTATATTTTATTATGCTAAATGCGTAAACTTAAATATATTTTATTTCACTAGTAAGATTTGCCAAATGATCGCACTCTACTTTATTTCATATATTGTATGTATAAAATTATATTAATTATGCATTTAAATTGTCATAATATAAAATAATAAACAAATATTTTGTTTAATTGTTTCTTGAACAACCGTGTATTTATAAATCCATATTTAATAAAAGACTATGACCAAATATTGAAAAAAGGTAGTTTCAGCTCAGACCTGAAATCTGACGGATCATTTATCCTCCTGAGATATGAAGGGAGATTGTTCCAAGCTGATGGGCCAGCTACTGCAAAGGCTCAGCACCCGAAATTGGTACTAGAACAACGCTTTGGCTCAATTAATCTACCTATTACTAGTATTTATTCTTCTTTTTTAAATGCCCTGTCAGGTTCCCCCAACGTTGGTGATCACCTCGGCGAACCTGTCCCTGTCCTGCGCCGCTCGGAATAGATTTTCCACACCTCGGATGCCGTTTCACTCCCTCACGTTTCGCAGCCAAGACATCTGTCTCCTACCGGGCCCTTGGGGTCCCTCAATTTTCCCCTACAATATCAGTTGGAAAAGGTGGTAATTTTTCCCACGCAGTACATGACCCAGATATGAAATCTTCCAAACATTGATAGTTGAAAACAACTCGCTTTTAACTCTAATTCGCCTCAGGTATTGGTAACCATATATGTCCAGGGAATTCTGGCCATTCGGCGATAGAGCCACATTTCGAATGCAATGACTTTTAAGGTGCACGTTTCACATCCATACAATGAAACAGACCACACATAGCATTTGATTATATATGTATTAACTGTGTTAAATATATAATATTTATGAAAACGTCCATTTTCCAGGAGATTTATTATGTTTTATGGGAACGACTTGCTCAAATTCAAGCTTTTTTATTCACTCAAAAAACCTCACAAACATGTTGACAGTTTAAGGTATCCATTTAAGAACAGGTAAAATACCAGGAATGCATGAGAAATGGTTCGACTCTAGATACTCTTTTAAGTCGAGAGTATTTGTCTTCTGAACGTACTTTCACTAATTTGAAAGACGTCAATATCCGAAGCGATCATGTTCAGCAGTTTGATTGCTCTCCCCACCGGCATCACCAGAAGCAGGTTTGGAGATAAAACAGTTTCATGCTCACTGGTTTCATTCCCCTAACGAGGCAAAATACGGAACTTCTATAATTTATGATATAAAAAAATCTTCTATAAAACGAATGTTTTCATTAGTAATAAACCGTAAATTTTATATGTGTGTTTATTAATAAAAAAACACTTTAAAATGTTGACTTCATAGATTAAGCAATTATTTTAATTTGTTTTATTTAACAACAAAAATACCTCAACGGGTGCCAATAAGGGTACTTGGAACTTTAATGCTAATAAAGTTTTATTTGGGCGAAGTGTTGAATTATTCCTATCGGAGTGTGCCTACCAATTTGGAAAGTCAAAACTCGAGGCGGAACAGCTCGCAGTATAGTTCGGAGAACCAATCAATCTACCTTCAGTTTATTGCGTTTTTTTGTCGACCGGGGGGGACCAAAAGAAAACCCCCACATTCCCGAGTCTACAGACTTCCTCCGAGTAAATCAATTTAAAATTCAATTCTGTGCTAATTCTACAAGATGGCTCGGTAGCCGAGTGATTTAGAGTGGTCGTATAAACTCTTTAATGGCAGCCGTAAAGTTAACGTTATGACCAATAAAAGTTAATCACGCCTTAACACATACAATGTCGGAACATTATAGTCCGATAAACAATTGTTCCCTGATACTAAAGGTTAGGGTTTGTCTATAATGGTAACAGAATCATTATATCGATAACTGTATCGTAAAAATCGCGTTATCGATATTAAATGCATCTTAACTGTGACACGTAATTTAACGACATCTGTGGGAATAGTGACTAACGATCCGAACATATTCATACGAATTCAAATACGGCGATTATTTTACACATGTGTTCGTATACTGCCGCTGGTTTAGTATCGATAAGAGTGAATAATTACACATTAATTACCTATAAATATTTACAATATCAGTTACTAACATGAAGTGAGAAGTAAACACTAGAAAATTTATGACATTTGTAATATTGAATTATAGATTACGAATTTACACATAGTATAACTTTTTTGGATTATTTATGGTATATGAAATTAAAACTTTATAAAAGAATATGATCGCGATTATCACATAACATTTACATATATTCTGCTAAATATTTATAGATAGTTTGACATATCTACCCTCATTCATAAGTGAAATGTTTAAAATACAATAATATACAAGAATCACTAAGGGTCATTAAGATGGTTTGGATACATGGAAAGAATGAGTGAACGGAGCTAGAAATAGAGGAAGGCCGATGAATACGTGGCACGATCAAATCAATCAAACATTAAATGTCGGTCACGTGAGGAGTCGGAGAAATCGACGTGCATGCATGACAAGATGTATAAATGTAGAAGAATCGAGAGGCGTAAGTCATGAAAGAACAGTGTGGCGGTCCATTCTTTCTTTCTACCCCTCCGAGGTACTTCTTTTATGCGATTTTTTTAATATTCTGTTCATTAATATTTAGTTTATTAGTAGGTATTATGGTCTCATAATCGGGAATACACGAAATAAAATTATTTAAAAAATGGTCAATAAAATTAATTTCAGAAATCTTCGTTTTTTTTTTAAATATGTATTTTAAAATCCTGTATTTTAAAAAAATTAAAACACACATTTTGATTAAATCAACATCCATACATCGTAGTTCAATTTAAAATGTTGTTATTTTATTACTTAATTGTTTTTTTCTGTCTATAAAACAATCTGTAATGTAAAGTGGAAAGTGGTCCTTTATCCAATTAATGTTTTAAATGTCTAATTCTATAAGAATTCTATGTATTTAAATTACGTTGATTTATTGGTTTGCCAAGCCTATCGTGAATAAATAAATTCCACCCACGTGAAACGCAGAGCCGGGAGGAATTTTTCTGGTTAATTAAGAAGCGTCATTATGTTACAGGCAAACTCCGATTGGGCACGCACGACGCCGCGACGTTTCGCTTGGTCGCCATCCGGGCCGATCTCGCGATACAATGTTCCCTTGTTGCCTCCGAAACAATAGCCCTGGAGGTAAAAATACGCCTTTATCGTTATCCAGCGGGCGATAGCCTCTTGTGTTTACAGACGTAAATACAAATTACTAAACAGAGTTCATAACCTACCTATGGCTGGTTATTTCCGTATATTGTCAAGCGTTTTTTTTATTTTTTTTTTATTTTTTTTTTTATTATTGAGGGTAACAAACAGCAATTACACTATATGAATATAAACACACAGAGACAACAATACAAGGCCAATTACATGCTACCACAAATATTATATAACAACTGACACAAGGTTAAATATAGAAGAAGAAAAAAGTAACACTTTGATAAGTGAAAGAGAAAACTATTAGTATTAGTAATAATGAATAATTAAAGATGAAATATAATTTTAAAATGTAAAAAAAAGAAAAAGTAGAGTAACTAATTTCATTCGCCCCGAAGAGTTGCTCCAACCATTTTTTAAAAATCACTTTCATTAAGATGGAACACATCAATTTTATGAAAGCATTTATTGTACATGTCGCACTCCGGTACACCGCCGCACTCTGAGCGTAGTTAGTCCGATAAGCAGGAAGGTGGAATATTTGGTTCGCAGTGTGTCTTGTGCGAAGCATAAGGGTATTCAGTAATCATTTACTAAGAAGTTCGGAGTTGTCTATTTTGAAGTGAATGATTTTGTGAAGCAACATCATATCATTAATTGTTCGCCTATTTTCGAGAGAGTCCAAGGAATAAAAATTAAGGACAGAACTATAATTTGTAAACGACCTGCACATACATTTTAGTTTTAGTACATACTCTGAACCTATGTTAATCGCTGACAGTAAAGAAAATTTGCAAGCCTTAGTGTCAAGAATGTATGAGGCATGCAAAAAGAGTGACTTGGTGATGAATGTGTCTAAATCTAAAGAGATGGTTTTCGAGAACGAATAATGTATGACGATTTGTGATATAAGTGCGATGGGTGAGAAATTGGAGCAAGTTACTGAATTTACGTATCTGGGAAGCATGTTTACAAGGGACGGAAAAATGGAGAAAGACATCGAAAGGAGGGTTGGTGCTGGGAATAAAATAAATGGCGCACTCAAAGTCATTACTGCAAATAGAAATATATCCACAGAAGCAAAAATGGCAGTTCACAATGGAGTTCTAGTGCCAACCCTCGTGTATGGAAGTGAAGCTTGGAGCTGGCAAAAGAAGGATGAAACCAGGATGAACGCCGTAGAAATGAGATCACTGAGAAGAATGTGCGGGAAAACGTTGTATGATAGAATACTGAACGATGAAATAAGAAAGAAATGTAAGGCAGATGACTGCATCATGAATAAAATTAAAAAAGGATCCCTTAGATTGTTCGGACATATGGAACGAATGGATGAGAGTAGAATGGTTAAAAAGTTGTACACAAGCAGCGTGAGTGGGAAAAGAAGCCGAGGACGACCGAGGAAAACATGGCATGACGACGTGCGTGCATGGTAAGATGTATGGATGTAAAGGAAGCTCGAGAGGTATGCCAGGACAGGCCAGTGTGGCGATCCATCCTCTCTGCCTACCCCTCCGGGGAAATGGCGTGATGGTTAGTTAGTTAGTTAGTTTGTCTTTGAACCTATACCAGATTCTTAATAGATTTATTCATTAGAATACTCCATTTGGAATACGTACGGAAGAACTAACTAATCATCACAATGTTTCACTGAAGGAGATGAGCAGATAGGATGGGCCGCCATAGTCCTCTATTTTGACATAATTCACTTGAATATTCAACATATATTTAGTGTGTCATGAATGCACTTCAATTTTAAAGCGCCCTTGAGGTGAGCCATTTCCGAAAACAGCGCTATACAAATTAGCCTAATTATTATTATTATTATTAAATTTAAAATCGAATTTTTCAAAAATATTTTTTGATAGACTTTAGGCTTTTGTTAGAATTACATAATGGTGAATTATCAATTAATTAAATTTCTGTATTTTTTGTTTTTGAGATTATTATGAACGACAAGTTTTGAAGATTTTACAACTTCATGAACGGGAGAACGATACATGAAAAACTAACCAACAAAATTTATAGCATTCAAATGTTTAAAAAAATAAATAATAAAAACTGCAATAATTGGGTTGTTTTGATTGTTCTACGATTTTCCCTGCCTAGATTTCATGATCCATTAACATTTTAAAAACTATTTTTTTTCATGTGGTTAAATTTTATTTAAAAGAATATATCAATGATAATTTGGCTGTCAGTATAAATATGTAATAATCCATTTATTATAATTATTATATTTACACATAATCTTGATTGGTCTTACATTTCTAGTACATTTTTAAAAATAATAAAAATCATTTGTTCTTGTGCCGACCCTTATGTATAGGAGTGAAGCATGGAACTGGCAAAATAAGGATGAAAGTAGAATAAATGCAGTTGAAATGAGATATCTAAGATGAATATGTAATAAATCTGTATATAATTATATTATTATTTTGTTGAAGCGTTCTTCACATCATTACAGTGCGAGCCAAATCGATATAAAGGGTATAGCTATCATTTTGATTCTCGTGACATGTGATTGGTAGTTAATATATCGCCATTTTATTGTCACGTGAATTCTGCACCAGATCAATGACAGTGTGACAATCATACTGCCATCGCCGGGGATCGAATCCGGGACCTTCGGGGTGAAAGTCAAAGCACATACCACTCGGTCACGAAGGTCGTCATATATGATAGTGTCAAACGCAAATATAAGAAGTGAATGCGGTGCGAATGAAAGTGTTATGAACAAAATAATGAAAGGGTCGTAAAGATGGCTTGGACACATGGAAAGAATAAGTGAAGACAGAATGGAGAATAAAGTATATGTAAATGACGTAAACGGAGCTAGAAAAAGATAAGAGCCGAGAAAAACGTGGCACGATCAAATCAATCAAATATTAAATGTCGGTCACGTGAGGAGTATTAGAAATCTACGTGCGTGCATGACAAGATGTATAAATGAAGAGGAATCAAGAGAAGTATGTCAGGAAAGAACAGTGTGGCGGTCCATTATTTATGTCTACCCCTCCGAGAAGACGGTGTGATGGTTAGTTAGTTAGTTAGTTAATTGTATAGCACAGAAGTAACAATAATACAGTAGTGAAAGCTAAATAGATCATGTATTTGATACAAATCTTATACTTCTGTAGTTTCCACTAAGAAAAATAATTATATATTTATGTGTTTATAATCAATTAATTTTACGTTGCAACTAATGAAAAGCAATTATGAATTATTTTAATTTTATAGCTTTCATGATTTCCAAGTGTTATTTATATCGGTATATGTTAAGTGCCTATCAATAATCATAATTTTTAATTAGTCACATTAAATAAATATGTATTTAGGTATGTTCTTTTAGAAGAAGCTAGTAATGAATTAAACCACATATTTCCCATACTTTAATGTTCGTATTGGATAGTTTCAAGCACTATAATTACACATTAAAATCAGTGTAAAAAGTTAACCCGATTATTGACATATAAAATCTTTTATAAATGTAAAATTATGACATATAAGATCTCTAAGACGAATGTGTGGCAAATCTATATATGATAGAGTGACAAATGCAAGTATAAGAAGTGAATGTGGTGCGAATGAAAATGTTATGAACAAAATAAGGAAAGGGTCATTAAGATGGTTTGGACACATGGAAAGAATAAGTGAAGATAGAATGGTAAAGAAGGTATATGTAAACGGCGTGAACGGAGCTAGAAATAGAGGAAGGCCGAGGAAAACGTGGCACGATCAAATCAATCAAATATTCAATGTCGGTCACGTGAGGAGTCGGAAAAATCGACGTGCGTGCATGACAAGATGTATGAATGTAGAGGAAGCGAGATAAGTATGTCAGGACAGAACAGTGGGGCATTCCAATCTTTCTGCCTACCCCTACGGGGAGACGGCGTGTTGGTAAGTTAGTTTGTTAGTTATAAATGTAAAATTAGAAGACAAATATTCACGACTTTAGAGAGTATCATGTCTTTCTAAAGTTGAACTATCTCTCATGCTTTTCTACAATTTTTACCTGTTCTCAAAAATAAGACTTAAACTATAAATATATTTGTAATATCTTTTGAGAAAAATAACCTGATTTGATTTTAGTTTTGAGTAATTTACTCCTACTGTCATTTTAAACTAAAACAAGCATTTCTTGCCAAAACCATTGTAGATATCATAGAAGTTAAAAAAAACAATAAGGTAAAATTATTAAAAGCCACGAAATATTAAGTAATGCTATAATTACAGGAATAGTTCTAAGTTTGAAAAAAAATCAAAATAAGAACATTTCGTTCTACAAAATTTGAAATACTCGTATTTTTAGTAATGGTCGTTGTGTCGAGTATTTACTTGACCTTGATATTCTAACCGTAACCTAAATTCTGTTTTATTTATCTGAAGCTGATAAAGTTTTATTTTTCAAAGAAAGTGAAGATTACGTGTGGTTCAGGGCTGATAACATTGTCTAGTGTTCTATTTACAATTTTTAAAATTAGACTTTTATGGATCGTCTGTTTTATTACATTTCTACTGCTTCGCGTTGAAGGTCACCATTAAATTGTTTTTTTATGGTTGCTCAACTTCTATTCAGGAATCTCGAAATAAGAATGAGGTTAGAGATCACGATTCGTATCGTGTGTAGTAGACAAAAGATAATAAAAAGAGATATATGAAATAATCAAGATGGCTGAACGCTTTGTTTAGGCGCGCTGCATCTCTGGCGGGTCGATGATATCTGCTCATGCGCTATAAAACGGGTGCGCTAGGGATGCCGCTATACGACACGCGTATCGCCGTCCTCTTCGCGGAGCACGCCGGGAAATCAAGCGAGACAGAGCTACGAAAACAAGTATCCTGTCCTGCTCGCACAAGCCGCTGAGCGAGTGTCGAAAAGAGATGCAGTTATACAAACAAATTGCGTGTCCCGCTCTATCTGGGAACAAATTCAGCTGTTCGGCCATGCTTGCCTACGTTGAAAAAAATTAACCGTCCGCACGGCAATAGGAATTGAATATGACGGCAAGTAAAATAGATTTAGAGCATTCTAATATCGTTTCGCGCGCGTTTTTCTCGCTTTTCAACGAAAAGAAAAAAACACTTCCTTTTTACGCGTTGTTATTTTACTTGTTGAACGTTTGGCTCGTTCGAGACAGGGTCTAAATTATTAACGATTTTAATGTAGTCGTGCCGTTGAAAAAGGTTAAAAGGACAATTACGATTAATTTTACAGCTAAAAAATTGCAGATTTATTTACACAATCGCACCGTTTTAATTACACATCACAGGATACTTATTTTTTTAACGATGGCGATATTACGATTTTGTGAGAAATTTACTACAATCGAGTTTTTCATGTTAGATAACATTTCTGTGGATAAAAGGCAAAAAAAAAATTCGCTTGTGTATTTGTACATTATATGAACATACTATTTACAAAAACTTACATGATCAATGGTTTAATTAGACTCTAACATTCAATAAAGATCTAAGCGAAAAATTTTTTACGTAATATTTATTGTTTCATGTATAATGATGTGAAATTCCATATTTAATAATAAATACGAATGAAAACGCCAGTTTTCTAAAAATATACTTTCACTGTACGAAAGATATCATTCCTATATAAGTAAACTAATTTACTAACCATTATGCCGTTTCTCCGAAGGGATAGGTAGAAATAATTGATCGCCACCCTGTTCTTTTCATACATTCTCTCGCTTCTCAACATCATCTCGTCTTCTATCTCTCTAATATTTCGTTTTAATGATATATTAGAGAATACCGAAAGAAGCTTCAATTATTGCACCGTGCTTTTTTCATTATTTAATATTTAATTTGATCAAATATCAGAGCAGCTTTATTACTTTCAAATCAAAATACCTATACTTACCCAATCGCGTAGCGACTATTTAAAGGTTTTAGTCCTGCCGGAAGCGTTGGTGACATTAAAAACAAAATATCTTTATAATTTTCATTGATACATTGTGATACGATAAAATTGTGTATATTTCTTTAAATTAGTTGTTTGTATAGGTACCTAATAATCATTAAATTTTTAATTAAATGCCATAATGCACTGATCTCTTGGATACGAATATTTGATTGTTTTGATAAAAAAAAAACTTTCCCATGTTCTCAAAAACTTCTTAATAATAGGTAAGAACTTATCTACACTGGGTAGGTACCTTAATATCGATGTCCGCTATCAAAAAAAATCCATGGAACCGGACAATCATACACTCTTAATTTTATTACCCAGTATGACATCCCACCACGACATCCTGTGCGCTTTAATTAAGCTGGAGACATTTCAATTTGAAATAAACCCAGTTCTTAATTTAAACATTAACATTAAGAACCTATGTACCAGCCAACCCACTCGCCTATTTTCTACATGGGTAAAACACAACCTCACCTGTCCAATCCTACTGGTATATAGCATAACTTATTTGCTCTAATAAATAACCAGCAAACAGTGCAGAATAATATTTTTAATTCAAAACCGTAACAAAATAAAATGTCTTATATATTAATGACGTAGAATGGAGCAATTCGGTAGTAAGATTGCAATAGCTTACTTAGACACAATTTACAAAATAACAAAAACCAATATCAGCTATTGTCTAATCTATATTTGAGTATTCATCTTCTTCTTATAGTGCCATATCAAGTCCCCCCGATTTTAGCCATCACTGTGGCATATCCTTTCTTGCCTAATGAATGTAATTGAGAGAATTAATTTTGAATTTGAAGTATTTTTCCATTTCAATATATGATATTGAACGATTCAGATGGCATCTGTTATATGGTTTTGTCCTTAGTAGCAAGATATATGAAATTGGTATTAAGTTTTGAACTGTTTTGAGATTTATGTAAAAAAAAAACATTCATATGATGTCACTCGTAAATCTGCAAATGCATTTAATAATGATGTAACGACCGTTTTTTTCTTTGCTAGAGCATTTTAAAAACTGCTCATACAATGCGAAACACGCCATCTCCAAAAATATATTAATACTTCTAGGAAGCTGGCGCTTTTTTCAATATTAAATTTTAAATATCCAAAACAAATCTTTATAACATCTGTTAGATCATGTAAACAATGTTTTAATACTTTAAATGTGTATCTTTATAATATGTATCACTGAATAATGACTGGATGTCCGAAACATGTCTATGTAATTTTATTTTTTTAAATGTAAGTATTGTTTAAACAAAGTATATAAAAAAGAGGACTTAAGCATCCACAACACAAAGTATGGCGAATATAAGAAATTAAACATGGAATTTGACATCATTGTTCCAGAAACAATAAACATATTTTTCATAATCAATTTAAACAACCTAAATTTTATAATGCTTCTAGTTTATGACGTCATAAAACATTGTATTAATATAATTATTTGACTAACATATTCCCCAATAATAATATATCCTCTAAACTATAAATTCCGTTAATTAAAATTATGCATTCCTGCGTCAGTTGATAAAAGTAAACAATTTGTTATCCATTTTACGAGTCTAATTAGAATACAACTCCAAAACACTATAATTATTCTAAAATAGAGTTAAATACAGACTTTATGATCCGTAAAGTAAAAACGTAATATTTACGTGTCAATTCATTTACATGACTTTTATTGAAATATAAAAATACGATTTGAGCAGATTTAACTGAGTTCTAATTGCTGCTCGTAAAATTACATAAAACACAATGGAAAGGAAGTTAATTTTTACAGGCTTATGTAAATTTTTGTACGTAAAAAAGTTATCCGCTCATATTGCAGTTGTTAATATTATGAAATAAGCACTTATAAGGATGTTATTATTACAAAATACGACATAAAAATACTCATTTACAGTTTAACTTTATTCCGTTTTATTTTGTTTTTTTTTATAAAATGATATAAAACTTAAAATATACTAAATAAATTGACAATAAGAACAATTGTAAATAGTAAATCCGATTTATTTCGTATAAAAAAACCCATCGAATACCTCCATAAAATATTCTCCATAACCGTCTTATTCAATAGTTTTAACATTTAATTTATATGTGTCCAATCCATTTTAGTGACCCTATCTTAAAACCTAAATAATTTTTATTTTTATTATTATTATTATTGTTATTATTATTATTTTGTTGAATCGCTCTTTACATTATGACAGCATGAGCCAAATCGATGTAAAGGATATTAGAGCTATCATAGTGATTCTCGCGACATGTGATAGGTAGCTAATCTATCGCCATTTTATTGTCACGTGAATTCTACACCAGACCAAAGACAGTGTGACAATCACACTGCCCTCGCCGGGAATCGATCCTGGAACCTTCGGGGTGGCAGCCAATGCACTTACCACTCGGCCACGAAGGTCGTCAAGGTAAATAATAAATATAATATTAATACACTTTTAATTTGTTTTAACACCACTTTTTAAAAACAAATTAAAAGTAGATTAATATTATTTTAAATAATGCCTCACCACAAATTACGTGCTTCATACGAAAGTATAAGTTAATATTAGATAAATGTGAAAGGGTTATAACCCTGATATAGCTCGGTCACCGGTGAAACCGGTCGGTAAATTAAAATAAACAAAAAACTTAAGCTTTGACATATAAATTTATTTTATTGTATTTTGATATTGTTTTTTTCTTATATTCAGGCACATATATTATTAAAAACGGCATGTTAGATCCGCAACATTTTTTTATTCTATAGATACAAAATACACTTTTTATGGGAGTATTTCGGAAGCTCTATCCCCTATCCCAATATATCGCGGTATTTATGGTGTGACTTCAATATTTTGTATCTTCCGTTCCTACGTGTCACAATAACTGTTCATTTTCTCAAACAATGGAGCATACGAGATGTCCAAAATGACGCTCTTACTCACAAGAAATGGATAATAATATTATTGTATTTTGTGAAACATTCGTGTAAATATATTCACATATATTCCTACGAGCAACCAGGGCAGGTATCACCAAAATTTAAAAAAAAAACTATAAACACTAAAAACCATAATATACCAATTTTCTAACATTTTCTCGCGATGTAATAATAATAATAATAATAATATGCTAACTTTTAAAGCGCCGTTTTTGTGATGTAATCACCTCAAGGGCGCATTAAGACGTGTTTTAAATCTAAAAATCTAAATGTGACCGCTTAAAAAACGATCGGTTCAAAAGTATAGTAGAACAAAGTATAAATGTTTAAATTGGGTATGAAATATGAAAAAGATGGGTTTTCAATTTAGATCTGAAATCTGTCGGATCATTTATGCATCTAAGGTGTGAAGGGAGATTGTTCCAAGCTGATGGACCGGCTACCGCGAACGCTCGATCCCCGAAATTTGTACTGGGGCAACGCTTCGGCTCAACTAATCTTCCTATTGCTGAGGAGTTCGCCGAGCGAAGTGTGGATTTCCGTGAATTTAGGCTGTCCGTTATACAGAGTTCAGATATATAACTTGGTGCCATTCCATGTAGCGCTTTGAAGACTGTCCAGCAGAGTTTATACTGGATTCTTTCTGGACTTTTAAGCCAGTGAAGTTCTTTGAGATGTTGTGTTATATGGGACTTTTTTGGAATGCCTTTAATGAGCCTTGCTGCTGCATTGAACGCAGATTGAAGTTTGTTTATTTGTTGTTTTGGAATGTTTGCATAAATTCCATTACAATAATCTAGTCGAGACACAACGAAGGAATTTACAAGAGTTTTGAAAGTGTCATGGGGAATACTCCTTTTGACGGATTTTAATCGCCTTAGGTGGAAGAAACTAGCGCTAACCGTGTTATTAATTTGGGATTTTAGAGACAGATTTGCGTCAAGATAAACACCAAGAAGCTTTGTGGAGTTTTTGGGAACGATATCATTGTCAGCTGTTGAAATTGAGGAATGATCGATATGATGTTGACGCTTTGCGGAAGACGTCCAGAGAATGTAATCACCATAAGACAGATTCAAACGCATTTTAATTTTTTTAACATTTTCTTTCTTTCACGTTGTTTCTTTAAGAATATTATATTGCACCTGATTATGGTACCAATAATTTTTATAGCAAATATAAATACACCATTAATTAAATTTATTTAATTAATAATAATATAAGTACACCATTAATTAAATTTATTTATTTAATTAATTTTAATACAAAATGTTATTTTAGATGTGCACCATCTAAAATAACATTTTGTATTAAATTATTTTTATTTTGTTATTTTATTTTATATCATTGTATTTTATATTATTTGTTTTAGATTTATTTTGTGGATGTTGGAAGATCGAAGTGTGCTCGGGAGATGCCTATTGGTGGCGATGAGGTTCGCAACCCATCACACCGCGTCTCCCGCGGGGCGAAAAGAGAAGGATGGAGTGTCGCATCGGTTAAAGTGTGACAGTCCATTCTTTCTGCCTACCCTTTCGGGGAGACGGCGTGATGGTTAGTTAGTTAGTTTAATTAAACTTCAAGTATGTTCTACCTGATTTTTAATAAACCAAACTTTATATTCTAAAAATCAACATCAACTTCGTTTTTTTTTGTATTACAAAATTTTATTTTACAAAGAATAATTTTCCAATTAGCTTCCTCGTGTTTAATTAAATGGTGAAAAAAAAAAGTTTTTGCGATTATTAAATGTATAACTGCATATTAAATATTATATTATATGGATTTTGAGATCTATCTGATATCCATAGATTTTTTTCAATTTTATTTTCACAGGTTCAAGCGGGCTCTAAATGTTATAAGATCGGCCCTGCTTCCAACAAGCTCTATTTAGTCGCATGGTGTCAAGTCCAACTAAATTTATCTGTTTGTATGTGTGAGTGGGAGTTTTTCTTTCCAAATAAGAATACATGTTTTGTACCCACTTGTACAATAGTTTCATGTACATATATCGGTTTCTTACCTTTTATTTTTTATGAACGATAGGTATAAGTATTTTATAATTTATTTAACAATTTAATCGCATTTTCATTACCAAAAATATGCTTTTTATTAGATGTATTAATAAAATAATCATTAAATTTTTTAAAGCCGTACTATTTTCGAAATTCAATAAAATATTTTTTTTAAATATAAATTTCTTCTATACTCGCCATAATTTGAGCACACTAATACATTATTATTATGAATTCAATCCACGTATTTTTTTCGCTTAGCTTCCTCAAAAACGAATATCAAAAAATAATCTGGACCAATCTGCGCAGACTCTCCGAGAACACATCATTTCTAGAAAACTAATATTAAGTTCCTTCCTTCTTTCCTTTTCTATCGGAACGGGTTCGGAATGCACGTGAACACCATGTGCTCTTACATTGTTTTGAGTTTACCAATAAATTACTTATAAGACATAGTTCAAAAAAAAATTTCTTGGACTGCAAATGTAGCTAGCCGCACTATAGAGGTTAAAAACCAAGGGCACCGATTGAAGGCTGCGGCCCACATATGCTCTTGGTCTATACAATATTTCACAGTATCCAGAAATAGCCAAGCAGTTTGATGCTGCAATACACGTGACATTTATTTCTAAACACATTCATAAAAAGATCGGCTCTCGCTTTGAAAAAGTTGTAATATTATTTTAAATAACGTAAATTTTACGACCAGCATTGGGCACTTATAACCAAATTTACTTAAGCGAAAACTTCCTTAAACTTACTAAGTGCGTAATTTAATGATAAATGATAATAATTTTCTTAAAATACAAACCTTCCATTTCAAAGAACCTGCATCCCACAGTGTAGATATTTTAATTTTAATAAATTAAAATTAAGTCAAAATTTACATTTAGAAGAAGGGCGTCTGTGGCCCGAAACATGGTTGTGAAAAGTGCAAAAAAAAGTTGTGAAAATACAATGTTTTCAAAAAAGTATTTAATGTGAAATCATAACACAAAATGATGGTGAATATCGAATACACAGTACTAACATAATTTATTTCATAAATAGTGGGATATCAATAATGAGAGACCTCTCACGATTCTCCCACATTAAAACGAATTAAAAAAATATGTACCTATATGTATTTTAAGTTTTAAAATATGAAACTTGTATTATTACAACAAAATGAAGCTCCCTGAAAAATTTTGAAGTATTTTATTTTATTTAATATTAATCATACTTTTTACTTCATTGTCATAGAAAAACCATATCCATATAATGTTTCAGTTTACTGTTGCCCAAACAATGATGTGAAACTACATATCAAATCCAACAATTTAAAAGTTGCATTAGCTTACAGTTAAGTTATAATAAAAAGATGTGTATTTACAAATTGCTCAAAAGTTGTATATTGTAGAATTAGCACAACTGCAAAAAACAACATTTTAAATGTTTAAAAAAAAGTTTTGTGTATATCGGTAGATTGACTGTGCCATAACGCTGTCCAAGCACAAACTTTGGCGACCGAGCCTTCGCGGTAGCCGGCCCTTCAGCCTGGAACAGTCTTCCAGCAGACCTTAAGTGCATTGAGAATCAATCAGAGTTTAGATCGAGACTCAAATCGCAACCTTTTCAAATTATCATTTCCTGACAGGAAGGGCTGATCGACTTCGTCAGTTGCAGCCCTCATACTAAATATGTTTATTATTTTTGTTATCATTATTAATATTATTATTATCTAGTTGATAAAACGGAGCATCTTCTACAGCGCCCTTGAGATGAGTAATTCATAAAAATGGCGCTCTATAAATTATCCAATTTATTATTTATTATTATATAAAAAATATATACGTTGTACCATAATGAATTGATAATTTTTAAAACTATCTCACTTATTAATATGTTTCCCCTCTAAAGAAAGGAAACGAAACATACAGGAAATAATATTACTTGACCTAATTGTAACCAATTTGTTAATTTAATTTTATGCGCATAGGAAATTGTTTCACGGGCGTTTATATAAATTTAAAAAAAAAATCTTAATACATATTAATGCTTGCTTCCGTATTCACTTTACATATTAAAAACCAACATCAAGGTATTCGTAACGATTTCATAAAACATTATTATTTAAAAATTTGAATCAACGAAATGGTGCTACGGCGTTACCAAGTAAAACGCTAAATTTTGTAGCCTTGTTATTGCGGAACAATGAATCCGCTCAATTGCATTATTATAATTATTATGAAGTAGCAGAGAAGAGCTTAATGTACTCTCGAAATTATTTAAATAATATCCCCCGCGGCGCCGCCGGTGGACGAACCCCCGCCGGCAAGATGGCGGCCCATCCTCAGAAACTACATAAATTAATTATTAAATTAAAAACACTGACAACTTACACAACGGCCTCATCAAATCGCCGAGTTTTCTATGCAATAAAGTCGGTAAAGTATGAATAACGCCGTGTTTCCCTCATTAAAAGCCTAATAAATGTATTGTGCCCATGGAAAATATTACGAATTTTGGTGAGAACAATAACTATGCACGTTGTAAATTAAGAAACAAAACTTCCTGATTTTGCTTAATTAAAAATTATTGACATTTTTATAATGTGAAATCGAGAGTATATTTTTTTAATCATCATAAAATGAGGTCATGCCTACGATGGTTATTTTTAGTTTCTTATCATTTTGCAAATATTTCCGATGACGGAAGTTTTATATTTAAATAGTTAAACTTAAATAATATTAATATCATTTTTTATGATTAATTGTATCTCAATAGAGACGAAAATGTAAATTATTTGGAAACAGAATGTGGTAGTCGAGGCGTTTACAGGACTTATGACCTGTCATTGGTTGGGTTAAGCGATCACTTTATGTTTAACAACATTCACCAATCCGCCCTTCTTACGTAAAATTAATCCTTAAAAAATGATAAACCCGCAATGGGTAAAAATCCTGTATTTGTCAACAAGTATTTGTATACAAAAAAACAAATTCTAAAAAAAATTATTAATATCAGTTATAGAAGTTTCTTAGTAGAAGTTTATAGTAAATTGGTAGAAACGTACACTATTTACGAATATTTAAATATTTCTTCTGTGATTTTAAAGAGCGGAGGAAAATAGAGGATTTTAAAAATAATTTTATGATTATGTTATTATGACGAATCTTGAGAGATTATATTAATTCCACAAAAGTAAAGACTTAAATATAGTGTATTTATTTTTTTGCATATTTAATTAATAATTATTGTTTATTTTAAAAGCAACGCATTTTCAACGGTCTTCAAGAGTATAATAATAATAATTAAACAAAAAATTAACAAATATTTAAAATATTTTTTCACTTAGCGATAATCACTAAAGATCATAATTTTATTTGTATCGCAAGGGAGCTTCAGACGTACCTACACCAGAATCACTTGCTTATACTTTTTAATCTTGAAAAATGTCTATCTGCCGGGACCTTGTCGTCTCCGTACCTTTATTTTATGACAAGGTACAATATTTATAGGATTTTCCTCATATGTCAGCAAATTTATCTCAACAGCGCCGGTAGTTTTTTTTTTCTTTATATAATCCTCAACTTATTGATTCTTGTTCAATAAACTTTACTGTGGCACAAAAAATATTATTAAATGTTTTTTTGAAATAAGTAAAAAACATTTTTTTTATTCAAAGTTAAGGCGTAAAACTGTGGAATTCTATTGTATAAACTTTAGAATTGAAAATACAACGCTGTTTATGTTCGATATTAATTTATTAAATATTTTTATAAAATAAAAATTTTAGCCACATGTTTCGGAGGCAACCTCCATCCTCAGGTTTGAATATATAACTAAATATTTTATTTATGGTGTGACATTTTTTTATGAAATGAAAACACATGTATATTTTATTACATCTTTGACAGTGTAATAATTAGTTTTTTGTGACCCTGACAAATATCCGATTGGAGCAAAACCGGTTAATTAACACAATAAATTGATATAAATTATTATGTGCAGTTGTAGCAATTTATTTTAAATATTGAAATATGGTCATATTTATTATTGGATAAATAGACGTGCTTGCATGATGTTTGATGTTGTATGAATGTGATAGATACCAAAGGAAAATCTTCTTATCTTCTTCTTTTTGTCTCCCGTGATTCATAGGGCCTCAAGGAACCGTCCCCACCCGAGTCTATCGCATGCCTGATGCCTAACATCATCCCAAGTGAGGCCTGCTGCCTTAACCTCGTCCTGCAAGGCTCTTCTTCAGGTGGCTCTAGGTCCGCCTCGCTTTCTCTTTTCCCCCATAGGGGACCGGTCTAGTGCGCCCTGAGCGAAGGAAAATAGAATACCAAGCAAAATAAAATGTCAACTGCATATCTTGTCAAGCTAACGGAATGATGGTTAGTCAATTTATGTTAATCAATAAAAGAGGTCATATTTGTTGTCGGAAAAATGGACGTACTTGCATGATGCGTTGAATGAATGTGATAGACAGCAGATGAGAATACCATGGTAAAAAACTATTCTCTATAACTTTCAAGTGAACGGCGTGATATTTAGTCAATCTAATCAATAAAATGTTTAATAACTTATCTCAGGAGAGAAGGCCGTAAAGATTAAGAAACGAAGTCGGTTCTAAAATATTATTTTGTGGGTAGGTACTAGGTACCTACACTCACCGTTAACCCTTTACGGGCGGGTGAGCGGCGCTCCCCGCGCAGGCCTTGTCCCGATCGCTGAACAGTCGAGCACTAAGGGCATTAATGGAGCGGAACTGCCTACGTCTTAGTCAAAACACTTTGTTACTTCCAGCGAGAGTGTCGTAAAATATTCGCGGCATATGTCGCCCGAAAGGAATCTAATTTTAATAAATGTATAGAGCCGGCTTCGCTGCAGCCGGGCGAGCCAAGTCGATATCCGAGACTCGGACGTTCATTTTTTGCTTTATTAAAAAACTTTCAAATGCAACATCTTCAGCACATATTGCTTTACAATGCAACGCTTGTTTGTAGTTTAAAAATTCATTTTCAACAAGAAATTGAAAATAATAATCAATAAAGTTGTTACATTTCAAACATCAATAATTAAACTTCAGAACAACAGGAATTTGAAAACAATCCCAATAACTTAATTTACATCAATAGTTTTAATTTTTTTTTAATTAGATATCTTGGGATTAATTTTAAAAAATATGGTGTAATAGTAATAATCTTTGGTGTGAACTTTTAATATATCTCAATTTATTACAGTTATGCAAAAAAATCAATTCTAGGCCACATTCACAAAACAAATTAATGAAGAAGAAAAATATTTTCAAATAATGAGATTGGTCATTGAAATCGAATGTTGATGATCACGTGACACGATAATTAAACACTATTTCCATAATCTCTGATATGATGGAAATCGAAATAATCGACGTGTCAAACTCTAAGAATGTCAAAGGGGGTAAATGTGGAACTTGAGGATGAAATAATGTAGGAGTATATATTTTCTATAGTTGTTTCGGTTAGTTAATCTGTTATAATGTCTTAAAACAAAATGATTTTAAGTCATTGATTTACATTTGATCAATCAATATGTATTATATAAAATATTTTCGGTGGTTAATATTTTTATAAAATTAAGACGTTGACACTGAAATTCAATACAGACGTTTTTTTATGTATTTACCAAATAATTTAGCATGTGTAAATTAAAATTGGACTGAACGCCAGCGGATTATTTTTTGGGTATTTTTATTTTACAAACATGTTCTTTAAAATCTATAAAACCCAGCGGTGTTGCGGTTATTTTTATAAACACAAAAGGTTCAATGTGTAGGACATACATATTATATATTGTATTTAAATATATATGTCCAATTCAATAAAGCGCCAGAAGTCCACTGCGGGTAGATAATTGCGCGGTCGCCCAGGCGCCGACCAGCGCGCTGGCATATTGAAATTCCCCTTTCATAATCTGCAAATAGATAGCGCTTTTCGCCGTCAGAGTAACAGCTGTTTCGGTCTCTTATTACACTTATTGCTCCCCGTGCTTTCCTTTCGTGTACCCGCCTATACAACAATACCTAAGGCAACTTATTGTACTTAGTTCGTGGAGGTCCGCGTCCATCTAATGGCGCTAGTTCCACTATTAGACATATCAGGTTATGTGGAAATGGAAACCTTTTGTGGACCTAACCGGATTAATAATACAATTTAAAACCTGCTTTTTCTTTACATTAATAATTTCACAAATACGCATATTCAGATTATATTTATATATTACCATTCAAATACTATAATAAAAACAATAAATTGACCATAATTGGACACTAGATTTTTTCTGGTTGGTTAATTCACGAAATTCAAATTAGGTTTAGTGAATCAAAATTCATTGTCGCTGCATGATTATCTTTATAAAACAGGTATAATTTAAAAGTGCAATATTTACTCTGCTTGGTCCATTCGCATTTATTACGTATTACCTCAGAACCCTTTTGTCCTCTTGCACACAAGTGTGAGAAAGAAGATTAAAAAATATGACGAATACAAACAACGAGTAGGTACTTTTGAATACATTACTATGTACATATATTTATTTAAATAAAGAATAAAAAAACATTGGCGTATACTGAATATAAGGGGAGAAAAGTAAACAAGAAAAATGTAGTTAGATAGCATAGATATGTATCAAGGAAGTTATTTATAACTTGAATATTTTCAAAAATAAATATTTTCAGAGAATCGTCTCTCAATAAAATAGATAAAATCTTATTATAAATCCAATATCATCATTAATGTATCATATAATAATATAGGATCATGTTAATGGAAGTTTTTTTATGTATCTAATGAAAGGTTCATAACAGGGAGGAAGTGCCTAAATGGCTTTTGTAAAATCAAACTAAAAATGTAAACACATAGGTGATCTGAGCAATAATAAATTCTTTATAAAAGCTAGAATGGCAGTGCACAATGGTGTTCTTCTACCGAGCCTTATGTATGGAAGCGAAGCATGGAACTGGCAAAGGAAGGATGAAAGTTGAATAAATGCAGTAGAAATGAGATCTCTTAGACGAATGTGTGGATATTCTGTGTATAATAGAGTGTCGAATGAAAATATAAGAAGTGAATGCGGTGCGAATGATGGTGTCATGAACAAAATAATGAAAGGATCATTAAGATGGTTTGGACATATGGAAAGAATGAATGAAGAAAGAATGGTAAAAAAATTATATGTTAATGATGTAAATGGTACCAGAAATAGAGGAAGACCGAGGAAAACGTGGCACGATCAAATAAATCAAATATTGAATATCAGCCATGTGAGGAGTCAGAGAAATCGACGCGCGTGCATGACACGATGTATGAATGTTGAGGAAGCGAGAGAAATATGTCAGGAAAGAAAAGTGTGGCAGTCCATTCTTTCTGCCTACCCCTTCGGGGAGACGGCGTGATGGTTAGTTAGTTAGTTAGTTAGTTATATTTGGTACATATTAAGTTCTATTAAACATGTTTTCGTTTAGACCGGTTTCGGCAGCTCGCTGCCAAAAGTAAAATTTGTTTTGGGAAATGGTTTAATTAATAAGGAAAATTGAATATTTTTAGGTTCAAGACCTAGAAATATCAATCACCAAATTATGTTGTGCAAATAGCCATGCTGGCGGACTCGTGTCACGTCATAAAGTTAAGATCTTTCGTTTTAATACGAAAACAAAACGCAGAGAAATATTTCTAAATACCACGAGTTTATTAATTTGGCATAATGCATTTAATAAATGGCGATAGATAAGCTACCTATCACATGTCATGAGAACCAATAGATAAAAAGTTGTATAGGTTCAAATGACATGCTGTATACAAATGTGGAAAGCAGCGGGAAACTACTCACCTAAAAGGTTACACTTTTCTGCAAACCCAATCTTTTGGATTAAAACAAGCAAAGAAGAACACTTTAATTTGTACACATTATATTTCTCAAATTAAATATTTATAAATATTAACTAATTTTGAGTTTTATGCTCGACTACTACGGAAAATATATTTATTTTTATAGGAAAATAGAGGGGAGTAAAGTTTTAGTTAAATATCAGTTCCTATGTGCTTAAATAAATATATATTGTATACGGAGAAACCAGTTTTCTTGGTCATTTTCCATTATGTATTTCATTTGCTCGGTCTACGTGACTCCCGCCATTCGTTTCATGGCCACTCAATCTGATTGATTGCGAATTAAAATATTTTAATCTATGTTAATATAGGCGGCCTGCGATTTCGGATAAACTCCAAAAGAGCGGAGAGGCGAGATCTGCAAGACAGAGTCAGAGGGAGAAAATATTTGTTTTAATCTATTTAAGAATCATAATGCTGTAAAATACACACGTTTTTAATATTGAAATTATTATGTGTTTACTGTTATAAATTTGTGAAATGGTGCACTCAAAGTCATTACCGAAAAATAGAAATCAACTGAAGCAAATATGGCAGTGCACAATGGAGTTCTAGTCCCGACCCTTATGCATAGAAGTGAATCTTGGAATTGGCAGAAGAAGGATGAAAGTAGGATAAATGCCGTAGAAATGAGGCCAGAAAAATATGATAGAATACCTAATGATGAAGTAAGAAAGGAATATAAGGCGGATGAATGCGTGATAAATAAAATCAAGAATGACCAAAATAATCAATTACTGAAAGACGGCCATGTTCGAAATAGGAACAATCGACGAGCGTGCATGCCACGATGTGTGAATGTAGATGAGGTGCAAGAGTTATGTCAGGATAGAACAATGTGGCGATCCATCCTCTCTGCCTACCCCTCCAGAAAAGGGCGTGATGGTTGGTTAGTTAGTTAGTTAGTGTAGGGTAAAAGTGGGATAGATGCCGCAGGGGGATAGATGCCACGATTATCATATCGAGATACTTATACAATACAATACAATACTTAAAAATAATAATAAATTAATTTGTATTGATTATTAAGAATATTATAATATGAATTTCTTTCAATTCTTTTTATTTTTTATTAACAGTGATAAACAAGATACTTGTTTAATTTATTTAACGAATAATTCATTACTCAGCATTTGCTGTTTACTTATATTGTGTGGAAATATACATACAAATTAATATTAATGGAATATATTTATTAGAAATCCAAGTACCTCCTACCCATCCCATGGTTTAAAAATATTGTTGGTATAAAACATAGTATTTTATTTTAAACAACTTATAACAGAGAAGAGTTCTATCACATTTTGAATTCCGGAAAACTGGTTTATTTTCTAATTTGAAATTTTGCTTATTCGGTTATTGCGCGTGCACCCACAAGTACTCGTACATAAACTAATTAAGCTTTTAAACGGATTACGATCCCTCTAGTAATTAAATTAAAATTAGAAATAATCCCCTAATCCGCGCCTGCCTAATAGACAGAAGTGGCAGGAGGGCCGCCATCTTGTGGAGGGGCGGGGAAGGTTCGCACTAAAGGTGGTCCTGTAAATAATAGTCTCTCTTTTCTTTGGGACATCGCCCAATCTCTGTTGTAATGCGGAGGGTGACCGTCCTTTCATGGGATCGCCGGGACGTGTCTGTCGGGCGTACTTGTCGGAAATTTCGACATTCAAATATTAACCTGTGGTTAATGGATTCAATAAGTGGGCTCTAAAAATCAACTGCCTTTATTATATATTTTCGGGCTAACTTAAATATATTTATACATATTTTCTACATAAACTTATTTAATTAAAAATATTATATGACAATTAAACAAAATATCCATAAGTATATCAAAGAATTCATGAAAATTTTAAGGCATTAAATATGAAATTTCAATAATTATGCTGTGTTAATTATTTTCGGGCTAACTTAAATATATTTATACATATTTTCTACATAAACTTATTTAATTAAAAATATTATATGACAATTAAACAAAATATCCATAAGTATATCAAAGAATTCATGAAAATTTTAAGGCATTAAATATGAAATTTCAATAATTATGCTGTGTTAATTATTTTCGGGCTAACTTAAATATATTTATACATATTTTCTACATAAACTTATTTAATTAAAAATATTATATGACAATTAAACAAAATATCCATAAGTATATCAAAGAATTCATGAAAATTTTAAGGCATTAAATATGAAATTTCAATAATTATGCTGTGTTAATTATTTTCGGGCTAACTTAAATATATTTATACATATTTTCTACATAAACTTATTTAATTAAAAATAATATGACAATTAAACATAATATCCATAAGTATATCAAAGAATTCATGAAAATTTTAAGGCATTAAATATGAAATTTCAATAATTATGCTGTGTTAATTTTTTTCTTAATAATTTTTTTTACTGAGATTTTTTATTTAGTTGTAGTAGAGTATAGATGCCCTTAGGTGTATATGTACTTATGAGTTAAGCATAAACTTGTACGGCATTTAATTAAATCTTCAGAAATGCTTCGTAAATACACAAGGAAAGTAGGAACTCGTAAACGTGCTAAATGGACGCAAGCGAATTTTAATAGCTGAGTAAAAAAACGTTTAAATATAAGAAAACTTGATTGACTAATATATAAATATAACCATTATAACCCAAGTTGCCACTGGGAACATATTTAAAAAAAAAATAATAATAAAAATAAAAAAATAAAAAAAATATTCATTGATTTTTGCCTAAGTGTAATTATCCGCACAGGGATAAAAGTGTCGGCGTATCTAATCCATACACTAAGCATCTACCCTCACAACTAGTACCTACTTGGAATTTAGTTACTTTTTCAAAAATGTGCAATAGTTGTCCTATCCTATCTCTCTTAACTACATAGTATCTAATAAACATAGTTACCATTAAATAAGAACATCTGCTTAAATATTATTTATTTTCCCCAAATAAATATTCAATTTACAAATGTGGGGAATCGAAAAGTTTTCCCCAAAAAATAATCCACAAAAAAATCAATTCCAATTTTACCCTATGTATGTTTTTCATGGTGAATGAATCTAATTTAAGTGATAGTTAAATATGTCATTTATTAATAAGGATAAAAATGGATATTAGCCTATTATAAGATACACTCTAACAACTCAGTTACACCAGCATCTTGATAGTACATAGTTATACTTAATAAAATAAATTCTTCCAGTTGAATATGTAGGTTACCCACTTATCCCGTTAGATACATCACTAGAGGATATATAAAAATGTGGAAATCGTTTGCGCAAGCAATATTCGCCCTTGTAGCGCGTCAAATTTGTATGAAATATCACTTGCAGAATCGAAAACTGTTCGTCGTATGAAGAGATAAACGACAAACTGACGGCTTTATGAGCAATTTCATCTTCAATGCATGTTCACATATTCAATACTTGCGGAAGTGTTCTAAAAGAGGTATTTCATATACCTAAGCACTAGATATCTTGCCTTGCAGTGTACAAGAAATAGGCGCAAGTTAATTTTCTTATATCGATGATAACTTATCAACAGGCACAGATGTGAATTTATAGTGTACTTACTTACGAAAATGTATGACAAGATAATTTTATTAATATGGATAAACCAGAAGCTCTATTTACTTATTTTTATGAGTTATTTTAACTTTAGATCAACTTATGGCGTTACTGTGGAAATCCATAATGACATTTTTATGAATGAAAAAACTGTTTTTCACATTTGATTTTATTTTTCTTGACATGTTTCAAAGTCTTTACACCGTCATCAGGTAAGGTTTTTAATTTAAGATAAACGTGTACCCTATTCTAATAAATCTTCTTACGAAAATAATTAAAAATTAACAAAAAATTAAGAAAAAAAAATTCTCCAAATTATGCAGAGAGTTTAATATTTATGTTTTCACCCAAACGGCATTATATATGTTGTAAACATTTTACTATTACTATGTGAAAACATATCAAGCATATTTATTTTTCAATGCTCTAAGATTTTTAATACATATTTAATGATTTCATTTCATTTATTTATTTTAAACATATCTTAAGCATTTCGGAATTTTTTTTTCCAATACACTAAAGATACAAGTTAGAGATACACAATAATAAGTAATACATAATGATGGAGCATACAATAGATGTACAATAAATGAAAACATCAATAATGAAAACTGTTTTCATTATTTAAAATGAACTTCTAAGAAATTTCAATTAAAAATATTTATTGTTTGAAAACATCAATAGTGTTTCGATTTCGTCTCCTTGTGAAGTTTTCTAATGATTCTCATTTATTATTTATCGTAACTTTATTCGTGAACACATTAGTACCCGTATCTCTAGAGTTGGCCTTTTCTCACACAGGAGATTGTACAGCTGATGAAGAGAATGAAGGACGAAGAGATCTTAGACTTTGAGGCTCAGCTACGACGAGTACTTATAAATATATTTAAAATATATATTTTAGTTCGTCATTAAATGTACCGTCTATTATTCCAATAGATACACATTGGCTAATATTGTTATTATATTTATAGGACTCTTCACAACGTAAAAAAATAATTCTCGGAGATATCGAGTGGCGATATTGCGTAATAAAAGCAAAAAAGCGGTCAGCCGCCTTTCGCTAACCTGATGGTGTGCCCGTTCGATGTCTGAGTGGATAATAAAACGCCATTTTAAGATGCGACAACGTCATTAAAGTAATTATTTTTATTACAATGGTTCAAGGCAGGTCTAAAATCTGTTTATTAAGTGATAGTTACTTACAAGAGGGATGATATATCAAAATTATTACATTATTTACATTATATTAATTCGTACATTCTTAAATTAAAATACATTTGATATATTTTTGTAACACCTGATGATGTCAACATTGGTTGATGAAACAGCTGTCGTAAAATAAATACAATTGTGATATAAAACAAAGTTTTTGCATTAAAAGTTACAAAATACTTTCATATTTTTAATTTACTTAATAGTATTAAGGATCAAGATCTAAAAATATTAAACAGCTAAAAATTAATTTTTGAAATCTGCTATTATGGTCCTACGTGTAGTTTACTTAAAAAGTGTACTTAAAAAAACTGGTTCAAGTATTGAATGTACCTACTGCATTTTTTGTGTTTGTAGGAGTTTCATCTGTTTATTTGTACTGCGTCTTTATTAATTCTTCTTCTTATTCCTCTCCTATCGGAGGTTGATTAACAACATGGCTACTTTTAGTTTGTCTACATTAGGAAAAGAACCAATTTGATGTTTTTTAGGCAGGATTTTCTTCATCACCCGACACTTCGTTTTCTGTTTTTCTTGTTTCTTGAACAATTAGATAAATCTCCATCTAAAGTTATGAATACAAATGACAAAATCTGTTTTCAAGAAGTGTTATTATATTTTATGGGAATTACATGTTTCGAATTTCTAAGGCATTATTAAATGTATAGGCCTTCCTCCTACTTCTCCACCTAATTGGGGGAGGCCTATGTCCAGCAGCAACGACAAAGCTGTCTAAGTAAGTAAGTAAGATTAAATGTACCTATAATGTTTTACATGTCATTCTCATCAAATATTTTATTTATTTATAAATATATTATATAATACAATAGTTTCATTTTATTCCTATGAATAGAAAACTCATTATGGAGACAAATACGAGTATAATAAACCTTCTAGAAAACAGATGTCTTTATTCGTATTAATAACTTCGCTCTCCCTTAATGTTATCTTCGATAATAAAAATTATTTAATTATTTAAAATTTGTCTAACGATATCTTGTGTGTTCTAAAATTTTTAGGACTTTTAAGACTTTTTATCGTAATTACTAATACTAAACAATCATATTAATAATTTAACATTAAGGGTATTGTCAAATTAATATTTTGAAATATTTGATGACTCCCAAGCAGAGATATGTAAGAAGAGTTTATTCAAGCTTGCTACACCCTTTATTATTACCGAAAGCCTTAGTCTACATATATTATATTTGGTATAAGTCATATTTAGCTGTATTATATGTAAGTAAACATTCCTGTTTCACAAGGTTTTGCTTATTCAGAGTTAAACAAATTTTAGTTTAATAGTACTTAGACAAAATATTCTTTTAAATCGTAACGATACTTAACCAGATTTCGCATAAACGTAATAAAATATTTCAAAAGATCGTAAGCACAAACAAAAATACACGCTGCAGAAGTGCTTCTACAATACGTATTTCTTTATAAATAAAAATCTATTTCTATTATTTACAGCGTTCAAAAAAATAACAATAGATTAAGGTCAGAGAAGCAATAAGGAAGCGCCAAAAAACTCTGTATCCTTTCTCTGATTGTACAACAGTTCGTATCGGAAACCTTTCACAAGAACAGACGTTTTGTATCGGCTGTCCAATAACTTAAAAAAGGGTTAAATTCTCGTCCATTGTGAGATTCTGCGCCCTTTATCTCAGTCCCCTAAACAATAAACCAAATGCGACCATGGACCTTCGAGGATATTTCGTTAAAAAAGCATTTCATCCGAATCTCAGGTACAAAGTCTTATTTTATTTTATTTATCAAAATATTTTCAATTATTTAAATAACTTAATTCCAAATGTTATTTTTTTAAAACATTGTTTTTTCACAATTTTCACAAATATGTATCGGGACTCACATATTCTTCCCCAGTGTAGAAATTTAAACATTTTTTAAAAAATTCAATGTTTTAAAAACATATTCTAATGTGAATCTATTGTATAATGCATCACACAATTTATGACGAATATAGAAGAAAATTAATTAAAACTTGTCAAAATTATGTAATTTCCCTTAAACGTTAGGCATAAAAAACGGATCAACACACTCTTCTTCTCATAATTCTCTAGATTCAGCAACATCCATTTACTGTTTTGTATTTTTATTTTCAATAGTTCATTGTTTCGTGTCAACTGGAGGAGCACATTCTAAATGAGCATTTATTTATTTAACTATCACGCCGTTTTTTCCTAACATGCTTCTCTCCCATCCTCGAGATTCTAACTCTTATATTTCTATATAGATATTTCTGACTCTTCGCGTGGATGTGAATAGATAAAAAAATCGACGAATGCCGAGAAAAACATGGCTCGATCAAATCAATCAAATGTTAACGATGTATTAACGCATTATTTCTCTACGATTATTTTTACATGTAAAACTTCATATTGAATTGTTTGAGTTTTCTCGAAGTTTTATTTTATTTCATGGGAATGATATTGACAATAATGAATGCCATATTTGATAATGCCTTAGTAAGACGAAACATGATTCTCATAAAATAAAATTAAACTTCAAAATAACAGGCATTTGTATTTGTAATAATTACCTTTTTAACCCTTTCTTAATATTAATGGGTGCATTTAACTGCCACATATTACGTTCTCGTTTCTTTCGTTTGGTATTCTAACATCATACTCGTATATGTACAGATATATACATATTTTTCTTATTGATCTTACTCAACACTAATGATATTATTAAAATAATTATTTTGTTGAATCACCCTTTACATCATTATCATTACAGATAAATTCAAATTGATGTAAATGATAGGATAGCAATACAGCTATCACATTGATTCTCATGACATGTGATAGGTAGCTAATATATCTTCCTTTTTTGTCACGTGAACTGTACACTAGACTAAAGACAGTGTAACAATCAAACTGCCGTCGCCGAGAATCGAACCCGGGACCTTCGGTGTGACAGTCATAGCACTTGCCACTCGGCCACGAAGACCGTATATATGAGTGACTACAAGATCTCCATAAATGTTCTCTATGAACATATCTTCTTCTTCTTCTTCTTCTTCTTCTTCTTCTTCCTTGTTGTAGACCTATGTGGTCTGTTGTCCAGAGTGTTGCCCCTCCTGTGAGGTAGACTCCCAGCCGTCCTTCCATATTTTGGGAGGTCTTCTACGAGGACGAGTCCCATGAGGCTGATTATGCAATGCAATATAGGGGAGTCTGATGGTGTCCATTATTTGAACATGACCGTACTAGTCCCGTTTTCGCTGTCTTCTCCATCTTATAATATCCTCAACCTCACATATCTCTCTTATTCTGGTGTTCCTCACGCGATCTCTTAGTGTCTTGAAGGCTATTTTCCTTGGTGTCTTCATTTTGGAAGTCCTCAAAACTTGTTTGGTCCTTACTGTGTCTGCCCATGCTTCGACACTATATGTTATTATTGGTCTTACGCATATGTTCTGTACAAATTTATATTAGTCCCTTATGCCTTCCCCTGTAATGTGAGTTACCTAATTGCTTCCTTAGTTAAGTAAACAAATGTTGCATGTATCATCAGGTAAAATGTACGTAATCTCCGTAGTGAACAAATATTTCCGTGGGTAGGAGCGCGAAGTCTCATATAGGTAACTCCCTCGTATAAATTCCTAATAAGGCATATGATTTATAAACGGGAGATTCCTTATCAGTCATAATTTAATGCTCTCTACATAATGTGTGTTTATTATGCGTCCAGAACATACCACGCGTTTTTCACTATGCCTAACTGTTCTTATTAGGAATATCAAAACACGAGACAAATCTGATTCAAAGATAATACAAGGGATAGATATTAGTTATTCCCGATACTCGATATTGCCATATCCGCTTTCGAAACGTGTCATGTAATTTGTTATGGACTCATAAAATGACAATAATACTACCATATCCCAGCAGGTAAGGATATTTTTACACGCTTTACATTTTTTTTATTCGACCGGGTCGGCGAGCCCTATTGGTTTATCAGCCGACGAATCAGTGGACCTTTTCACATCGATGGCCATTTACAATAGATAATTAATGACTTAAGTTGCATTGCTAATGCATTCGAGTAGCAGTTAAGCGGTGAATTTGGAAATAATAAATGCCAAATGGCGCAACCGATTCGTTAAATATGTTCAAATTCAGTAATCTGACACAAAGTTATAAGTTGGCAACTTATAGCGCCTCAAGTAGGGATCGCAACTATTGGTTATTAAAAAAAATAACAAAATATCGAAGAGTACAACTTGAACTTTTCGAATATTTTTAAATTTAATATTAAAATTTCGATATTCGAATATATTGTCTTATTATACCTGATGTGTATATTTCTTCTTTTTCCTTTGCTTTGCCTTGTTTTAGTAAATGTGTATGTTTCTTTATCTTACATTGATGTCTTGTTTAGCCTGGCGGTTTTTTTCTCCGTGGGATGGTACAAGACAGTTGAACTACCAATGTTATGTACTTGGTGTGCACATCTAACTGAGGCATCTAATCGGTTTTAATATATATTAATTACTTATCACTACTGTATATTAGATGCTTTGTTTGTGTACCAACAATAAATTAATTAATTAATTATAACATTAAAATCCATTGAAAATAATTATTTTTTATCTTTACATAATATAATATTATAGCTCTGAAAAGAGGGGACTGAAATGGCGATAGGCTGGCCATATATGTCAAAGAACCTACAACCGATGGGGATGATGGGTTCTTGAGTGGAAATCCGCGCACAGGATTCCGTAGAGTTAGAGATCCCTCTACTCACTGGATTGACGATATCCTAAGGATTGGTGGACGTGGATGAATGAGACTGGCATTGGATAGGGGCGAATGGCGTGCTTTGACGGCTATACGTAACATTTTGATAATGACCTTTATGGCAGAATGGTGCTATACCGAAGGTCCTTGGTTCGATTCCCGGCCATGACAATGTATTGTCACACTGTCTTTGGTCTGGCGTAGAATTCACGTGATAATAAAATGGCAATATATTAAGCTTCCTATCACATATCATGAGAATCAACAAAATATCTAAAAAAAATTATACAGTAATTGGATACAAACGACCTATTGAATACAAACAATTTGTAATATTACCATCAATATCAAGTACCTAATACCATAAATATAATAGTACACAAGAGTTTAAAGAATTCACCTTTAAATAAATAGTCTGAAAATAATATAGTAATAAATGTTTCGATTTTCAAATTCCTTCATAATATCAAATAATCAGGATATGTAAAATTACCAACCCTCGTGTATGGAAGTGAAGCTTGGAGCTGGCAAAAGAAGGATGAAAGCAGGATAAACGCCGTAGAAATGAGATCACTAAGAAGAATGTGCGGGAAAACGTTGTATGATAGAATACCGAACGATGAAATAAGAGAGAAATGTAAGGCAGATGACTGCATCATGGATAAAATTAAAAAAGAATCCTTGAGATGGTTTGGACATATGGAACGAATGGATGAGAGAAGAATGGTTAAAAAGTTGTACACAAGCAGCGTGAGTGGAAAAAGAAGCCGAGGACGAACGAGGAAAACATGGCATGACCAAATTAATTAATTAATAAAAGGCGATCACATTTGAAGTCGGAATAATCGACGTGCGTGCATGGTACGATGTATGAATATAGAGGAAGCCCGAGAGGTATGCCAGGACAGAGCATTGTGGTGATCCATCCTCTCTGTCTACCCCTCCGGGGAAATGGCGTGATGGCTAGTTAGTTAGTAAGATCTGGTGAATTTTAGCCGAATCGTTATTAAAAATACTTTAATATGTCTTTAAAAGGCCGAATGTACCTATATGGATATTTATTATTCGAATATAAGATTGGGATCCCTCAAATTTGAACACTCGTTTTCAAATGTAGAGGAAAGCCTTTTGAGTGAGATTTTCTTTTATACGCTCGAATAAATAAACGCCTAACAAGCACCGGCGAAATTTGCGCTGAAAATTGTTTAAAAAAGTAAGTTAAATGGTCGGGGATAAAAAGATTGGGGCCATTTGAAACAAACACGGCTGTGTGCGGCATATTTGGAACTGGCGAGTAAAACTTTTTGAGAACAACTGCCCTCTAGTGGCCGTGAACGAAACCTTAACAAGATTTGCGTCCCACAAATTTCATTTCATTAAAGCAAACGGTTCCCGACTGGGCACGAACAACCTGGACTCCACAAGCGCTCTTTAATCCGATTCCACATGCGCCAATGTCAGATAAATGTTCACCTTCATCAGGAGATTTTTATTAAATTTATTTGAATAGAGGTATTATTATTATTATTATTATGATTTTGTTTAATCGTTCTTTGCATCATCACATCGCAACCCAAATCGACGTAAAGGGTATTATTATGGCTATCATTTTAATTCTAGTGATTTGTGATAGGTATCTAGCTAATTTATCGCAATTTTATTGTTTTTATTCTAACAAACTAACTAACGAACCATAACGATAATCATAAATTTCCAATATTTGTATCGTGTTTAAAATAAAAAATGAGCTAACTAACTAACTAATCATCACGCCGTCTCCCCGAAAGGATAGGCAGAAAGAATGGAACGCCACACTGTTCTGTCCTGACTAACTTCTCTCGATTCCTCTACATTCATACATCTTGTCATGCACGCACGTCGATTTCTCCGACTCCTCACGTGATCTTCAATATTTGATTGATTTGATCATGCCACGTTTTCCTCGGCCTTCCTCTATTTCTAGCTCCGTTCACGCCGTTTACATATACCTTCTTCACCATTCTCTCTTCACTCATTCTTTCCATGTGTCCAAACCATCTTCTCATTCACTTCTTATACTTGCATTTGTCACTCTATTCTACTTTCATCATTCTTTTGCCAGTTCCATGCTTCACTTTCATACACAAGGGTCGGCACAAGAACACCATTATGCACTGCCATCTTAGCTTTTTTGGATAGGCTTTTCTATTACACCATATAAATGTTTTCTAATAACCCCATGCCTACAAACATACAAATATAATTTTTCTAATTACTTTCTGCAACCTAGTTTCATAATCAGTTTTTTTTTATTTATAAATATCTTATTTCTTTAGCATAATTAAATAAATAATACGTCATTTAAAATTTTCCACAAAATCCCAAAATAATAATTTTCGAGTATGTTCCAGAAAAACATACGATGTTTATATTATTATTGCAGTAGAAAATTGGTTAGATAACATTAAAATATATTATTATGGGAGAAAATACAAAAAATGCGTTTTATGTATACTTACAATTTAGTGGTATCTAAAAACCGTTAGTCGTCTTCTTCTGCAAGTGCCCTGTTGGGTCTCCTCAATGTTGGCGATCACCTCGGCGAACCTGTCCCTGTCCTGCGCCGTTAATCAAGATATTTTTATTTAATTTAAGCAAGTTACGTGTTTGGCCTAAACGTTAAAGTATTAAAATAACTGATTTTAACATTTTATATACGATATAAATATATTTTTATTGACAAATTTAATTTCATTCCACAAAAGTAAAAAATATGAACAGAAAAAAATTCACATTGAAATAAATGCTTACAAAATATTTTAAAATTAACAGGTTAAGGGGTTAACTAGCAACTTATTCCGACCTTAACCCGTAAATTAAAGATTGTTTAAATAATCACAAATCGTAGATGGTTCGATTAAAAGGTTAACCTCTAAATTGTACAGAATAGTATAGTATTTTACAAACATACACATTTTAATGGTTACATGTAGCCATCTGGTTTATTCGCTATGGGTACTTAATTTAAATTTGTTACCTGCTTATATCCTATTAGTTAGGTGACAAATTTACACATTTGCCTGGTTCTTGCCCAATATAAATTAGTTTTAAGTGTCTTAAATGTGTTATTTATTTAGATTCAAAATGGCAGGAATCTACCTAATCGTATGTTATAAAATCAGTTGGGCAAAGAAGCAAATTTATTTTAACTGGTTTTCTGGGACTTACGACCTTAGTACCTACGCGTCTACAGTAATTTAAACATAAATTATTATCAGTATTCCTTACCCATGTTTCTTAGGTAATTGTAAATGCGATTAGTCGGTAATTTTTTTGGAAATATGAATAAGAGCTAACATATCAAACGTGAGTATTGTTCACAAAAAATAAATAAAATCTAAAACAAAAGAACGGCGTTCTTCGGTTTGGAGAAATAAATAGAATGAATATAATTTTATTTATAAAAAATAATTTCATAAGTATATGGTATATTATAATAAAGTGTTTTTTTTTCTCATACTAAATATGTTTAGGGTAACTAGTTTATAAAATGGAACATTTTCTGCATTAAGATGGCCTTCTAATATTATTCCATTTATGAATACTATTATTATTTCTTCTTTACTCGCCATACTTTGTATTATAATTGCTTTATTTCTCTTTTTCTTGTTTTATATACTTCGTTTATACAACACTTACATTAAAAAAATTACATAGACTTGTTTTGGACAACCAGTGCTTCTTCAGTGATACATATTATAAGATATTTATAATATGTATCACTGAAGAAGGACTGATTGTCCACAACATGTCTATGTAATTTTAATTTGTTTTAAGTAAGGTATAAACAATGTGTATAAAAAAGAAAAAGAGAAATTATTATTATAAGCCACAAAAACCTCTTTTTTGGACGTAACTATCCGTTCGCCCATCCGTTGTGGATACTTTTTATTTGTAATTTTAAAATTGACCAAGAATGTAATTTAAGAAATAAAATATTGCAAATTTAAAACCAGCAGGAGATACCGCGTAATTCAGTAACGCCGAGCAATATCATATCATTAAGGGCCACCCACTTGGCTTCTAATTACAACAAATTACAGATGACCACATTTGCGAAAAATCGTGAGACTTGAATTTTCCTGATGTAATGTTAGATAACATTTTGAGTCCCAGATCCTGCTGTCTTAAGTCAATTAAAATATGTAGAAAATTACAGAAGTATGTTTGTATATAGGCTCCTATATAATAATGATATACGAGTACAGCTAATACATACACACTCTTTGCATTAAAGTATTGTATAAAGGTTTTATACCATTGAAATTTAGACAAAATTATAAAACAGCTTAAATTCTCAAGCAGTACTTAACATTACATAAAAACGCAATTAATAAAAAGAATGTATTTTATGTATATTTTGGATTTATTGAAATCTCTTGATTGGCAGAAGAAGGATGAAAGCATAAAAATGCGGCAGAGATGAGGTTCCTAAGACGTATGTGTGATAGAACGATATACGACAGAATCTCAAATGCTGATATAATAAAGGAATGTAGAGCGGAAGAAGATATTATAAACAAAATTATGAAAAGATCGCTGCGATGGTTTGGACGTATGGAATGCATGGATGGAGAAAGAATGGTTAAGAAAGTATACGTTAATGATGTAAATGGAGTACGGAGTCGAGGCAGACCGAGGAAATATGGCATGACCAAATTAATAAAATTTTAATGGTTGGTCATGTCAACAGACCAGTCTGTCGATGCCAGCGAGCCTGGCGAAACCGGTCGCTGTCTAAATAAAGACAAAAGTGGAAGTAGTTAAAAAACATCGTTATATTTAATTATTATATATAAGAACGTAAAAGTAATAATTAATATGTAATTTATATGTGCAGGTGTGTGAAAAAATAAAATAATGAAATATATCATCAGCTGAGGTTATTGAATTAAACCAGTGAGTACCAACCAATATGAATATAAATAGAAGATGGTACCTACTCCATGAGAGTAAGTACGCTCTGCAAAACGCAATATCGAAGTTCATTTGGAATTCAGCGAAGGTTCCATCAATGGTGTGGAATTGCAGAGGGGAATAATTAATTAACGAAGTTGGACCGTGTGGAGGTGAACTTATTTCTAATTCAAGGACCAAATAAAACCTCTACAAAAGGCAAATGGAGAAAATGCGACTTTTGTTAAAAGTTTCGTACTTAATTTTATTATAGGTTGGGTACCAATAAGACTGGGAATGTATTGATTAAAACGATAAAGAAAAATTCGCTTTTATTTAATTCTTAATGAATTTCACTATGCTTAACGAGTATTAATAATCTATATTAAATTGATAAAATTTATCAATGTATTCACTTCGTATCTTTTTTTCAAATATTTTATTATATTATAAAATGTTTTTTTTCAATTAAAATATATATAAAGTACTCATATGCATCATTAAATTTTCCTCCAAATAATTAAAAAAATACGATAGTTTATTTATCTCTAATTGTATTGAAGGTTGTAAAAGCGTTTTGATTTTTAAATATTCAGTGTTTCACCCCGTAAACAAGAGTTACATGTTTCTAAATCTATAGAGAATCGGTATTTTAAAACATTATTGAAAATGTATTATGTTATCCTTATTGTTAATTCATGAATATCTACTAGAAAGCTTACCTTGTTTACCAACATTAACACCACTTTTTTTAAAATAATAATTAAATAAAACGATGCTTTTTATAACAACTTCCACATTTGTCTTTATTTCGACAGCGACCGGTTTCGCCAGGCTCGCTGGCATCGATAGAACAGTCTGTCGATGCCAGCGAGCCTGGTGAAACTAGTCGCTGTCGAAATTAAGACAAATGTGATTGTAGTTATGAAAAATCATTTGGTTATCTTAAAAACCACTTTTTTTAAATAAGAAAGAGGACCAAAATGAAAACAGATGAAGGCAGCATGCTATCAAAAATGGTCGCAACGAGAAGAAGAAGATAAATAAATAAAAAAATATGCGATAATGGACACTGAAAAAGTAACATAATCGATAGATTAAATAGTACTTAACTGAGAGATATTACTTTTTTTGTTCAAAAAATATTTTTTGAGGAGTAATAGATTTTTATGTGATATATACTCGTATTTGTCTAATAATTTGTTCTGATTTTAAAAACATTTCGTTATTCGTTCATCGATTTCTACAAGTTTGTGAGTGGTGTGTTTTTTTTACAAAATTTATTCTACTTTCTTCACAGCAATATCCTTATTGATTTAGATTAGGCAAAAACAGATGAAATCTAGTTATTACATGTACTTACATTTTATGTGTGTGAGTAAAAATAGAAAACGGTTTCACCCTGTAAACAAGGGTTTCATGGAATATAATAAAGGAGGTGGCCGTGAGTACTCTACTTTATCCTACACTCGGAAAACATTTCCCGGCTCAAGCGAGCGTTGGAACTGTAGGGAAACCTTTATCAAAAATGTTTCTCTTCCTTTTAATTTCGTGTTGTCTTACCGACAATGTAGGTAAAAAGCTCTTTCGTGCATGCTCCGCGGCTTATTCTGTAGTTCTACTCACAACAAACTAACGAAACTCTCGTTCGTTTAACAAACACGATAAATTTTCGCGATGAATATGATACTTGTATGACAGAAATCTTCTATGCCCACTCTTACAGGTAAAAGTAATGATACATAGAAATAAAGCTAACTAATTATCACGCCGGCTCTACGAAAGAGTAGACCGCCACACTCTTATTTATTGACATACTTCTCTCGTTTCCTCAACATTCATAGGTCGTGTCATATTGATTTAATTTTTTTGCGTTTTTTTTATGCTGTTTATTGAAATTTCTTGGATTAAATTCATTGAAAATAATTAAAATAAAAAATCCTTAATAAGAATGTCTTTAGTTTACTTAAATAATTTGTTTTAAACTGTTAAATTTAAAAAAAATTGTTTTATGTATCATAATTTTTTTTATTTTTCGGGACAGCTGTTTCGTCAACTTATGTTGACATCATCAGGTGTTAGAATAATATAGGAATTGTAAAATTAAAAAAAAAAGTAAATACGAAGTATAATAGAAGCGTTCTCTCGACTATACTACAACCTACCTTTAATAGTGGATTATTTAAATAATAATTAAATAAAACAATGATTTTTAACTACTTCCACTTTTGTCTTTATTTAGACAGCGACCGGTTTCGCCAGGCTCGCTGGCATCGACAGATTGGTGACACTATTGTAAATTTAGTCCTTTTTATACATACAGATCAGGGGTGGTAAACATGATTCTATACAAAAATAATCTTCAAATATTAAAAATTTACTGAATTTACTGTAAATTTTACTGAATTTAAATATTGGTATTACAGGTATTCAAAGAGGTTCGTATTTAAAACAATGGATTTTAAATTTTATTATCACTTACTGTATCGGACGTATGCGAGTAGTTTTTAATTTTATTAATTTTTTATTATATTATTAATTTTTTATTATTTTTAACTATGCTAATTTTATTATTTAATTAATGTTTGTTATTTTGTATTAATTTAAGTTTAATTTGTTTATGTTTTCTTAAAATAAATAAGGCAGTCGGTAGTCGAGTGAAAGCGCATAACAACGAGATTTGCAGTAGCTCAATCGAGATTATCCTCGAAATTTATTTGCGGTTGCTCGCGCGTTTTTAACAGCCAATCATAGACGCCGTAGTAACACAGCAGCTGCGACTGAAATTCTCCGAAGCTAAAAAATACGTTAATAACCGTTATCGCTAGTTTTGCGGAGGCTATATAAGCGGGTCTTGTAAGGACTCGGCCCTCACTCTTCCTTCAAATTCTGACACGCGTAGACACGCTGCGCGTAAAGAGGCTTGGCGCTCTTAACTACGTGAAAACCAGTATTTGAGCTACTGCACACTTCTCTTCGCTTCTACCCTGCACCAATTGCCGCATACAATAAAACTTTGTTTTATTACACAATCATCATCACGCCGTATTCTCCGTTTTACCATCCACACCACATCGGAGACGAGCAGCAGTCAGCGGCCAAAATAAATATTAATAGTACGGGGGGAGCAATCTGTCCCGTACACTTACATAATCATATATTATGTTTGAAAAAAATGGTAATTTTGTTGCGAGCCTGGCGAAACCGGTCGCTGTCGAAATAAAGACAAAAGTGGAAGTAGTTAAAAAACATCGTTTTATTTAATTATTATTTAAAATGAACATCCATCAAGAGATTTCAGTAAAATCATCAGTGGATTATTTATTTTATTTTTTCAACACATTAAACATATATTTTAGAATATTTCATGTTAAACAACTATTATTAATTTAAAAAATATGTAAAATGAATCATTTTCAATGATGGTGTAGGGTGGAATCTGGATATTTAATACCATTGGCATCATATCAGCATTTTGTTAAAGGCGGAGGTATATTTATTAATATGTTCAACTAACACTGTTCTGTGTATATTTTGTTTTCTTGTGTGTAAATAATTAAACATGGGTATACATGTAAGAAGCTACCTTTTAATATGTAATAGAAGCGTCATTCGAAAACGTTAATATCCAGTTCAGGGCCATTATTTTTGATGGCAGACATTGCCCATTTTGAGACATTCCCGAGGTACATAACACCGAAATGACTATCCTGGAATGTTCATTGTTCACTTTAACCCCCAATTTAGCAGCACGACATCTGAGAATTATCGATATATAACTAGAAATTAAAGGCCTCCGCCATTATGTGGAGTGGATTATCGTACATCATAGGAGGCATCACCTCCGTTATATTTCCAGATATGGAAAATCGTTTGGGGTTAAATTCACCCCACCCTAACCTTATCCTTTGTGCTAACCCCAGTAGACTTAAATAAAATAAAATAAAAACAATAACACCGTTACTACAAAAGATATGAAGTCATGCATGTCGACTATTCTGATATATAAAATTTCAATGATATAATATGATTGAGTCGCGTTTTTCTCGTAATAATCGATCTAACAAACACATGTTGAACACCATATTGGAGAGGCGCGCAATATGGATTGGTCATGTATTGCGACACGAATGTTTCCTGCATAATGTGTTGGAGGGAATGGTCGAGGGATCGATTGGCAGAGGACGACCTCGCCAAGAGTACCTAGATCAGATTTAGCGAGATATGGGCTGCACCTCTTATGCGGAGTTGAAGAGAGTTGCCGAGGATCGAGCGGAGTGGAAGAGGAGATGCGTCGCCTTGCTACAGACCAATCGTTAGATTGAGACCGGGGAAGAAGAATCGATCTAATTCTCCATTTGAACCATTAACGTATAATCAAATCGAATCAGTTTATTTTCTCAAAAGATATTACAAAAAACAATTATGATTTAAGGCATCTATCGAGAATACGTAAAACATAAAACATATATAATACCAGGAACGCATGAGATTGCATAATTGTTTTACCATATTTTTATATTCATAGTTTCCTTATAAACAAACCATTTAGTGATCTTTTCACTGTATCGTTCATTCGCCCAACATTCCTTTCTTATATCGGCGTTAGATGCACACAAAACATTTTAACTCATTCGTCTAAGGGTTCTTATTTATTATTTTGTGGTAAAAATAAACGTTTTTTTTTATTTTGTTATATGTACAAAGCATAACTGTCTTATAAAAATATAACCTAATTGACTGGATCACATTAAACAATGGACATTTGAGATGCAGCTAGAATTAATCAAAGTTTTTAACAACTTTTACGCAGTTATTAATAACTCCTCTCACAGTTATTATGTGATAAAATTGAAGCGAATCGATCATAAAAATGGAGATCTGCGGAAATGTATCATCATAATGTTCAACATCAGGTAACCAGAAAGGTGCCTCCAAGTGTCGTGTTACTATAACTCTCCAGAAAATGACAAAAATTCAGACAAACATTCCACCACAATAGCAAGAGAACGAGAGATTAAGGAGAGCACTTTTTCGCTCTACCTGTACGATAAATAAAGCTTTCTTACCGTTGATACAAAGAAGAAGAAGAAAAACATCATCGTGATGCTTTAATATAGTCAAAAGTAAAAAAAAAACACGGCACAAAAACAGAGAAGGATTCAGCAGACTCAGGAAACAGAAGATGACTGACTGAATGTAAATGAAGCGCATAATACGAGTAACTGGAATAAACTAGTACATGTAACTAAATAATTATGTCTGGATAGAACAATGTGACGATCCACCCTCTCTGCCTACCCCTTGGCGGCGTGATGGTTAGTTAGTTAGTTAGTTAGTTCTATTGATTAAAAATCTATTATGACAACTCGTGCGGGCAACCATGACACATGTTTTTTTATTCTTCTTCTTCTTCTTCTTTCTTGTTGTAGACCTATATGGTCTGTTCTCCAGAGTGTTGCCTCCTCCTGTGAGGAAGACTCCCAGCTGTCCTTCCATCTTTTAGGAGGTCTTCCACGAGGACGAGTCCCATGAGGTTGATTATATAGGCCAATATAGGGGAGTCTGGCGGTGTCCATTCTTTGAACATGCCCATACCAGTCCCTTTTTCGCTGTCTGCTCCATATTGTAATATCCTCAACCTCACATATCTCTCTTATTCTAGTGTTCCTCACGCAATCTCTCAGCGTCTTGGTTGGTTTTTGATTATGTCACTTTTTTTATCAATACTCATATGTAAACTGGGTTTTAATTTCTCACACCCCTATTTCCCACATGCATATTAGAGGGTAAATGTATTCGGGGGTCGATCGGTGTTCGGGTAATTCCGCGAATGCTCGGCTGTATTCGGAACCCGTTAAGCGCGAGTGCAGGATGTGGGAAATGGAATACCATTATCCCGACCAATGGCTATGACCGCCATTTGTTTCTCTATTCTTCTCTGCATACAGCGGGACACGCACTGATCGGACCGACCCCTTGCGGCATCGCTTATGTCCAAATACCTATATATTTGTTTCGATTAAAATTTAATAATAAGATTATTAAAATTCGATACTTAAGTAATCGTAATCGCGTACAAAATTCAAACATAATATTTATCAAAATGCAATATATATTATATAATATTTATCGATATACGAATACAATATTTATAGATAATTTTTATTGATGAGACAGAGATGAGAAACATAAGTGAGATATAGGGATAAGATATAGAGATGAGACATTGAGATGAGACATAAAGATGCAAAATAGAGGCGAGACCTTGAGGCTTCGGCTTATATATTAGACATATAGATCAGGTATATAGATAAGACTTGGATATGAGACATATTAATGGGACATTGATATTAGACATGGCGGTACGATTAAGAGATGAATCATATAAATGAGACATTGAGATAAGACATAGAGATGAGTCATATAGATGAGACATGGGGACGAGAGATAGAGATGAGACATAGAGGTGAGACATATAGACATAAAGATAAGACATAAAAATGAGACATGGAGATGAGGCATAAAGATGAGACATAAAGATGAGACATAGAGATGAGACCTAGAGATGAGACATAGAGTTGAGACATTAAGATGATACATAGAGATGAGACGTAGAGATGAGACATAGAGATGAGACATATAAATGAGCTATAAAAATGAGACATAGAAAAGAGACATTGAGATGTGTACAAGAAATCTGAACTAAGCATAAACGGCAGGTGTACGACAAATATTTGGTCGAATTCACCAAAAAATACGAAACGGTCTTCAAATGCCTATAAGTAAACAGGGAAGGTAGTATATAGATAAGTATGTTGTACAAAATTTACTGTTTTAATTTCGCGCTACAAACACAAAAACTTATGCGAAATGAAACTACCACTACTCCCAAGTAGATACGGTGCCTTGTGTCTGCATAAATTTCGCCGGGCGAATGTGTTTTTATGGAATTATTATCCTCCATTTACTATCTTCCGCCATATTATCCCGACATTTCTGCCTGGAGAATGATAACGGAACGGATAACATCTGGAAACGGAGCCAAGTTTACAAAAGAATTCACATTTTAATTCCAGCAATTTACCTTACAAAATGGTGCCATGAATGGTCTTATCGGAGCCATTATCATAATTAGAAAATTGTATTCATGTTTTATCTACCTATTATATTTTGTTGCTATTCCGTAGGTTTTTTTTTGTTCGGAACTTTAATAACGTTCTACGTGCCAGGCCACATTTCTTGCTCTAATTTGATAGTGGTATCGAGTAATTAATGAAACACTTGCGAATTTACTTCGTTGCCTTGAAAATAGAAACATTTCGGTAAAATAGATAAAATGGAATTTATGGTCGCTTTTATATGTAAGAAAGGTAAAACTCTATATTTATTATGAAGTTTATAGTAATAAAAGTACATAATCATGTTGTAAATGACGTAATTTATCGATTTATATTATATTACAATTTTAATTTGATTAAATTAATATTTCCGTGTTTTAAACCTTTTTCAATATATGTAAACTAACTAACTAACCATCACACACACTTTTCTTTCCTGACATATTTCTCTCGCTTCCTCAACATTTATACATCGTGTCACGCACGCGCGTGGCCGTCATTCAATATTTGATTTATTTGATCGTGCCACGTTTTTATCGATCTTCCTCTATTTCTAGTTCCATTTACATCGTTAACATATACTTTTTTTATCATTCTTTCTTCATTCATTCTTTTCATGTGTCCAAATCATCTTAATGACCCTTTCATTATTTTGTTCATAACACCGTCATTCGCACCGCATTCACTTCTTATATTTTCATTCGACACTCTATCATACACAGAGTATCAACACATTCGTCTAAGAGATCTCATTTCTACTGCATTTATTCCACTTTCATCCTTCTTTTGTAATGGCTTATATAATGGCTTAGTTATTATACAAAGTAAACATTAGGAAATAACAAGTCAAACATCAAAGGTTGACACAGCAATTTTCCTGCTTGTAACATGGAAAAAACGTCGTTTTTTGTCGCTACTATCCTAACTCGATCGGGGGTCAAAGCTCAGAGCTTAAGTCTCGGGTATTATCATTGGGGTATTGATCGCGCTCGTTATTATGTATTTGTATATTGGGTAGCCTATTCACTCTATTCAGTCTGTCCCACCACATACTACCTTTATGGGAACATCTGCGCTCTGTAGGAGAACGCAGATCACCCACGCTTATTACTGCTGGATTCTACTTTATCGTAGTTACAATTTCCATATTTTAGTGCCCGTATTTCTACTATCGTTGTTTGCTTTCTTATATTGTACATTGTGGGCACATATTTTTTCGTAATAATTGTTATTATATTGATGTGAGAAGCGACTGTCGTGGGAGCTATCTCCATAATCAATAGTCAAAACGGCTGCCATATATTACTCTCAATAACTTTGATTAATCATTTATAATTAGTATTATCTTATGTATAGAAGCAAAACATATAACTGGAGGATGAAAGTAGAATAAATGCAGTAGAAATCAGATCTCTTAGACGAATGTGACGATACTATATATATGATAGAGTGTCGAATGAAAATATAAGAATTGAATGCGGTGCGAATTATGGTGTTATGAACAATATAATAAAAGGATCATTAAGATGGTTTGGACAAATGGAAAGAATGGGTAAAATATTATATGTTAACGATGTAAATGGAACCAGAAATAGAGGAAGACCGAGGAAAACGTGGAACGGTCAAATAAATCAAATATTGAATGTCGGCCATGTGAGGAGTCAGAGAAATCGACGCGCGTGCATGACACGATGTATGAATGTTGAGGAAGCGAGAAAAATATGCCAGGAAAGAAAATTGTGGCAGTCCATTCTTTCTGCCTACCCCTTTGGGGAGGTGTGATGGTTAGTTAATTTTAGTATTCTCTTTGAAAAATTGAAAATGCATTCGGCTTATAAATTGACATTTTCTTTTATATTCATTTATAGGAAATATTTCTTCTAGTATGTTATCAACCTTCTATATATTTTTAACGATGCATTCGTTTACTTTATTATATTATATATCATTCCCGTAAAATAGAATGAAAATTATGGATAACAGACATTTTCATTCGTACTAACATTTATTTACTTTTTTACTATCATTATGTATTATAAAAATATTCATGTTAAGTTCATTTGTTGAGTAAAATACTATAATATATATAAATCGATTGCAAAAAAATCTGAACTAGTGTTTATGATATGTATTTTCGTATCGAAGCAAAAATTTAATTAACCATCAGTTTTCCTTTAAAATTAAACCAACATATTTTTATGCGTACTAACCATGGATTTGTACTTATATTTTATCTTTTGTATCTTCTACAAAGTCCTCCAAACAGCACCGTTGCTAAGTGAGTGCGAAATACCCCAAACCTATAAGTTTAGCATTCAGAAGTTTTCTATTCATCTCTTTTCTTGTTACAAAGTTCAAAGTATCAGAGAGGGAGAGGAGGAATTTTAAATAATAACAAAGATAGCATCATTGTGCTACGGAATGGGGTATTGCGTCTCTCTCAGTTTACTTGGGAACTTGAAAAACCAATTTAAAATTTTGCATGATGTTATCCTACTGAATATCAATCCACCTTCCTTTCACCATTTAAAATGGCTAAAATATGATACACTACGATGTTGGAAATGGGAAACGATCATTGCTAAGGGTTGCTCGAAGGGTATTTCCGCATAGATAAACAAACCATTTTATCAGATGTCAATCGATATAATTTTTTGTAATATGTTTCTTATGTATTAGCTGTCAATATTAAGGATCTTTAAGAATATTTATTTCGAAAAGACGAACGTTTATTTCAAATTTAAAAACCTATACATATACATATTTTATATTTTTTTAAATTTGACCATTCAAATAAAAATTTTGTTTATTTTTCATCTTCAATTCTTGTTGACATATTTAAGAAATAAAAATATCGTACTCTTCCGGTTGGGGCATTCATTTAGAAAAATGACATTTGCTTTTGAACCATATTCTAAATGTTATATTTCTAACAATTTTCTAATATGTACTTTTGACTAACTAACTAAACTAATTAACTATCACCCCGTCTCTCCGATGGGGTAGGCAAAAACAGTGGACCGCCACACTGTTCTTTCCTGGCATACTTCTCGATTCCTCAACATTCATACATTGTGTCATGCACACCCGCCGATTTCTCCGACTTTTCATTTTTGAGAAATCCCAAAATGTCCACTTGAACACATTTTTGACTAATTAGAAAGATTTTTAATATATTATTTCTGTAATCCTAGCGAAGCTCCGGCATAGCGAAACCGATTGGTTTGTTAACACAAATAAAGTGTTGTTAAAACAAAATGTTAGAATCGACGTGCGTGTATGACTCGCTGTATGAATGTGGAGGAATCTAGAGAGGTGTGCCAGGATAGAGTAGTGTGGCGGTCCATTCTCTCTGCCTAACCCTACGGGGAAACGGCGTGATGGTTTGTTGTTGTTGTAGTAAAACAAAATATAAAAATGTTTTTAAATTGCGATTTTCTTATGAATTGTTTGAACACTGCTTTTTCCACTTTTAAAGAAAAATAAACTCAAAAGTGGAAAAAACACTTTTTTTATTCATAAAACAACGTTATTATGAAATTCAACTTTGTTAACGCCTTAAGTTTATCTGTTTTTAAATTTATTTTATATTATGTTCCTAACTACACCACAAATTAATTACTTATTACGAAAGTATAATATTTATTGTAAACAATTTTAGTTATCATATAATATAATTATTATATATTATAGTTTTATAAAAAAATTGCAATGAAACATATTAAATTTGTATATAAATCAAATATTTCATTACAGATTTGGCGAATTCATGTACAAATAGTTAGGCAACATGAGGGAGATTTCCATACTAGTAGAATGGTAAATAACTTCGGGAGCGCCCGCTGTAGAGTCCTGAGCGGAATTTTAATTGAATTTATTATTTATTGCAAAAACCTGCTACGCTTAAAACTGGCGTCGACTGATAACTCTTTTCATACCGTACTTAATATTCATTTCAATTTGGGAAATGGACTCTGGAGGGTTATTCAACAGATTTCTGAATGATTTATCGTAAAGATAAAAAATATCAAAATAATAAAAATACTGTACAAGGGATAATTATTTTTTTAATCGGAATAACTGTGTTTAGTTTCATTCTTGTCGCTATGTGCGATACACAATCCATGTGTTTTGATTCAGGTAATTTGCGTTCTATCCTTTACACTTACACCATCTGGTATTTTTTCTGTATTGTTTATTTAAATATAATTTATTTAAGTTAACGTAATCGATACAATTATTTTAGTTAACACTATCAAGACGTGAATCCATCTAACATTAATATGAATGAAAACGTATGTTTCCTGTAAGTTTTCTTATATTGAATGTTTGGTCCTTACTGTGTCTGCCCTTGCTTCGATGCCATATATGTTATTATTGGTCTTACGCATGCTTTATAGATTTTCATCTTACTCTTAATGGCCATGTCTTTGTTTTTCTTATGTTCTTTTTCCATATTGTGGATTTTAGAGCACCAGAGATTGCAGCCGCCTTACTGAAGCTTGTATTTCTTCCCGCAGATCAGCTCCTCCCACCAGGTCTACGAATAGATACTTGAAAGAGAAATATATACATTAATTATTTTTTTATGAATCTTTGTAGTGCTCATTGTTTCTCTGATGCAGGATTTTTTTATTTCGACAAGCTTTATAATTTTACTACCGAGAGAGCAACATTAACTCTTTATTATGATATTTACCAGAGTTGATCAAAAATGAAAAATTGTTTTCTAATAATGTATTTTAATTGTATCCAAGTGACTTTCGTGTGGTGAATATAATTATGATGTTTTAACATGACAATCAGATACCCTTTCCATGGTTTTATGTTAATTTACATTGTACGCTTTAGGGAAATATCACCTTGTTCATATTATACTATTTATAAAAATTATATTTCATTTATGTTCCTCATTCAATAAAATGAATGAAATTTAGAATAAAAACATAAAAATATTAAATATATAAACTTGCATCAAATATTAAAAAACATTTTATTTACATTCAGTTTGGAATTTACGAGTACACCAATCTCCAATATATTCTGAACAATGTTGTAAAATTCCATATCGAAGAATTATTTCATATTATAACTTCTGTTTTCTAGAAGTTTTATTTTAGTTTAAGGTGAAACGGGTCATTCCTATAAAATGAAATATAAATTCTAGGTAACAGATTTTTCGATATATCATCAAAAGCATGTAAATATAATTTTTCTGTATTAAATATTTATGAAAACGTTTGTTTCCTTTAAATGTCAAAGATTTGAAAATGCTATAATAAGCCAAAACAAGCCGTTTCCATACATGATATTATATACCTACATAGATCTTCTTGAAAACAGACGTTTTAATCAGTAATAAACACTTTATATTTATATTTACTTCGTAGATACAAAAATTATAAATATAATGTATTTTTAGAGTTTCGTTATTTTTATATATAATAGTACTGTATAAAACGTTGTAGAAAATTATATATCAGGCTCCAAGTCACACAATAATGTTTAAAAAAGGTCATTTGAACGTTCTATTCGAAATTTAAATTTCACTACAGCATCCCATCCGATCCAAAATTCCTACAAATATATGCTAATACAGTACACCTGAACTCGCCGTATCTCTGTATAATCTGGCGCCCCCCCAGCCAGTGGCGTACCCAATCCGCTTACCGAGGGCGGGGGGTCAGGGTCGGCAGGGGCGGCACGTAGATACCATCAGGGAAACTACACCCAAGTGAGGGGTTAGATGACGCACGAGTTTGTCAAAGTGCGGCTCGAGACAAATACATTATATTTTTATTTACTAATACTAATGTATGTAATTATATATTATGTAAGATAAAAGATTTCAATGCGAATTGTTCTTCGCACTGTTAAAAGCAACTTAGTCAGATAACGTCGGCCCAGAAGTCCACCAGTTGTTTAATACCAATGAAATAAGGATATTATTAGTCACATTACATTATACAAACAAACAAACAAACCATCATGCCGTTTCCCCGCAGGGGTAAGCAGAGAGAATGGACCACCACACTACTCTATCCTGGCAAACCTCTCTAGCTTTCTCCACATTCATACAACGAGTCATACACGCACGTGAATTCCACCGACTTCTAACATGACCAACCTTTAAAATTTGATTAATTGCACATGCCATGTTTTTATCGGTCTTCCTCGAATCCGTACTCCATATACATCATTAACGTATACTTTCTTAACCATTATTTCTCCATCCATGCGTTCCAAATGTCCGAACCATCGCAGCGATCCTTTCATAATTTTGTTCATAATACCTTATATATTATATTATATATTTTGAATAACGAATCAATTGTTTACAACTGAATAATAATGCATTTTTATTTATTTTAAAGGTGTCCATTTACCTAATGCTAATATTCCCGCCAAGCATTATAAAATCAATATAACCGAATTCCATTAGGTATTTAAAGAATTTGAAATATTTGGATTTCTTCCACCCGCCAAACCGACTGAATCCGGTGAAGCTGTATTTTATTATTATGATATAATATTTTTAAGTTCTTGCTGGTGTTGGATTGCTTTAAGTGCTTAATTACAGTAAATAAAATAAAAACAGTGGATAACGTGGAATAAAAATTAAATAAACACAAATGTCCGGATCGTCCAGCTGAAGACAAGTGCACCATCTAAAAGAACATTATGTGTTAAATTATTTTACTTTGTTATTTTATTTTATATCATTGTATTTCAGATAATTTGTTTTAGATTTATTATGTAGACGTTGAACGATCGAAGTGTTCGCGGGAGATGCCTGTTGGTGGCGATGAGGTTCGCAACCCATCACACCGCGTCTCTCGCGATGGCGAAAAGAGAAGGATGGATTGCCGCAGCGATTAAAGTGTGGCAGTCCATTCTTTCTGCCTACCCTTTCGGGGAGACGGCGTGATGGTTAGTTAGTTAGTTAGTTTGATATAAAATGTTATTTTTTAAATAGATATTGCAATATTATATAGTACATTAAATTGAGCTTTTACTATCACACGGAATATATAGTCTTCATATTACTGATATTATTTACTTATACCTCTGTATTTAAATTTGTCCAGAAATTTCATTGTATATTTTATACCTTTGAATTATTCTTTCTTACGCAAAATAGATTGTGTTTACAAAATACATACAAATCCATACTTATTTTTCAAGCTAACAAGTCTACACATGATATTGTTTGAGGTAATAAGTATAAATATTGTATCATATTTCACAACCCTTTCAATTGACAGTTACAGTAACTATCGATCAGTGATCAAGAGGACGAAAATTCTTTGGCATATAGAATGGAATAATACTCCTAGCGGCTTCTAACAATATGTTGGTCGACAGCCTTCACATTGTGTTAATAAGGTAGTTTGCTAAATGCCGAAAATCATTCTCCATAGATGGCGTTAGTGGGTCGGTTGTATAGGTTAATTCTTGAAAAAATTCACTAGTGCAACCAAATCTACATAGATGGCTGACTGAAACTGCCACGTGAAGATAAATATGGATTTGAAGTATATATACATCTTCCAAAAATTTGTCATGCATGATCACAAATAACAAAGGTGGAATGGGGAATGTTGTAATTACATAAAGCGTGCGCTTAACCCAACCAATGACAGGTCATAAGTCCTGTAAACACCTTGATCATCCATGTTCAGTTTCCAGTTGACGTCTTCGTCTCTATTGAGATACAATTTAAAAAAAAAAAAAAAGGATGAAAATAATTGAATTTTTTTTTAAATATATGGAAATTGTTGTTATTTTTATATGATATCAAATAATAATATAATAACGAAAAAGGTTAAAAATTTTGCATAAAAGAAGAATCAGATAAGGACCGAATCATGTCTGCGAATAAAAAAATTAAGTGTTGTAAAAATATTCTTCTTCTTCTTTTTTCTTATTCTAGACCTATGTGGTCTGTTCTCCAGAGTGTTGCTCCTCCTGTGAGGTAGATTACCAGCTGTCTTTCCATCTTTTAGGAGGTCTTCCAAGAGGACGAGTCCCATGAGGTTGATTATGCAATGCAATATAGGGCAGTCTGGTGGTGTCCATTCTTTGAACATGACCGTACCAATACCCTTTTCGCTGTCTGCTCCATCTTATAATATCCTCAACCTCACATATTTCTCTTATTCTGGTGTTCCTCACGCGATCCCTCAGTATCTTGCCTGCTATCGTCCTCAGTGTCTTCATTTCGGAAGTCGTCAAAACTTGTTTGGTCCTTACTGTGTCTGCCCTTGCTTCGACGCCATATATTATTATTGGTCTTACGCATGCTTTATAGATCCTCATATTACTCTTAATGGCCATGTCTTTGTTTTTCAATATTGTGAATTTTAGAGTCCCAGAGATTGCAGCTGCCCTGTTTACTTGGGCTTGTATTTCTTCTCGCAGATCAGCTCCCCCCACTAGCTCTATGCCTAGATACTTGAAGGTCCTGACCTGTTATAAAATATTATATAAAATGTTATTCAATTTATTCAAATAGAAAGAGAAAAATTAAAACAAAGATTGAGAATCACTGCATTAACCTATATTGTTCGCACAACCGCGCTAGCTGGGCGAAATGAAAGAACACAAAAAAATCGACACACGGGGAAACCAGCCCTCCCCCCCCCCCTCCAAAGTGTTCAAGTTTAAATCGAAACACCGTCTACCCTTCACACTTTTTACAAGTAATGAAGATTTGGATTAAGATCCGCTGGAAACTTGCGGATTTCCCCCGTGGAAAGATGCGGGGAAATATAAAAACCGCCAACTTTGACTTCCGATGTGCGACACTGATTAAATTTCTAGACTGCATAGAGTGAGACGAATACTCTTTTAATGTACATATCTAAATTTGCCAAAGTTTGCTTATATGTATTAATATTTTTAGACTATTACTTGTAACTACTAGGCGAAAGGCCAATCATAGAACAGACATAGACGCAAATGGCTATGGATCGGTCATACCCTGAGACGGAACTCAGCCTACATCTCTCAAGAAGCACTAGACTAGTCCCCTGTGGGTGGAAAGAGGAAGCGATGCAGACCTTAAGCCACCTGAAGAAGAACTCTGCAGGATGAGATTATAGCGGCAAACCACACTTAACAGGGTGTTTGGCATCAAGCGTGCAATAAAGTTGGGTGGAGAAGAACCCTTAACGCCCTATGCATCAAAGACAGGAAGAAGATTTTTATCGCTACACAATGCTACTACCCGATTGATTATGGGTACAGAGAAATATCGTTATATCACACTTCTCCTGAAGGAACTTCATGGGTTCAAAAACTACTAGAGAAAAGTAAAACTTCATTTCTATTAGACAGTGTTTTAGATTCGACACTAAATAGAGCCTTTCGGACATCTGCGTGATACCCATGCCAACGGAAAGACAACATTTACTACGATCAATGCGAACATCAATGCAATTCCAACAAGAGCCATTATTAATAAAGAAAGATTCTACGATCGTGCTTTTAACGTTGCCGGTCTGTTGACATGGAATAATTTTCCTGTTAGTATTAAGTATTAGTAATTAATATCACAAGTGTAACAATAATGTTTAATCATGAAGATAAATATATTTGATTATCATATCTGGTTATGATATGATATGATATGATATCAGACGAAAAGTGGACAAGAAGACGATTTGGAGACCGTGGACGGAAAAGTGACATGGAAGCGAACGGAGGAGACCTTTGTCCAGGAGTGAACGGGAATAGGCTGAGGAGGAAGAAGAAGAAGATGATATCTGGTTATCCTAAAAAAATACAAAAAAATGTTAACTGTTATAAAAAACGAATAATCGGAAACTGTGTTTTGAAATAGTGAAGAAATCCGTATTAATAATTTTCTTTTTAATTTAAATTGTATGGTTTGATTTAATAACTTGTGCACCAAATTTATAAAAAACTTTCGATTTTTTAGAAGATTTATATGGGTTATATAGAAGAGTTATTTGCAGTTTAGGCAATGACATACTTTTTAAACAAGGACTGCATCTAATATGCAGGTAGTACGTTTAGAAATAACTACATGCATTGGAATTATTTTTTAGTTGCGTACTTAATTAGCGGGGATTTATTGCAATGAAGGTGTTAAAGTGTCATTTAGTGGACATTTTATGTGGGTGCCTACCTGATATTTATGCTAAGTAGGGTAAGTTTATAATGGTGGGTACTCATATTAAGATTATAAAATAACGGCGAATTTGTAAAATTATAATTTTATGTGAAATATGGCTTTTGTATAATTACATGATATTGTTTTTCAAATAATTTAATTAGTGTATCTTAATAAAACGTCGATTTGCCTATTAAGACGGAGCGAGTAAGCGTGTATAAACGGAGCATTTTATCCGAATACAAAACGTCGTTTCCGAAGGATGTTGGGGATATTTTAATAAATGAGCGTTATCAGAACAAGCCTCTACGTGATGGGAATGGAATAATGGAAGCTCGGTTCCACGGCCCCTCACCCCGCCGCCTCCAGTGCGGCCACCCCCCGGGCGCAGATGGAGGGGTAGTCATTAATGAAATAACCATTTTAGCTCTCGGCACTACTTTCACACTTTGGGGTGGGTTACACTGAATTATAAACAAATTTGTAACACTCGCGCAAAATGTTTTTGAACCAACACAGCGGTAATTATATTAAATTAGTTGGCGTAAGGTTCGTGCAATAAAGTGAATACTCTATCCTTCTATCCTTTTTACGCAAATACCTATTGTTTAACTCGTAATCCCCCGCTCTACATCTTAATAATATTCCATGTTCCATTCGTTCCCGAATTACATCGGAGGAAATAATGTGACAGTTTGCGTCTGTAATGCCTGGCTGAATCCCGATTGGATAAAAGCAAGAGGAGGCAGGTAGGTATAATTACGTAGAAGAAAGTACAAAAGGTTAGCGTTACAAATGTTCCAAAAACTTTTATCATTCCAAGGTAGAAAAGGTTTTCCTAATCTATGTACATTCTAAGTGCTCCATTTCCGAGAGAGTTTATCCTTTCGTTCTTCAAAAAAAAATCTTTCCCTCTTGTTTAAGTTTTCGTTCTTAATTTGGTAAGAAACATTTTCTGGATAAGTCTACATTTAGCAAATGAAGCATTTCTTACTGATAATTTAAACGGTGCAGATACTCAATATTATAATTTTATTGCGCATAGGTATCCTGGATACATAATGTTAACATCGCCCCGTTTTCTTCGATAGTTCTAGCAAGAACTCGTTATGAAACTAATTGTAATCAGAGTGTTTGATTTCGATCAAATCATAATATTACAAGAAATGTTACTTAAACTTCTTCTTCTTCTTGGTGCTACATCTCGGTGTGCGATTTAGCCTCCTCCATAGCACTCCTCAACTGGCTCCTGTCCCTGGCCACCGTCCCGGTTTTTTTTAGTCTATTTTTTATTTTTCTAATTATTCTAATTTTATTCAATGTATTGTTTTTTGTGTAACTTGTGTGTTATTATTATTATTATGTAGTTATAAGCGCGTTTTTAAGATAATATAATATTTTACTGAAATGATGGAAGTTCATTTTAAATAATAATCAAATTAAAGATGTTTTTAACTACTTCCACTTTTGTCTTTATTTTGACAGCGACCGGTTTCGCCAGGCTCGCTGGCGTTGACCGACTGGTGATACTATTGCAAACTGAGTCATTTATATACATACAGATCAGGGGTGGTAAACATGATTCTATACAAAAATAATATTCAAATAATTATATAAAATTTACTAAATTTAAATATTGATATTACAGTTATTCAAGAAGATATAAAGACATAAAGAAGAAATAAAGACAAAAGTGGAAGCAGTTCAGAAATATCGTTTTATTTAATTATAAGTTATAAACGATTTAGATTTTTCTATAATGTTTATAATCTTTTAATAAATAAATTGAATTTATTTAAATTGAAACTATTTCCATTCTCCAACTTTCTCCACTTTCTTCAGTTTCTCCTTCTCCTTCCTTATATTTTTATCTAAGTCGTTGTTTTTTGGGTAGGTAATGCATTCAAGTAATGTTACAATGTGATTTAAATATGAAGGATTTTTTTTTTACAAAAAAAATATTTCTATAGTTTGTAGGATTAAAATATGTAATATTTTATTAGCGAATAAAACTTGAAAGCGCTGAATTAGCTTTTCAGCGCTTTCATGGCGATAATCAGAAAAATCAATACAACGTTGCCACGTTTATTCCCATTACAGTGTTTCGTCGGCGAAAACAAATTTGCGATTCGCTTATTCTGCCAAATAATATCTGCCTTCTACTTTCTTAAGTGTCATGCTATGGCTTGATAGAAAAAGTTCGGCCGATGAATGAACTCAGGAGACGAAAGTGATGTTTAGATAGTTGATTTCAATTATTCGTATGGTGTCTTGAAGTAAACACCTAATATTTATTATTTGTAGTATTTTTATGCGTTAAGATTAGGAGGCTATTTCTTAAATTTATTTTATATTTTAAGCCCACAAATGAAATCCCGATGATAGATGAATTCATTCTGAAACTTGCCGAACGTTTTTTTTTCAAAGGACTCCCTTCACATCCCTATCCTAACCCCACAATAAAAAATCTCTCAAATTACGACCCAAACACCTCCAGCCGCCACAAGCGCCCAAAATCGATCCTCCTTCAGAGGAACACTCCGGGCCACACAAATCATGCCCCCTCATAAACTAACAACCCACCAAATCACTTTCCAACAATGTTCCCATCAGACGTAAGAGGAATAGTCACATGAACTGAACCCCTGTAAGCCAGAAGATCCAAGTCCAAGTCCAAGTCCCAAATAGTTTTATTGTTTTTAAATGTAATACCAACTTAATTGTGTATCTGAGAAACCGTGTACAAATATATCCTATGAATAATTTGATTCATTACTTTTCGGTAATGTACATATTTACAAAACTTGTTGAATTAGTCAAATTCAATTAAAAGTGCATGACACGAAATATAAATGTAGAGAAATCGGGAGAAGTATATCAGTAAAGAACAATGTGGCAGTCCATTATTTCTGCAAACTTCTTCGTGGAGACGACGTTATGGTTTGTTAGCATTTAATTAGTTAAATTAAATTTCTCTTTTAATAACTCAATATGTCTCAATAGAGACGAAGATGCAAACTGGAAACTGAATATGGTGATCGAGGTGTTTACAAGACTTATGACCTGTCATTGGTTGGGTTAATCGCACGCTTTACGTAATTACAACATTTCCCATTCCACTTTTCTTATGACCACCATGTCTGATAAATTTTTGGAAGTTGTTTATATGTTAATATCCAACACCACAATTCACATGTCAGTTTCAATCTACATACCAGCGTCATCTATGAAGATTAGATTTAAGTATTAAGCAGAAGATCTTTATAACGCAATGTGAAAGGCTACCGCCATTAACGCGCTGCTAGATAACGCCTGGAAATGTCACTTCGTCTCTATTGAAATAAAATGAATCCTTGAATAACCCGCAATGGGTAAATAAAATCCAGTATTCGTCTACAAGTATTTGTATACATTCAAAAATGTTGTATAACTCAATATGTATTTTGAGTTGAAATATAATGTTTTAAAATACGAACAACGCTTGACGTCAGAAATGAATAAGAATAATATTTTTGTTAGAAAAGTTATGTTAAATTGTAATAAAAATGTGACAGGTCAGTTTCCATGGAGACTTGTCATGTTGACAAGAATAAACTTTTCTTGTAGCTAGTTCATCTGAAGTTCTAATGCCAGTTCATTTGATAATATTTTAGATCCATGACTAGACTTCATCTTCTTCATATGCCATATTTAGTTGATTGATTTCCTCTATGTTGGCAATCACTTCTGAAAAGGTTTCTCTGTCTTGCGCCGCCCGGTATAACCTCTCCACTTGTTCTAGTAGAGTATTTAATGCTGCGCAGCCAAGACGCTTACCTTCAACCAGGACCACGTCGTTCTTTAATTTTGCCAATGAACACAAGTTGAAGATCTTATACCAGTCTCAACACAAAATATGACCCAATAGGAAGAAAAATTCCCTGCTGCAATGAGCTCTCGCAAGGACTTCTGAATTCCTAAAAACTAGACTACCAAGTCAATGCATTTCTATTTATGAATTAATTAGGATGTATAGGATTATGCACATTATCTAAAGAAAGCAGAAAGCTAGGTGAATATCACCCATTTTGTTTTTCAAATTTAAAACACTGTATTTCCATGCGGTCGGGGGGTGAGGTAGGGTCGTTTAAAATGTACGCATATCGGATATGTTATGCAAAGCTAGAGGGTGGAAACTCCGACTTCACGCGAGCCAATAGAAATATTCATACTCAGGGCCTGCGCAACGGTAATTTAACTTTCCCATACACGGAACACAATTGTGTGCATGCATTTTGAATATCAACCCTATCAGCCCCAGCCTCCGGCGGCGTCTGCAAGGGACGGAAGTAATCTAAGGGAGAACACTCACATTTAATATTTCACGGAAATTCATCAAAAGTAATTATATGTTAATCAAACGAATACTTAGTACCGAAAATTTCTTCAAACTGATATACTAGCACTTCAAAAATAGTCAATATTGAAATTGAAATCATGCATTCATGAAAATCAGTTACATATGCCTATGCCAAGTAAAATCAAATAATAATAAAAAAGTAAAACATATATTTTTTTTAAATATCTTTGTAGAAGTTAGATATTCCTAATTATTTAAGCTGAATCATTCGAAATGTTAAATATTTTGCTTTAACCTCACTATATGATGTTTTTTTAATACTACCAAGCGGTTTATTAAACGTTTAAACAGTTTTAAAAAACAGAATTAAAATGTTGTTAAAACAAAATATTTATTTTTTTAACTTTATAGATCTCAATTTTTTAAGATGATGTGTGTATTAAAAAAAACTAGTGACATAAAATTAAATAAGCAAATAAAAATGCAGCATATATTATATTATTTTGTTAAATGCAATAAAGTTCTACTAAAAAATATCAGATTGTCAAAAAAACTAATTAATTTTTTTTAAATACTATACGATTTTAACACAGTTCAGATTTCGAAACATTTCGAAGACAGGCTTACCTCAGTTTAATAATCCGTTAAAGAAATTCTTCAATTAGCAAAAACTCAGGTAAAAATAACCCTGAAATTGTATTAACAGCACTATTTTTACTCCACTTTTATATAAAAGTGCAATAAAAACAATGTTGTTTATTCAATTCCAAGGTTTTTACAATGCTATTCCACAGTGTTAACGCCTTAACCTTCAATAAAGTAATCGTAAAAATATATTTTGTATAACATGTGCAATAATCATTTATTCCTTCTTTGGTCATCTTTATTTGTTGTTCTGTTTACATCGTTAACATATATATTATTTATCAACATTTAATTAAACACTTTTTTTTAATTGTGTGAGGATGCGGGCCTATCGGTTTCGCTCTATGCGAGCTTCGTCAGGGCTTGACACATGCATAGTACACATACATACATGTGTTAAGCCCTGACAAAGCTCGCATAGAGCGAAATCGGTAGGCCCGCATCCTCACATAATAAAGTGGTTGCATACCAAGTTTATTAAAAAAAAGTGTTTAATTAAGTGTTAAATATGTCCAACCACCAAGTAATGGCTTCTTATCAAAGTTTATTATTTACCATTTTATCTTCATTAATTCTTCCATGTGTCCAAACCATCTTTATGGCCCTTTATTTATTTTGTGATAATATTACCTACATGTTACGTAATATATAGGACGAGTATTATTGTAATAAGCTTCTCGTAAAAATAATAATGGTTTGCTAGAAAACATAGTTAAACAGCAGAATTAATGATACACAAAGTAATATAAATTTTGACACGGTTGTAAAAATTATTTCTCTGGTATATTCAAGTACTGAAACGAGCTCACGATATAATTTATCAAATAAAAAAATGCGAACATATTTTTTCGGGCACAATATTTAAACACGCAACTACGCGCCCGTCTGCCACAGGCCTATGGGGATGGAAACGGGTGAATGTTACAGAATACTAGTAAAGTGGGGGGGGGGGGGGGCAGGAAAATTTGCATTTTAATTTATTTTTTTCGCTGCCAAGCCGAGATAAAAGTTCGCACCATATTAGAGGAATGCAAAACCATGCACTGCATAAATGTTTAGGAATTGTATCATTAAGCCGTGGAAAAAATTTTCGTGTTCAACATCGCATTCATCTGTAAATGTTTCTGGAAATGATATTATAAACTGTTTTGTAAACTGTAGGTATATATTAAAATATATGCAATTATAAATAAATAGCATTTTAAGTATATATATTTTTTATAAAAAAATTGTTCTCTTATTTCAATATCATATTATATAAAACATATATTTTCAAGTACTTGGACTTGGACTTGGATCTTCTGGCTTACAGAGGTTCAGCTCATGTGGCTATTCCTCTTACGTCTGTTGGGAACATTGTTGGAAGGTGATTTGGTGGGTTGTTAGTTTATGTGGGGGCATGATTTGTGTGGCCCGGAGTGTTACTTTGAAAGAGGAGAGATTTTGGACGCTTCTTAGCATTGTTTTCGACCGGTTTCTATACATCCTGAGATTATTAAGGCAATTACCGTTATACGCTTATTTTTTTATTTTTTTTAAATACGTTTTACAAGAAATTAAGCAAATTTTCCTAGGAATCGTAATGCAATTGTTAATAAATTAAATTTAAATCATTACAAAAATATTAGATCTTGATTAAAAAAGTTACATAATAATGAAAGTTTGAATATTTGTACATTATTCTCATGCTGCGTGTTGTATAATGACAATTAACATAATGAAGCAATACATTTAAAAATAGAAAGAATGTGATTTTTGTTCGAGTTTTAAATAATGATGAATAATTGCATGTTTAGCCTTTTGGGAGCAATAACTTTTATCCCGTCTCTTATATCAAAATTAAGCTTATAGATACATACGTGTATTTGAATAAGTAAGTTCGATAATGTCGTTTGATAAAACTCCTAGCAAAAAGCCTACGATTTTCACTATTCAAACGCAGCCCAAAGATCATTTATTATTACATAAAGAATCGTCAATATAAAATAGACATTTTTATTACATATATTACGTTAAAAACTCGTATTACTCAATAAAAATCTTCTTTGTCTTTAACATTGCGACAAAGTTCCTTCACAGTTCTCTACCGGTCTTAATCAAGACAATCCACTCGTGTTGATTCCACTACGTTTTCAATATATTTTTTAATTACTTATCAAATTTGTGTACTGATAAACAATAGAATGTAAGATTTGTAAGATGCATAAATTATTTAAGTAAAATCAGAAGAAAAAAAACTTGTCTAAAGCATTACGCCTCGGAAAGCGTATCTATAACACATAAAATTTTCGTTCAGATTGAACTAACGTGTAAGTTTTAACAAAAGCCGTCGTCATCTCTTTGTAAACTAAATTGAATTGAGTTTTTTGATTAAAAAAGGGTGGAATAAGGCGACATCCTCCGTAATATTGCGGACTTCCTATGCCCGAAGATTTCAAATCCTCGCGCAGAAAGCAAAAAGGTCAAAGCGTTTAAAGTATTTTATAAATGTGTTTCCTTGTTTCTGCTGAGAGGAAAAGAAAATCAATTTATTTTCTCTACACACGTTTCGCTAGGTAGGGGCTCGGGTAAAATAAAGGACCAAATGAATTGACTCCGATTAAACTGCGCGTGACTATTGGAGTAATCTGGAACATGCCAGAATATTCAACAATGAATAAACTACCATTCCGAATCATTCTCAAAATCTCTTTAAATATTCTAAATTCAATATTTTTATGAATTTTAAACGTAAAATAATTTATTTTAAACGTAAAAACGATTTATTTTTTGATTATTTACCAAGTACATGGTATTAAAACTTCCCAAATGGGGTAACCCGTTATAATCCCAATATATAATTTACAAATTTAGAGGAATAAAAGATATCCTAAGTTTAACAATTTATACTGTTAAAAATAAAAACACTGTTATTATACCACAATTTCTTTTTATTCACCGAGAGTGTCTCGACAGCTGTTTCACCAACCGATGTTGGCATCATCATGTGTTACAATAAACTATTTTTAACAGTTTATTACCGTTTTTACAGTTTACAGTTTATAGTAACACCTGATGATGCCAATATCGGTTGTCGAAACAGCTGTCGCGACACTCTCGTTGAATAAAAAGAAATTGTGATTTTATAACAGGGTTTTAAATTTTAACAGTAATAATGTTGAAGTATCAAAGTGTTTCGGCCAAAACAATGGACTATTTAATAATTTATAATTAATTGTCTTATAGAATATATTGTAACACTATTTAAAACTAATTACTTAGTTTTAAAAATAATACTATTATACATTCAAGCCTGGCTTTTTAAAATGTCTTTGAAGTAACAGAGTAACATGTTATTTGTAATTAGGCATTGTTATTTTTTGTGGATCGTTTATAGTTTTGTTTATTATATTATAATATATAGTTTGGTTTCAAGATAGTAGAAATGGCTTTGTGCATAAGAAACTTTAGTTTTCCATACAACATGGTCATGTCTTCATATTTTCTTTAACATCGATTTCGTATCTTCTTTAGAATCGATTTATATTATTTTTAGAAACATCATGTAATTATCATAAATTGAATTGTGTTTTAGTAACAATCTTGATATGATATTCTTAGCTTATAGAATTGAAATCACAAGACATTATTTCTAGAATTATACGTAAATAAAAATATGTACTTTCACGTAAAGTAATGCTTACACAAATTTTTCAAAGCTTTGAAGTCTGTATATTGCTTCACAATTGCATAGTAACGTGTTAAACAGTTTAATTATTTAACAGTTAGATTTGCTTTATTAAATATTCCATATGTGCCAAATACATAAAATTTCACAAGTGAATGTTTGTAAACGATCAAACGATACTTACAACTTATTTTAAATTAATTTGTAAGTATCGTTTGAAATCCTCTTAAGATTAAAAATGCTACACGGTTATTCAAAACATAATATATTTGGAGACTAACCCATCTTACTTATCGTATATCCCCCGGATAGCATGCCAATAACGATATGGCAATGTCGGATTATTAATACATTTGGACTCGTAGATATAAAATAAGACTTGTATCTTACCACAAGATCGGTTTTTGCATTAACAGGAGAGATATTTAAAGACCTTTATTCATAGGATAACTTATCTACATAAATAATTCAATTACTTTTTCAATAATATAATATTAAACTCCATATTAACTATTTAACATTGATGAAATCGTCCATTGTTTGGAATTCGTAATTTGAATAAGTAATGAAATTTATGAAAAAACTTATAAATTTTTATTGTTGCCATTTTTAATGGGTACGAATGAAACATCTATTTTCGAGATGTTTTATTATTTTCGAAGGCGTGATTACCTTAGAAAGGCAAAACATGTCATTCCCATAAGCTTTAATAAAACTTCTAGAAAATATACGTTTTCATTCGTATTAATTATTTAATATTTTCATTTTAACATTGTTCGCGAAACAATAAATATAATTACCATAATTAATTTGGTCATGCCACGTTGGCCTTCTTCGACTTTATTTGCTATTCACACTACTTGTATATAAATTTTTAACCATTCTTCCCTCATCCAATCGTTCCATATGTCCAAACCATCTAAGTGACCCTTTATTAATTTTATTTATCACACATTCATCCGCCTTACGATCATTGGGATATTCTATCATACATGGTTTTCCGCATATTATTCTTAGTGACTGTTATACATATGATTCATTGTGCACTGCCATCTTTGCTTCCAATTAACTCAGTAATATAACTCGGAGTGTGAAGAACAGAGAATATTGGAAGCGTTTTGTTTTAGCCACAGGCAGCTACTTCAGTAATAAGGAAACGAAGAAAGAAGAAGAAGAATGAATCCGATAATAGATGGGTATTTAAAAAATAATAGGATTAGGAAAATTTATGACAAGCTATTAATAATTCAGAGCTAAAACTGAGAATACTCCTAATCAAGACCTATGTATGGAGTATCTTGATGTGCGGCTGCGAGACATGGTGCCTATCCGAAAGAGATAAACGGAGACTAGAGGCTTTTGAGATGTGGTCCTATAGAAGACTATTAGGAATTTCCTGGAGAGACCACATCACGAATGAGGAGGTTCTTCAAAAAATCGAAGGAGGAAGGCACCTGCTCAGGACCTTGTCCGAAAGGCGTGCAAGATGGATCGGCCATGTAATACATCAAGAAGGCCTCTTGCATGCCATAATGGAGGGTGTGACCGAGCGGACAAACTCTAGGTGACGTCCACGCCGAGAGTACCTGGAGGACCTGTTGGTGGACGTGCACTGCTCATCATATGCAGATTTCAAGGGAGCCGCACAGGACAGGGAGGAATGGAAGAGAAGAATAAAAGAAATTGTTGCAAACCAATCCCAGGATTGAAACTTTCTAACAAATTAATAAATTATGCGTAACCTATAGATTTAAATAAATAATACGTAAATATTATAACAAAAGAGACGCCACGTAAGATTATCATTTCACATAAATTTTCTTTATTTTTTTCGGCAAATGTATGATGCGGAAATGGCAAATCGATAATATTTTATAAGAATTTCAATTGCCGGAGATGCCAAATTATTGTTCTGGAAACATACATAACGGGTTTTATTCCGAGGAAATAAAATGTGGATAGACTCAAATCGTAGAATCGTAGACTTTACTGCTTGGCTTATGTCTCCGAGGTTGGGAATCCAGAGACTGTATCTAAGTATCCGTACCTAGCTCCAATCTCTTCTCTCTTATTGTCCCCATCGCGAATAAAACGAGAAAAAAAGTGTTTTATTTCCACTTTGAAGCAAAAAAAGCGGATAAAACCTTTAGACTACTATCTTACATGGGTTTTGCAAAAATGTTTCAGTCAGATTTATGAATATTAACAGCGCTCTTTGTAATTCTATTTTCAAATGTTGTCTCGCATTTTTTTTCCAATTGAAAAAATCACAACAATAATATAAAAATATAAAAGCTTGTATTTTTATATTAAAACCCTTATCTATTAAGATTCAATATAACCCTATAATATATAATAATATAATAATAACCCTATAATAAACCCTATCTATTAATATTCAATATATAATGCTAATAACTTTTTTTTTAATTTTGGCCTTCGCAGTTTAACATTAGAAAAAAATAAAAAAAAATTATACATAAATAATGTATAATATACTTAACAATTTCACTATCTTTAAAATTCCGAACTGAAAATTTTAAACATTATTATCAAAACTGATCATATTTGTGAACAATTTTATAATATTTTAAATATCTTTACAATATCACTAAGGAAGGACTGGGTTGTCCGAAACATGTCTGATATTTAATTTTGTTTTAAGTTAGTGTACAAAGTATATAAAAAAGAAAAAGACAAATAAAATACATACTATTTTAATTTGTTTCAAAAACACATTATTAAAAATTACATCCCTCGTATTTTGGGAACTCTTGAAATGTTCTTTGAAATGTGTTTCTTTCAAACTTAACTCGCATGGTGGTTTTCTCTGTTTCGTTTAACAATCCGTGAAGCAACTAATCGACATTTCTGCGCTGAGAGTTTCGGGATCATTTAGGTCTGGGAGAAGAGCCCCCTCGGGAAGCTGAAAAGTAAAGGAACATATACATATATTTATATAACATATACCCAGTGAACAAAAGAGGTTCCCATCTTCATATAAAACTAATGTGAAGTTCTTCCTGAACTTCCAAAACATACAAATTTTTAATTTGGAATATAAATCTTATTTATTGTTTCTTGAACAATGCAGTAAAACTTCGTAAAAAAATTATGAATATGAATAAAAATGCCTGTTCCCTAGAATTTTTACTTTATTATATTTTGTGTGAATAACATGTATCGCGTTTATTTTCTGTGAATGAAATGTGACATTTGATAATGCATTAGACAGGAAAAACATGGCATTTACATAAAATATAATGAAACTTCTGTAAAACAGACATTTTCATAACGTAAATATTTCCTGAAAGCAATAATCCCAATTTCATCATTTATAATTTAATATAAGCAAATACATATTACATGCTTAATCAATCATTAACCCTTAATTGGACCGAAACCTTTCAAAAAAATTCTCAATGTCTTTTATTTTATTTGATAAAATTCACGTGACAATAAAAATGGCGCAGACTAGCTATCTATCACATGTCATGAGAATCAATGTCTAAAAAATATGTACACTAATTAGTTTAAAATTACATATAATATATAAACATGTTAAAAACATTGAGAAACTACCACATTAAAAAGACTCAAGTGGCATCCCAAGAAATAGCAAAGATGTTAATAGACTTTGCTGCAAACCAATCCCTAAGGTTGACACGTAAAAAAACTTATTTTATATAAGTAATTATTACACAAAAAACCTTAAATATAATGTACCCATTGAAATATTATTTTATCTGTTAAAGTTTGTTATTGTCATCCGATATGATACGGAAATTTTCGCATTATAAGACAAATGAAATAATATAATCCTTATTCCTAGTAAATTTTCGTTATCGCTATAACTTTACTTGGAGATACGCAAATATAACTCGTAAGAAAATTCAGAAAATTAATAAAAAAGTTGTTTCATTAAAGGGACGTTTGCTATTTGCTGAGCCGACAGAATGGATATTTTTACCAAGTTGCGCAGGTTTATTGGACGGAGAAAATTAGAAATTCTAAAGTCTCGGAACAAACAGACATCCCGTCGTCATAGAGCTGTTTGCCCAGCATAAAACATAAAATGGTATATCTAATTGCTTAAGACATTGTTTGGTATTCCTTTAGGCAACCTTATCAGATACTTTCAATCAAAATGCGTATATGTATTCCGTAGATACGTAATCTGAAAAAAATATGGTTTGTGTTAGTGGATAAATTCTTTACATTCTTTTTGTGTTTGAACCAACGGGGTGCGCTCTCGAATATTTCTACGTACGTGAATAAATGTACGTTTTTTAACGTTAATTATTCGAGGAAACATATTTAATTGAGTTATTAATTTATTAGATACCTCATTACTTTAGCCGAAGCACAATGATACTTTAACATTATTAAATGTTTAAATTTGAAACACTGTTATTACACGCATAAAAAATAAAAAATACCTAGCTTTAAAATAGAAGAAAGTTTATCTTAATTAATATGAAATTTGAGTAAGGCAAAATCTATATATTTTTTCGTGTAGTTTCCTATATTTTTTAAACTAACTATACTATCAACCAATCTAGCCATTTTGGATGAAACTAGCTAAACAAATATTAAGATGTTATAAAATCCAGTTAGTTTATTTATTGGAACACTATTATGATATCACAATTTATTTATTTAATTTTTACTAAATTTACAAAATAAATGGTGCACTGAAAGTTATTGCCGCAAATATAAATATATCGACTGAAGCAAAGATGAGATAGTTCACAATGGAGTTATAGTGCCAAGCCTTATATATGAAGGAAATGAAGCTAGGAGTTGACAGAACAAAACTGAAAGTAGGATAAATGCCGTAAAAATGAGGTATCTAAGAAGAAAGTGCGGAAAAACAATGTATGATAGAATATCTAATGATGAAGTAAGAAAGGAATGTAAGGCGGATGAATGCGTGTTAAATAAAATCAAGAAAAGTTGACTAAGATGCTTTGGACATATGGAACGAATGGATGAGAGAAGAATGGTTAAAAATATATATACAAGTAGTGAATGGGAAAAAAAGTCAAGGAAGGCCAAGGAAGACATGGCATGACAATATTAATCAATTACTGAATATTCGAAGTAGGAACAATCGACGAGCGTGCATGTCACGATGTGTGAATATAGAAGGGGTGCGAGAATTATGCCAGGGTAGAACAATGTTGCGATCCATCCTCTCTGCCTACCCCTCCGGAGAAACGGCGTGATGGTTAGTTAGTTAGTATAAAATCCAGTATATAAGAGTAGGTACTTTTTAAGTCAGATTTTTTTTTATAATCACATATTTCAACTTTACAGAGGAAGACTGAGGAATGATGGAAGTGAGGATGTTGAGGACGAGAGAGAAGTATATCAGGAAAGAACAGTGTGGCCGTTCCAGTAAACCAGTAAATTGATTCTGATTTGGTTTGTAGTTTTAAGTCATTGCAGAAGGATAAAAAATAATTATTGAATTTTTAAAATTTATGGAATTAGCATAAAATAATCTATTTTGTTTTCAAACACAAAATTTAGTAATAAGTTATTTTATTTAGAACAATTTAAAACTATGCCAAATATAAAAAAAGTAAACATAAGTTTTTGATCCCAATTGTTGTTAAAAAGCCATGCTTGGAAAAACCTTGAGGGACAGATTTAAAAAACGATTTTATTCGTCAACAAACCAAGGTGACTGAGATGGCTCTGAGGATGGGCGGGCTAATGTGGCGATGGGCTGGCCATATCTGTCGGAGAACCGACGGCCGATGAGGGAGACGGGTTCTGGAGTGGAAACCGCATACAGGATTCCGCAGAGTTGGACGTCCCCCTGCCCGCTGGACCGACAATCTGAAGAGGATTGCTGGACATGAATGGATAGGAGCGGCAATGGATAGGGGCCGGTGGCGTGCTTTAACAGAGGCCTACATTCAGCAGTGGATGACAGACGGCTGATGATGATGATGATGTTAAACATAAAAGCTAACAACTTTGCCGAGGGGCAAAGTGATTGATTGACCATATTTTTTTCTTTTTATTTTGTTTTATAATTAGACCAGTTGGCATTTTTGGAAAAACCAGCCTTTAATTATGAATTCCTTTGATATTTACAAAATCCTTGTATACTGAGTTACCGTTGTACATTTCGTACAATTATTTTCAATTGCATTATTCTATTTTTCATTCAAGACGCAAATTTCGTGATCGATATAAATTCAGTCAGTGGGTTGATGTAATACGCACCAACACACGCACTTGCGGACATGACTTGTGCGTGTGTGTGTGTGTGTGTGTGTGTGTTATCAGGGGTCACTGGCCTGAAGCTAAGGCCGCGGCTGACTAGAGCCAAGGACAAGGCTCATTGCGACATCTTTTCCGGGACGGCTTTAAAACATGAACACTTTCTACGTATCACAAAAGTTTAACGTATTTTGTAAAGTATGTACTATGTCTAGTATACATCATACAATTTTAATATGCATCATATTAAATTATTTACTGTTTAATTGAAGCACTGTTATAATATCACAATTGATTTATTTTCAATGAAATTGTCGCGACAGCTGTTTCGCTAACCAATGTTTGCATCATCAGGTGTTATAATCAACTATAAAGATGTATATTATAACACCTGATGATGCTTACATTGGTAAGCGAAACAGCTGTCGCGACAATTTTATAGAAATCAAATCAATTGTGATATTATATAACAGTTTTTCAATTAAACGGTATAAATATCAAAGTGTTTCCGCCAAAACAATGGGTTATCGAATCATAGTAAATTGATAGTTTCTACGATTTCTTTTAAATAAATTGTTTATTATTAAATATACATATATTTTTTTTATTTTAGACTTAGAGCTTACAGAAGTTCAAAAATGATAATAAATAAAACATGTTTTTAAGAAGCTTCAAAGCATAAGTTCCCAAGCTTTTCTAGACCACCGCCCCCTTTATTAGATAAAATTATTTCTAACGCACCTTTTTCCATAATAGCTATATCAGTTATGATTATGTATAATATGGTTATACAATACATTATCTATATCCAATTATTATCAGAAATTTTATATTCAAAATATTATCAAATATATCAGAAATGTAAATACAATATATATTTAATAAAATTGTTTAATTCACAAAATACACTCGCCACTGCCGCCCCCCTTAACAACCTCAACGCCCCCCTTTTACCTTTGGATCCCTAGCGCCCACTGATGGGTGGCGATACACCCACATTGGGAACCATTGCTTTAAAGTAATACAAGTCATAAAACATCCCTTGATTGGTTATAAATAAAAACTAACTAACTAACTAACTAACCATCACGCCGTCTCCCCGAAAGGGTAGGCAGAAAGAATGGACTGTCATATATAAATAATGGCAGCAATATAAAAGTGAAAGCCCAGCCCAGACGATGAGAGCGAGCTGCCGAAACCGGTTGAAGCCATGAACATAACGTAAATTAACTATTATAAATATACGAGTACATGTATCTTACGTTTATTTTCATTTTTAATTTTCATTGGTTATAAATAATGATACAAATGATTTTAAATCAATGGCATTAGAATTTACTATGCAGTCTTCAATATGAAATGAAAACAGTTCATGATTATGAAGAAGGAATCGGATCGTGTCTAGGCTTGAACCCATGTCCCCTGGACCAGGAGTTAAATTACTGATTAATCTTTGTAACCAATCAAATTATGTTTTATGACTATTTAATTAGATTTGATTTGATTATTTTTAATTCTTCTTAAAAACATTTTTGTCTCTATTTTGTGCAACATACGAGTAACATTCAAAATATTTTTCCATGGCATATGAATTTACAAGAAACTTAAAAAGTATTTCGGTGTAGAGGTCCAAAGTCTCTCTTTATCCCTTTAATGAAAGGGCATTAAAGCTGGTTGGTTAGTGGTTCAATTTTTTTAAGTGTACTGTGGCTGCAAGGTATCGTTGCAGTCTTCATCTTCAGGGTGGTCATAAATATGTGGTGGGTAAAGTATGCTTAACTCCTTTTACGCTGTACGGTGTCGCCGGCAATGTGAGAGCGAAGGAGACTTCTCCGAGCTTTGCGCGTTTTGTTCTCCGAGGAAGTAAGCAACCGGCAATGCGTCATTACCGGGCGATACGTCACTCCCTGATTATTATACGGATTTTCCCAAGGTCCCAAAAAACATTTTGCTAACAACCGTGAAAATCTACGCACTAATTTGACATTGAAACGTTTTAAATAAATTTATTTATAATGAGGTAATAATAAAAACTGTTAAACTATCTCGTAAAACATTGTTCCCATATAGTACATCAACCTCTTTAGCACGAGGAGAGTCAATGGTGATTGATGAATCTCTCAAAAGGCTGCCATCATTGCAAATGCGTTTTATTATTTTACCTTTCGGTACATGGTGTGCATATTCATATGTACCAACATAATATAAAATTGAACGTCTAAGCATACAGACAAGACGATGTTAATGTCTTAGAGTTGTTCATTGCATTTTTACGAGCTAATAACCCAGAATCACGTTCATTTACGTTACATAACAGCCGTAATGTGGTGTTTATGTATAATACAATAAAATTAAATTATGTATGTACAACCTTTACTTTGCATGCACGTTTATGTGAACAAGAGTTCAATGTGCCGCAGTAAAAATTATCAAAATAATAAAGTTTTAGATCCGTTCTCGAAACTGTCTTGTAAATCTGCGTTTTAAAGCTTAGAAATAAAAGTTTTTTAAACGCTTTTTTTTGCAATGAAATTTTGCAAATCCGTCTCTTTATTCCAAAGCTGTCCCGAGCTGTACGTGATTCGTACACGAATACTACTATCATTCAACTAAATGGTCGCACACACCCTCACATGTCAGTATAAAAACACGAGGGAGACGAACACCATCATGCGTCATGCATCAGTCACGTTCCGTCATCTCTCCGACCCACTCGGATAGACCGAGATTTGAAAGGGGTGAAAGAGATGGACATGTCTAAACTTTGGCTGCATCAATTGCGAAAGAATAATATAAGGACATGTCCACAATCGTCACTCTTCAATGCATCACAAAAAGTCTAAAGAATTCTCAATTTATTAAATACAAGATTTAGTTTAAGTTATTATTAATATTGATCTTTAGAATATAGATGTTCTATTAAATAAAAAGTTTTCATACCCCCCAACAAGGATAATCCTTTCTAGGAAGGTTTTTAAGATGACATATCTCCGTATCAATCTAATGTTAAATAAAAGTTCTTATTTAACATTGAATCAACTTGACCGTTTTTTTGTTATTAAATAAATTTTAAAAACTGTGCTGTATTAATACAAAGTGTATTTATTTCTTTTTAAAATCAAATAAATCATAAGACAATAAATAAATCGTTTTTCGAATGGTGAATTTCAGTAGGTACCTACCTCCAACACGATCAAATAGAATATGAGACATTTTCGGTATTTTATCTTTAGGCATTTGGTTGCATAGTCTATCCCATGGAACGTCAGCTTTCGAATTTATTTGAATGTCGTGCTTTAGGCACTTATCCAAAAATTATTATATCACTCGGAATACCCATTTTTGTCTCCCATCTCCCTCGCTCGCGTGCGCTTCAAATCATGAGTGCGCGAAAGAGACGATGCGGTAGACGCAGATAGAATCATTGTAAATCCATCGTATGGTAGATTAAATTTGAAATGCCTCGATATGTTATAGTTTGGTATCGATACAAGATGGTACGACGGAGGAATTGATCGATAAATAACAATACCTACCTAATAAAATCTATCGAACAGAATGGAAACCACATTGTAAAAAGAAATAAGCTGTTAGATTATCAATAACAAAACTCTCAGGACTTTTCTACAATAAACGTATACAACTTTACACGTTTAAATTTAGGAAAAAAATGTGTGGATTATAATAATATTATAAAATAAAACGTATTATATTAAGCCGGATAAAGTATGTAATAATGTATAAACACTATTTTTTAACACATATATGTTTAATAAAAAAACAGTTTATTAATGAACTAAAAAGAAAGCAATTTAAATTAATCAAAATATAATTTGTATTGTGACGACCTTCGTGGCAGAGTGGTTACAAGCTCTGACTTCCATGCCGAAGGTCCTGGGTTCGATTCCCGGTGATGGCAGTGTGATTGTCACACTGTCTTTGGTCTGGTGTAGAATTCAAGATTGGCTACCTATCACATGTCACGAGAATCAATATAATAGCTAAAAAAAAAAAAAATTGTATACAGTAATTGGGTCCAAACGACCTGTTGTGTACATAAAAAAAAAAAAAAAAAAAAGTGTTTGAAAGTTTTGATTTTTTATGAAAAAATATATATAATTTTTTTTTTAAATAACTATTTCTGATAGATCTGAGATAATACTAACTATATTTTATAATAATAATAACAATGAGCGTATTGTGAGCGCCATTTTTGCCAATAACTCACCTCAAGGACGCTTTGACAGTGTATTTTAGTCACGGGAGCTGCATCTGACAATAGCGATCAGTCAACGGTTAATATTTTATGGGATATATTGAAAGCTTTGTAAAGACAAATCAAAGTCACTTCAATTGGCAATGTATCTGAGACAGTATGAATCTGGAACAGGGGAAGACCGCCCCTTGAAATTTTTCAGGTGTTGCGCTTTGGCTCAACTGATCTGCCTATTGCTAAGGAGTTTGGTGATTGAAGCGTAGATTGCCTGGGGTTAGATCTACTTCAATATAAAATCAAATATATAGACTGTTATCATTATGTGGAGTTTCAAAAAACTCTCCAGCATAATTTTTACCAGATTCTTTCGGGATATTAAATATATATGTACGTATATATAATTTGTAAAGAAGTAAACAGGCAACTAGTTCGAGTGCGGGACCTATGAATGATAATATTGAGAAAATAAGTACGAATGAGATGAAAAGATCTGTGAATGCAATGAAAAGTGGAAAAGCTGTTGGATTTGATTGTATTGCCATAGATTTTATTAAAAGCGGTGGCGAAGTGGTTTCTGCATGGTTATGTAAGTTATTTAACCAGTGCTTGGAGGAGGGATATACGCCACTAGACTGGAGGAGAGCAGTAATTATGCCCCTGTACAAAGGAAAAGGATCGCGTATGGAATATGGAAACCACAGAGCTATTAGTCTTTTGAGTGTCGTTGGTAAAGTCTATGGCAGAATTTTAATAGAAAGAATAAGGAAATTGACGAGTGACAAAGTTTGGGATGTGCAAGGTGCCTTTATGAATGGCAGAGGATGTATGGATCAAATTTTTGGACTTCGTACATTGACAGAGAAGTTTCTGGCCAAAAACCGCAAACTTTTCTGTGCATTTGTCGACTTGCAAAAAGCATATGATTACGTTAATAGAGAAAAGTTGTGGGAAATATTGTCTGAATATGGAATAAGTACAAAACTGATCACGGCAATTAAGTCGCTATACACAGAAAGCACTGCTAGTGTCAGAGTAAATGGAGATCTTACAGCCTGGTTCGATTTCAATAAAGGTGTCAAACAGGGTTGCGTAATGTCCCCGTGTTTATTTAATCTGTATATGGACAAATGTATGAAAGAGCTGAAAGGGTTGGATGTAGGTGCCAAAATGAGCGGAGTGTCAGTAAGCTGTCTCTTGTATGCGGATGACGCTGTCCTTCTTGCAGACAACGAGCATGAACTACAAGTCCTGGTGAATTGTATGTATGAGGTATGCATGCGAAATGATCTGATGATGAATGTTAATAAGTCCAAGGTAATGATTTTTGAAAAGGAAGAAACCATGACAGTCTGCAACATTAGCGTGAATGGTGAAAATTTGGAGCAAGTAGTTGAGTTCGTGTATTTAGGTAGTATGTTTACAAGAGACGAGTGGAGAGGGATATTGAAAGAAGGGTTGGGGCAGGCAACAAAGTGAATGGTGCACTTAAAGTTGTCATCGCAAACAAAAACCTATCAAAAAAAGCTAGAATGGCAGTGCACAATGGTGTTCTTCTTCCGACCCTTATGTATGGAAGCGAAGCATGGAACTGGCAAAAGAAGGATGAAAGTAGAATAAATGCAGTTGAAATGAGATCTCTTAGAAGAATGTGTGGATACTCTGTGTATGATAGAGTGCCGAATGAAAATATAAGAAGTGAATGCGGTGCGAATGATAGTGTCATGAACAAAATAATGAAAGGATCATTAAGATGGTTTGGACATATTAAAAGAATGTATGAAGAAAGAATGGTAAAAAAATTATATGTTAATGATGTAAATGGAACCAGAAATAGAGGAAGACCGAGGAAAACGTGGCACGATCAAATAAATCAAATATTGAATGTCGGCCATGTGAGGAGTCAGAGAAATCGACGCGCGTGCATGACACGATGTATGAATGTTGAGGAATCGAGAGAAATATGTCAGGAAAGAAAAGTGTGGCAGTCCATTCTTTCTGCCTACCCCTTCGGGGAGACGGCGTGATGGTTAGTTAGTCAGTTAGTTAGTTAAACAGGCAATGGGTGGTTGAAAACAGAGTAAACGCAATGAAATTAAATTTTCTATGTACAAGCTGATCGTGTTTTTGGTGTCCAAGAAAATCGGGAGCCTTCTTTACATGGATGTTGGACGATCGAAGTGTGCGCGGAAGATTCCTATTGGTGGCGATGAGGTTCGCAATCCATCACACCGCGTCTCCCGCAGGGCGAAAAGAGAAGGATGGAGTACCGCATCGGTTAAAGTGTGACATTCCATTCTTTCTGCCTACCCTCTCGGGGAGACAGCGTGATGGTTAGTAAGTTAGTTAGTTAGTAATAAAAAATGTAAAAATAGTTATGATTTAACCAAATCAACCATAATAGATGTGAGAAATATCGACATGCTTATATTACAATGTGATAGAGCAAAAAGAGTAAGCCAGGGTAAAAAGGAGGCATTTTTCTATCTAATTTCGATTAATTTTTGAAAAAAAAAAATTACCTATGTAGGTATAAACGATATTGTTAAAAAATAAATATATCATACATTTTAATGAAAGAAGGTTAGATACAAAAAAGCGTCATTTTTTTTGTCATTTCTGATATGATCGAAAGGAATTCGTTACATCAATTCTTTACACATAAATATTTTTGACAGGATAAAGAAGATGATGCCACTTATTTATTGGATGTTTAATATGTCGGCACTGAGATGATGATCTGTGAGGGAAGCCAATTGACCAGTTTCATTAATTTATTGCACCGCTTAAAATAAACACGAAATGAAGTCAGCGCCATACAAATCTTTTAAGAGGGTAAAGAGAGAAATATGTGCCTCTAAAATGTATGTAATGACTTTCACACCCTTACTAATGTTTGCAAGAAGCTGTAAATTATGTTTGTCTCAGATACATATTCTAGAAAGATTAAGAGTCGAATAATATAAATAGTAAATAGGAGAAAATGTTATCCTTTATATTTCACTCCTGGCAATAGTTTGATCTTCAAAATCAATCTCGTCAAAAAGGGCCAATCTCATGGCATTTTAAAAATCATATTTTCACAGAATGAACACAAGGTCCTTGCATTTTTTTGGTTTGTTTTTTTAGCTGTTATATTTATTCTCATGACATGTGATAGGTAGCTAATCTACCGCTATTTTATTGTCACGTGAATTCTACACCAGACAAAAGACAGTGACAATTTACAATAATGGACTGTCACACTTTAAACGATGCGGCGCTCCATCCTCTTCTTTTCGCCCATAATTATTTCACATAAATTCATAAAATTTGATTTAGACACTTGAAATGAATGAATAAAGAAAGAATTGATAATTTGCGTAGCACAATTTTGAGATTCACTTCTGGGAAGATCTTCAAAAATGGAAAAAAATTAATATGAGTGACGTATTTCTTCCTGCTAAGACATTATCATATGTCAAAAGATTTGTTAATAACCTAGAAATGTTAATTAAAAAATTAAACTTTTATAAAGAGGAAGTTTTAGTTGATAAAAAATATTTTCTACGGGTGAATGATTTTTAAATTAAAATGATAAAAATATGTTATCTGCTAATTTCTTGTTATGTATAGTAAGTAGTTCTTTAGCTGTGAATAAAAAGATTGTATGTATTAATTAATATAATAAATTTGATAGGTAATGGCCGTTTCAAGCATTAAAAAATGCGATATTGTATCATAACGGTGATTGTATAGTACATAATATAATGTATTTAAAAAAAAAACATTATTTTATCAGATTCTAGATAGAACCTTCTATAATTCTGATTAAAAAACCCAGGTTAGATAATTAGGCAGGTAAAGTAAGGATACGTTTAATTATGCCTATGATAAACATTATGTAAATGCTTATGTAACAAGCACCGGGGTATGTATATTACACAACTTGTCGGTTATTTGGCATGCCTCTTTAGTATAGACATTCTTGGGTGGTCGGAACTGTCAGTACGCAGGTACTTACTTACAAATTTAGTATTATTTTATAGCGGGTTGTTCTACTTGAATTATTTAGCTATGTAAAATAGTTGCCAACATTGCCATCTGGAAGTTAAATTCTCTAGAATCGTTATGGCGGTCTGTGAGATTTTTTTTAATTTCCAACATCTTCACGGAAAATCACATTATTATATTAGTTCTTTTCTCTTCTCCGGTCTCAATCTAATGATTGGTCTGCAGCAAAACGACGCATCTCCTCTTCCACTCCGCTTGGTCCTCGACAACTCTCTTCAACTCTGCATAAGAGGTGCAGCCTATATCTCGGCAAATCTGGTCTGGGTACTCCTGGTCTAATATTAGTTAGTAAATCTGGTGTAATATCTGTTAGTAAAATTAAATTACATAAAATTGACGGGCACACAAATCATGCTAATTGAATGCATTCTAGATGAAACCACCCTTAGAATAAAAGTATATTTCTACATCAGCTCTCGCGAATATAGTAGCGAGAGTGAGACGTGAATAATGTATTTGAAGTAGTCGAATATTTTATAGTATTTACACTTCAGTACGTTACAATACGCCACACTGGTACATACATTTAATTGTATTAGTGATTTATCCCGGATTTCCCATATATATTAAATAGGTAGGTACTTATAACTAACTAACCACCACGCCGCCTCCCTGAAGGGGTAGGCAGAAAGAATGGACTGCCAGACTTTTCTTTCCTGAGATATTTCTCTCGCTTCCTCAACATTCATACATCGTGTCATGCACGCGCGACTCTGACTCGTCACGTAGCCGACATTCAACATTTGATCGTGCCACGTTTTCTTCAGTCTTCCTCTATTTCTAGTTCCTTTTTCTTCGTTAACATATATCTTTTTACCATTCTTTCTTCATTCATTCTTTCCATGTGCCCAAACCATCCAAATGATCCTTTCATTATTTTGTTCGTAACATCATCATTCGCACCGCATTCATTTATTACATTTCCGTTCGACACTCTATCATACACAGAGTATCTACACATTCGTCCAAGAGATATCATTTCTACTGCATTTATTCTACTTTCATCCTTCACCCTTCTTAAGTTACTATTTTAAATACTTATACTATTTCCAAAAGGTATTTATTACGTAATGATGAACTATATCTGTCGATACGTAAATATGTAACGGATATACTTAAAAAATCTTAATTCAGTATATATTATGTTTAGGTATTGTATATAGATACTTTTGGCACGTTATGAGAAACGATACTGCAACTGATTATCCAAGATAAAATTAACCGAAACGAAATGTCGGGAGAATAAGAAAATCCGGGCTAGAAAATCTTCAAGAATGGTTAAGTTAAGGGCAGAAGCCAACTGACTAAACTGAAAAATGAAGACGGCAATATCGTTACCTCCAAACCAGAGTTACTCGCGGAAGTCGAAAAATACTATGGACGTCTCTACTCTAAACACGCTCTACCCGTACTACATGACGAAGATGGTGATCCCAGAGCTAAAGTAACCCGCCACCATACTGACGATCTCCCAGAGATAAACATAGATGAAATTGAGATGGCCCTGAGACAGCTGAAAAACAACAAGGCACCAGGAGAAGATGGAATCACCACAGAACTTCTAAAAGCCGGAGGACTCCCAATTCTATGCGCACTACAAAAAATGTTTAATTCCGTACTGCGTAAGGAATGCACACCGAAAGCGTGGAGCGAAAGTATCGTGGTCCTCTTTTTCAAAAAAGGAGACAAGACTTTGTTAAAAAACTACAGGCCGATCTCACTCCTAAGCCACGTTTATAAGTTGTTCTCAAGGGTCATAACAAACCGTCTTTCCCGCAGATTTGACGATTTTCAGCCTCCGGAGCAGGCTGGGTTCAGAGAAAACTTCAGCACCATAGACCACATCCATACAGTTAGGCAGATTATCCAGAAAACAGAAGAATATAATCGACCCCTATGCCTTGCCTTTGTGGACTATGAGAAGGCCTTCGACTCTGTCGAGACCTGGGCTGTTCTGGAGTCTCTGCAGCGAAACCAGATTGATTGGAATTACGTACAGGTGTTGAAATGCCTCTATAATAACGCCACAATGTCCGTTCAAATCCAAAACCAGAAGACCAAACCGATTGAGCTGCAACGGGGAGTCAGACAAGGGGATGTGATATCTCCGAAGCTGTTCACTTGTGCTTTGGAAGATATATTTAAAACTTTGGACTGGTCTGAACGTGGCCTCAACATAAATGGCGAATACATATCTCACCTTCGTTTTGCGGATGACATTGTTATTCTGGCGGAATCTGCTGGGCATCTAGAAGGCATGCTAGATGAACTGAACACTGCATCCAGACGAGTGGGTCTCGGGATGAATTTGGACATGACGAAAGTCATGTATAATGAACATATTATCCCGGGATCAGTAACCGTCGATGGGTCGGCTCTCGAAGTGGTACAAGAATACCCATATCTTGGCCAAATCATACAATTAGGACGAAACAATTTCGAGAAAGAAGCCAACCGAAGAATTCAGTTGGGTTGGGCAGCCTTTGGGAAATTACGTCATGTTTTCACTTCCAAAATACCACAATGCCTCAAGACTAAAGTCTTCAACCAGTGCGTTTTGCCAGTCATAACATACGGAGCCGAGACGTGGACATTGACAAAAGGTCTAGTCTACAGATTCAAGGTTGCCCAGCGCGCCATGGAAAGAGCCATGCTTGGAATAACCTTGAGGGATAGATTTAGAAACGAATTTATTCGACAACAAACCAAGGTGACTGAGGTGGCTCTACGGATAGGCGGGCTGAAGTGGCGGTGGGCTGGCCATATCTGTCGGAGAACCGACAGCCGATGGGGAAGACGGGTTCTGGAGTGGAGACCGCGTACAGGATTCCGTAGAGTTGGACGTCCCCCTGCCCGCTGGACCGACGATCTGAAGAGGATTGCTGGACATGGATGGATGGGAGCGGCAATGGATAGGAGGCGGTGGAGGGCTTTGGGAGAGGCCTACATTCAGCAGTGGATGACAGACGGCTGATGATGAAGTTGCAGCACAACTGTTTAGAGCTGCCGTTTCAAAAATAAAAATAACCAGGATGTAGTCCAACCTACGATTGGATAGGAACAAGAAGGAGAATATAGATATTAAAGTTTTTAAATGTAATATAAATCAAGGAAACGCAAAGAAGACATGACATGACCAAATTAATAAATTACGAAAAGGCTTAGGTACTCTGGCGCTCTAAAAAACACTATTTGGAAAAACAAAGACATGGCCATTAAGAGTAAGATGAGAATCTACAAAGCGTGCAAAAGACCAATAATAACATATGGCGTCGAAGCAAGGGCAGACACAGACACAGGCAGACTTCCGAAATGAAGACATTGAGGACGATAGCAGGCAAGACACTGAGAGATTGCGTGAGGAACACCAGAATAAGAGAGATATGTGAGGTTGAGGATATTATTAGATGGAACAGACGGCGAAAAGGAGACTGGTACGGTCATGTTCAAAGAATGGACACCACCAGACGCCCCTATATTGCATTGCATAATCAGCCTCATGGAACTCGTCCTCGTGGAAGACCTCCTAAAAAATGGAAGGACAGCTGGGAATCTACCTCACAGGAAGAGCAACACTATGGAAAACAGACCACGGAGGTCTACAACAAGGAAGAAGAAGATAAAGACTAAAAGGCGGCCATATACGAAATCTAACTAATTGACGCACGTCACGGTGTGTGAATGTAGAAAATGCGGGAGAGTTATGTTAGAATAGAACCGTGTGGTGAACCATCTTCTCTGCGTACCCATCTGGAGAAACGTAGGGATGGTTGGTTAGTTACTTAGAAACTGTGTTTACAAGCTAAACAACACGTACAATAGAAGGTGATCATCTTAAGATTATCATACATAGCTTTGTTATGAAAAACCAATAGAAAATATAAAAAAGCATTTTACCACAATCCTAAAACCATGACCTCAAAATAGTGAGATCGGTTTCGCCTCACCTTTTAAACGTTTACGACTGCGCAATTTGACAAACAAGATTATAAAATTTAACATAAAAATAACGGTTAGTTGTCAAACAATAAAGATGGCGTTTGCGGTGGCGACACGCCCTCCCCGGAGTTCACCTTCCCCTCGTAAACCGCGGCCGGGCGAGCGCTGGCACCCCTATAAAAAGTTTAAAAAGAGAATAGGTATCTGCGCGATATTCAAAAATGGAAATCGACTTTTTTTCCTATAGCGTAGTTAATTTTACTGAACAATGCTTGCAGCTTTCAAATGCAGAGTTTATTTTGAACATTTTATTTACCAACACACACAAATCACATTCTTTAATAAATAATTGAATATATATTTTATACATGTTATTATACTCAGATGTTAATCATATCTAAATAAATGACTTTTTACGTGGTTACTAATTATTTCCATAAAGTATATTAAACCTTAGTCTAAATAATTAATTATTCCTATTACAATATGAATTTGATGTAAATAAATAGATATTAATATCATAAACCAAATATAATTATATAAAATGTGTTTATAGGCAACTGTAACCACATTGTTTTTAATGGCATAAATAACAACGAACAATTAAAAAAAAGATTATGTAAAGAAAAAAAATATTTGATAGGTATATGTTTACTTTTATAGTAGGTATTTTAAACTAATTTAATTATTACATGAATTAGATTCATTATTGTAAAACTTTCTTTAAATAAATAAAAAATATATTCATTATTTTTTTTTTCCTATACATAATGAAATATACCTATCAATGTGATGTAGGTATTTAAGAAACGGTGCAAAACAAATTAGAACTACATGTTATTAGATTCAATAATTTGTATTTATTCGAATTATTTAAAGTTTCCATTTAAATATCGTTTTCCTTTTTAATCACTAGACATTCAATATATGATTTATTTGATCGTGTCACGTTTTCCTCGGTCTTCCTCTATTTCTGGTAATACAATTTTATCAGATATATATTGGAAATACTTATCTTGCTTTCTGAGAGCTTAAGAATTAATTGTTTTTAATGATCATTTATACACAATCAAAATGAAAATATTACAAGAAAATGAAATAATTAATAAAAATTTACATTTCTTTGAAAATACAGTTGTAAAAAATATTATGTTTTATAGGTTCCTACTATGAAAAGCTAAGTTAGCTGTACATCTGTACCTGAGAGCCAAAAGATCTTAAGTGAATATTTTTCGTAAATTAGTTTTATACCTATTATATTATCATTAACACAGTATCCAGTATATATTATATTATAAATAGAAAATCTCCAGCACATGATTGGTATTATAGTAAGAAGTAACCGTTTAGGAAGATAATTGGCCTGACACTCAAAACATTATAAAAATCATATATGATTATCATAACTCACTTAGGCAAAAAAAAACACGTAAGACTATATGGCTCTCAGTTATAAATATACATAAAGATACCTATGTTCAATTATGCCTTAGAATAGCGAAACATGTCATTCCATCTAAAATATAATAAAACTTTTAGAAGATAGACGTTTTCATTCATATAATTTTTTTATTATTTATTTTATAGGTTTCAAAATAATTTGATCCTGGTGATGATTATTTTAAAGATATTACTATTATAATTATTAATAAAATATGTTTCTATACGACTCCTACTTACATAATCAGATTCGACGTTATACTCATTATATATTTTTTATTACGTATAATTTATACGTATTTCAATTGTGGAAAATTCGCCGTTATACAGCGTAGATAAAAGTGAAAGTAGAAAAAGAATATATCGTTTATTGGATGCGACGAAGTAATGAACAAAGTTGTATACCCCCAAACGTGCTTCGCCGGCTATCACACAACCCAGACAACCACACGAGCAAACAATTTTTCGACGGAATAAATCGATTTAAATTTTCTGCATGCCTTACGTACACACGTACAAATCACACAGATTCGCACCAACACAACCGCAGGGTATGAAATAGATTCAATACGTGTATTGAGGATACGTATCACATACACTTGCGTAGGTTCCCATGTGGGCATGGCCCATTGAATGAACGACCCAGCAGTGCCCTGCATGAACAGAATAAATTTCAGCTGTTGCGACAAAAAAATTAGATAGGGGGCCGCGATCATCTGTCAGCCAATGAATGATACGATTGGAGCAGGCAGAACCGTCCTTAGTGGCAGTGTAATGATTAGTAGTGCGTAGCAAGTACTGGATCTATGTCTGTGGCGGACTCCTCTACGCGAGCGACAGGCCTACAACGAGATTATAAACAAAATAACATCGCGTTCTCTAAAAAGCTGCATTATAGTTGTCTAGTATAAAAATACGACACAGTTTAAAGTGAAGTAATCTTAAGTGACTATTTTTTTACATTGGAATTTGTAAGTACATTAAACAAACATTTATTTTATTGTTACATAATAAATTATGGAAAAATCTATATTGTATAATTAATACAATTACAAACATTAATTTTCTGTAAGTTTTATTTTACTATAGGAGGATGACATGTTTCGCCTATTTGATTAATGCATTCGCAAAAAGAAACATGTCATCACATAAAATAAAACAATCGTTTTTATTCGCATTTATTGTTTACTTTATTAACACAATATTTTGACCTAAATGATGAAAACGCCGGTTTTCTAGATGTTTTACTATGTTTTACAGGAATAACAAGTCATCTTGCTAGGGCATTATCAAACATTTGATAGCGAAACATATAACTTCTATGTTTTTTTAGTTTCAATCCTAGGAATTTGTTTGTTGCATAGTTTATTAACATCTTTACTGGTTTGTGGGTTGCCTTTAGGGCCTTTTTAATGTGGTAGTTTTCCGTCGCTTTAGAAGAATTAAACTTTTAGAAAACGATTGTTTTTATCAATACTTAATATTAAATATAAAATTTTACATCATGACACAATATTGAATATGGCATTAAACATATTTTACACCATCAACAATAGCAACTAACCATCACTTGCTTTTTCCGACGGGGTAGACACACAAAATTGACTGCCGCACTCCATTATCTAAAAAAAACTCTCTTATTTCCTTCACATTCGTACATCAATTGATACACACACGTTGACCGACCTATGAATTAATAAAATACATCATTATTCAAGAAACTGTATATATTCAACAGAGTAACATTATACCTAACTATTTAATTTAGAGTTTGTGTTAAAAAAAAATTTTTTGGTGAAAATACTATATTTTTGTTGTACCTACTTAAATAATGTTCAGAAACATATATTACGAAAAAAAACTTATTTAAAACAAGTAGGTATTTGCTACAAAAACCTATTTAACATAAATATTTATTATTTTCTTCGATCAGTAGGTATTTTATTTACATAAATGAATAAAACGTCAATTATGAATGTAACCATATACCTAGTTAAGATTTTAAAATATGAATTCGCAATTTTATAAAGTATAGATATAGGTTTGATTCCAATAAACTTATGTGGAAATTAAAGTTATTTGTAAAACATCACAACCAAGTTCCGGCATTTTTAAATATGAAGGATTTTTTATAAAATATTAGCAGGTCAATTCATGTTTTTTTTTTTAATATGCAATTTCTAGTTGATTTGAATTACGAGTAATAATTATTAAGATGTGTATTGAATATAGTTTATTTATTTTGTAGAAAATACCTACACGATAAATTCAAACACCGTATGGGTAATATGTTTCTATTCGGTAGGTAAATGTAATATTTGACCAAAATATTTAAAATTTATCAAAATTGGTATACAATAGTAAGAAAGTATCTATGTAGGTAATGTATTGCATTGGAATATTTATTTAATGTCCTTACAAGAAGCAATGTCCTATTTACTAGAAATAACTGTAAACTATATTTATTTTTGTGTTTGTTAACGTTTTATTTTAGGTAAAATTGCGTAATACTATTTTTTCGGTAAATACCTTCTATACAGTAAGTATACGTACTAAGTATACGTAATAAAAACAAACTTTTTAATTAAAAAATAACCATCACGTCGTCTCCTCGAATGGATAGCCAGTAATACTGGACCGCCACATTGTTCTTTCCTGACATACTCCCGCTTCATCAACATTCCTACATGGTGTCATGCACGCACGTCGATTTCTCCGACTCCTCATTTAACTCCTCATCCGACATTAAATATTTTATTGATTTGATCTGCCACGTTTTTTCGATCTGCCTCTTTATCTAGTTCCATTTATATCGTTTACGTATACATTCTTTACCATTAGTTATTTATTCATTCTTCATACATAATACCTATTCATATACATATTAATCAAAATATTCTATGATCCTTATATTTCATGCGTGGGTTTATTTTAGAATACAATAATAATTTTAATTAATGATAACCTTTATGACTCCATTATCACCTCTAAATTTTACTTCACGACCCAAAATAATACGAAATATCCGTAGGAATGAAATATCTTATGATAATAAGTATGTTGCTAATAAATAAGTATATTTTACTGCCAAAGCTTCTTGCTCAATAAAATACCCCAAAGAAGTTTTATTACTACTAAAAAGTGAACCATTGAAAAAAAGTTGATTTATATTGTAAAGTGATAAAGACATTTCGAAAACATAAAATTTTTATAGATTGATGATCTGCAAACTTGGTAAAATGTGTGTTTTACGTGTGTATGCTAGTAGATTTTTTAAATAAAAGAAAAATGGAGTCGACAGAATTAACATGTTGAAACCCAAGACGCTACCAACTTAGCTACTTTGTAATACGAACATCAAAAGAATCAAGTTTGTAAGGCCAGCTCGTTGCAAGTAACAAGTAGCCCGTGACAGCCAGCAAGGTGGCAGAGACATCTGTCGTCCGTCTGAGGAATGTTTTTGTGCCGAGTGATTTATTACCCAACGCTTGATTCAAAGCGCCTAAACCCTTGCTCAAATATCGACTTTTATAGGCCGAAAAAACAACAATAAAATTCATAAAAACAACCACTGGGGATTAACGTCGCCCATCGTCGAAATTTTATTTAATTTTGATTTACGGTTTTCAGGTTCGAGTCATCGCTCAACATCGGCGCTGTGACGTATGGCGGGCGAGGGCGCTCGCATCAACACTGACGCGAGTTTACACTAAATCAGGCATCGCCCAGGCCTGATGATACTACAAACTGCTTCGGGTGAATGAATGAAACAAACAGAGCTCCCTGTTTGCCAGACTAAACGAAAGATTAAAAGCAGACGGTGGATTTATGAAAACAAATTAGACGCAAAAAACGTATCGATAGAAGGCAGGATGGCCTCATCAAATCCACCATTGCATATACAGTTTTTAATATAAACTCCTCGGAGGTCGGAACGAAACGGAGACACAATGAAACCCGGGAATATCGCGAACGGCGGGCTGCGAGTGCGAGTGGGACGGCCGATTTCAAACTTGATTAAAGCTGTGATCGCGAACGGTTGCGTGATATAAATTTGAAAAGCGGGACCGGGTATCGCGAGACTCTCCTTTTCGCTCCTCATGGCGAGATCCGAAAGGGTGGAGGCGCGCAGGGCGGGTAGGGGAGGACGTCGCGACGCTGCCCCGGAGCGCGGGAGACCAACAGACGCCCCCAGACGCCGGAAAGCGACGCACGTCTAGAGCACAAGTGTCCTGGCACTCCATACCAAATGTACTAACCAAATACAGTTTTTTCTAACAAACTTTTAAATCTAACAAATATTTTACTAAACCATACATTCTATACAGAAACATCGAAGGACAAACTAATATTAATACAAATTAAGCTCTGAATTCATAAACATCCACTAACAAACATCTGTCAAAGCCGGACAACAGGTGAGTTTTAACACTTTTAACCTAACCAATTAGAAAAAAAAACTTATTTATCTATGTTACTCCTTGTGTTATGATATTTTTATTCTTATTTTATTCAAAAATAAAATAAAGTTGAGATATTTTTCATATAATTTACATCGATGTCATTTATGAGTGATAACGAACAATTTGGTGTAAATTTAAGTATATTTCTAAGAAGAACTCATAAGAAGTGTTAATGTTTGTAATATATGAAGTAAAATTAATGTTATTTCTGTTGTGTATTGCAGTTGCGGGCAGTAGAAGACCACCAGAACCAATCAGGTAACAATCTTGAGTATTATCCTCCTTGCTCTGCAGGTTTGGGATGAATGAAGACGCGTGTGTGTACAATCCAGTTTATATAATGTGTTTACGTGTGTGGAGTACCCCCCTCCCCCCGCGACTTTTTCAGTTGCCGGGCATAGCTTCAGTCGTAAATGTCAGAAATGAAATTAACGATCGCAGCGCCGCCAATTCGAATCAAAAGCTATGGATATTCAGTTTGGAGACGTGATCGGCTTCAATAAAAATGCTTTCAATGCTAAAAGAATTGCAGACTTGTATTAAATTCTTTTTTTTTATTTTATTATTACTACTTTATTCATCACATTATTTTATCATTCTTAAATTGAAAAAATACAACTTTTTTAAATTTTGTTCTATTCCATTTTTAAAAAATCGTATTCATTCTATTTCTGGAAAGTGTTAAAACGAAATCGTACGTTATTATTATCCCGACACTCCCTCGGCTTTTGTTATTTGCGTCTCTCTCTCTTTTAGACTTTCCTCTTCCCCAAAAAGTATCCCTCTTTTATCTCCCACGCGGAGAAGGCGACTGTTCTTTGTTGAATTAGTACAATGGGAACCTTTTGCCCGACAAATACTTTGTCCGTGCGCCCTACACGCGCGCTGCATCGTAAATCACCAAAAACAAAGCCATGCAACCATAAATCTCAAAATTCAGAAGAAAAAAATACACACAAAGTAGTTCTGCACCAACCGTGGCGCTGGACCGCTAAAACTTTGCGAATTATTCGCACAAGATTGGCTGAATTTCTCGAAGGAAAACGCCCTTAGCAGAATGAAAGAAATTCGCAATGTTTTGCACCTAATATTGGCGGCAGTGCAGTGGTGGGAGAACCATAAAAAGTTCATTTCACCCCAGTACAGCGGGTACCTATGTACCTACATACATATATATGTATTGTGGAGTCTAGGCATGGCAACTCTGTTATAATTAATATGTATATTTTTAATTAAATTCTACACATAATACAATTAAGCAATACAGATATTCAGATTCCTTTTCAAAAATAATTAAATCGTTTTTAAATTATGATCAAAATATTTGTTTTGTGTACTAGCGTATATATAGTAAGTCGTTGTGCGAAAATTTTCCTAGACAAACAAGCGTGCAATCACGATCTTTCTAAGAGGATGGCAATATTTTGGCAAACACGTTTCAGCCCGCAGCGTCCTACGTAATGTGTCTGGATGACTGAAATTTAAATAACATGCCCTTATCAATATTCCGGATCTAGATTGTACGGCCCCTTATTTCCGCTATAAGCGAAAGCTTCCCCATTTCTCCAAAGATTGTGCCTGATTCCAGAGCCGTGACCACAGCATGGCAAACATTGTGCGACTAAACCGCGCGGCATTTTATAAAAAGGCATCTACAAAATCTTCAGCGCTTAAAAATAATCAGAAATTTAAATTTATCTTTCTACTGCGCCTAAAATTATTCAACGATTATAAATTATTGCAGCTGATCCAATTATTTTTATTCTACGCGAAATGTCTTTCAGCTTCATTTATTTGAAATCAAATCGGCTAAAACAATATTTTTTAAATTTAAAAAAGGAACTTGTTTTTTAATGTTCACGCTTCCTTTTTTAAAAAATGCCTTTTTTTCGCCACCCACTGACGGAAAAATTTTCCCTTTCCATTCGATACCTCGCCGTTTTCTATGAAACATCCCGCCTACGTCGGGTCTACGCAGGTAAGCTGCGCAGCCGTGCGGCTCTATACTGGCGGAGCTTTTAGATAGTACACAGTCCCAAGTACGGCCGAGAGACGGTTGTATTCGCTGGTACGGCTCCCTAACGCGCCGTAAATCGAATGTTTTATTTTATAACGCGGAACCGATTGCGCCTTTGGGAGCGCTTATCTCCTACTCCCTCTCTGCTCCGGATACTTTTAGAAGATTCGCGCAGCTGATTTCTTACTATTTCTCATAGACACGGCTTACATTATCTTTACAATTCCAGCAAACACTATTTACATTTCTTTTTTTACATTTCAACAAATTAAATTAAAAACTTTTTCTTTTCATTTCAGATGCTGATGATGACTTACACATTTCAAGAATTAAGCTCTTCGGCCGACGGCATTCTAAAATTTCTTCATTTGCTTTTCTTCGTGTTTTTCTGTTGCAGGTACAACGGCGATCACCAGCGACTTGAAGAAAGAAGAGTACGTACCACATTCTGTACGTATACTGAATGTATCCTGAGTGCTATTCTTTCCGGTATACCTTCAGTATACGTAACAGAAGATGGTACCAGTCAACAATGCAGTCCAAGCGGGAGAAATCCAGAAGAAGAATCCATTTCACTTTTATTTATAAGATAACCTCACCTGTAAACCTCTGCTTGCATTTTATAGAATTAAATATTCACAATAAACGAAAGAACAAAATGATTAAAATAACTTATAAAAAATAAATATTAATGGTACACCTTTATGCATTATATGTGGATAAAAAAACATCCCATTAATTGCGTATTCATACGGTGTTACATAATATTTATATACTGCAAAAAGAGGTTAACTTTGTTTGTTAGATAAAAAATGTATATTGTATGAGTATAAATTATATTTGTACAGCAATAACAAATAAGATATTTTTTGTATGAGAATATATAATTTATGTAAAATAACAGATAACATATCTATTATTAGATACAAAATAATGATTTTATTACGCTATTTTAAGAATATTATTGTATGAACATTGAAAATAGCATTACAATTGTTATTAGAATGCAGAAAACATTTGTTATGATCTTTCAATAATAGATTTATTAAAAACAAGACATTATATATCCATCTGATTTATTGTAGGTACAAGATAAAAACATTAACTATGTTTAATTAAACTAATTTTAGATTTTAAAAAATAAATGTCAACATGGTAGTACTTTAGAATATATTAAACATTTAAATTACACAAATCAGTGAATATTAAAGAATGTAATAAAATTTTTTGACAATAAATACGTTTTGAATGAAGCTGTTGTTATTTACTAAGCAAAACCAAATACCGATGATTACATTTAAATACGTTTAAAGTAATTACAGTATTATGATATTAAAAAAATACCAAAATTAATAAAATTTAAAATGAGCCCTTAATAATACAGCAATTCAAAAACATTTTGGTAATATTACTACTAAATAACACTTATTGGTAAATCAAATTACTTTTAAATTATATCATAATTATGTAAAAGTACTAAACTATCAAAATAAACTCATGGTAATTAGTAACCATAATGTGTATTCATAAGTATACTAAAATAAGAAAGTTTTTTAAAGTTATATAAGAGCTTTTGTTACAAATGAAAGGGTTAATTGTTTCGGTAGAGGCAAAAAAGTTTTTCAATTTACTTCCTTATAACCGTGGTCTGTACTCAACAGTGTATAGTGTGGGAGTATAGTTAGTACAGATATACAGTGTGTTAACAAAAATTTGTGTCTATGTTGGCAAAACAAATAAACATATACTGAATACTAAACTTAAAAATAGTAATAACAAGTTAAAGCTTAAAGTTGATCAAATGCATTTTGAGCACCAATGAATAAAAAACATACATGGATTAGATATCGACAAATAAAAAATATTAGGCTTATAATAAATGCTATTTCATGTGAGAAATGCATACCTATCTCTTTCACTTAGCAAAATGGATTACAAAGAAAAACTAAAACTGTTGTTTTTTTTAAATATGGTTAAATAAAAACGGTATTAGGTTTTAAAAGCAGAAATATTTTAAGAAAAAAAAGTGAACATTGGAAAAATATATCTCAAAATTCACTAAATGCATATAAATTATCAAAATATATTATGCATAAAACTAAAATCCTTTATTTTAAATATTGATTCGATTAAAATAACAGCCCAATTTTATACACGAATCTATACAACATTATAATGTATTTTTTTAGGATATAATAAATTCTTAAAGAGCCCTTTAAGATATTGCTTAAAATTGCAATTTACCTATTGATTATTTTTTACTATGAAGAAGGATGTCTTAACACCGAAACATTTTATGAAAGGTGATTTTTTATAAAAAAAGGAATGTTGTGCAAAAGCTATTTAAATTAATTAATGTCATGATATAATATAATTTTTATGGCGTTCCATTTGGTATTATCAATCAATATATAGTTAGAAGCAAAATGAAAAAAAATTAATGTTTTGAAGAGTCAAGATAAACGACAATAAAGTTATATAAAAATTATTTGTTTTGTTTATTTATTTATTTATACAACCACCGCTTAAATCGTCTCTAATATTTATACTGTACAAAAACCTTTCATGTAAAATTAATGATATAAACATATATCTCCAAAATTCTTAGTAAGTTAATTTTTAGAAATAACCATACACATATGGATTTTTTTTAGAAGTTTTATTTCATTAATAACTAACTGACTAACATTTATGCCGTTTCTCCCGAAGGGTAGGCAGATGCGATGAACCGCCATACTGCTCTATCCTGACATACCTCTCGAACTTCCTCTTCCTCTATATTCTTCCTCTGCCGTTATCGTCTTCTTTTTCCATTCACCCTGCATGTGTAGAAAATTTTAACCCTTCTTCTCTCACCCATTCGTTCCATTTGTAAAAACCAACTAAGTGATCATTTTTTAATTTTGCTTATGATAAAATCGTCAGATAATTAATAATTATCTTTTTTAAATGAAGTAAAATGAAATCTTTTTAAAGGAATAATTAAAAAACGTATATGATTATAAATCGAAAATATATTAAAAATTATTTTAACAAGAATTCTTCCATTTTATTTATATTTTCGAGGAAGTTCAGCATCATACTTCGAAACGCCCTGTACCAGCAAACTCCTCTCCTCCCAACCCCACAAGTTGGGAACCCTTTCAACATTTGAGGTAGCAGTAAAAGAGAAAGCGTTTTCAAAATACATAACAAGGCATTACCTAGATATTTCGACCAATAGCAGAGCACCGTTGCGTAACTTTCTAATTCATTATTTTCAAAATTCGAACATGGACACAATTTTCGACCTCATTTTGTTTTAGTACTTCACAAGACCGGTGTGTAAATTTGTTGTTATACTTTAATTTATTAAACTTTATAATTACACAATTAAAAGTTCAATTGGATGAACATTTAAACATCAAAACAATAAGCGTTAATTATTTATAAACATATTTAGTTCACTTCACTGGTGAAAAATATTGACAAATTAATTAAAATTACGAAATGCTTATGTAATTGTAATTCAAACAGTGAACTAAAATAAATTAATCAATTAACAAGAAAAGGTTTTAAAATTTCACATTTAATCATAGTGCGGTTTCTACTACACACAAAGAGATAATAAAAAAATAAGAAGAGTCAAATTGAGGTTATACAGTCAAATAATTACTTCAATGGAACACAATGATGGTAAGTATTATTTTTTTTTTAAAACAAACAAAAAAATAACAGCTGATCATGTGGAAATTCTGTTTAGAATTTTACAAATATTAGTATTTAAAATTCTTATCTGATTTTAAAATATCTTATTCGATTATTTGATAGAATAAGACTCAAGTAAGATAAATTTGTCTAATAAACCTTAATTTTTAGTACCTAAAACATATTTCGAATTTTCATTTTATTTTTAAATGTGTTTAATTCACACACAATATTTTTTTAAATTACTTAGTATCAATAATTGAGGTAGTTTTACACTTATTATTTTAAATACAAAAAAAATCAAGTGTTTTCTTTAATAATTAATTTTCTGTAAACAAATATTTACAAAATATTATAATATTTTTTAATAAAATGGAACGCTTTATCCTGGCCACTCGTTACTTATTCCAATTCAGAACCCAGCAAGAACCTGTTCTTCCGGTTTCATAGTAAACGCTGAATAGACAAAATCGTTAGAACAGCGCGCGTTTGGAATCCTACACAACGGACCATTAGCCGAAAAGAGACAGTAATATTTCAATATCTCCATCGCGGTCACAGGCCACACGAGCAGGCGGGTGCGAGGGAGACGAAGCAATTTCTATCACGAGTTTTTGAGCACGTACGTCACATTGTAACGTCACCATGGCAACGGGGTATATACCTATGTATTTTGGGGTGAATATTTTGAAGTGGTCGATTTGAAGCGCGGGGAGGAGTGGGGCGGCGGCCATGTTGGAATACCGCAGCATCCTCTGGCGGCCACGCCCGGAACGGAGCGATCCCAGTCGACTTATGTTGGAGCCCGCTACTGGGAGAGCTTTCTAAAAATATTCACCAATAGCGTCGAAAACTTTATTCTTCGGTAGACGTTTTCAAACGATTTTCACATTATTTTTACGACCTTTTATAAATCTAATGACAAAAATAAAATCACATCCAATTTCCTTTCATATTAACTTCGTAGCAATTCGCGTCAAGTTAAAATTCGATTTGTATAATTTTTGGGTCATATTTACATCAAATTAAAATAACTTTCCTAAATGCGGACAAATTTTACTCTTGCCAAAAGTTAAAACACATTATTTTTATTCTATCAGAAGAAGCGACGTCGTTATTAATCAATATTAAAATTAATATATTATATAATAGTATAGACGAGTACCGATATTTTTTTAAAGATTTTTACACAATAAAAAAACAGTTTCACAATAGAAATTTTAGCAAAGAAATCTTTAAATATAAACGCACACTAGTCTTACAATTATTTGATTTTAAAATTTTACTAACGAAGTATAAAAATTCTTAAGATACAATGAGCATATTTAGTTTAGAATTTAAACAAATATGTAATATAATTTAGAATTTAAACAAATATGAAATCATTTTATATTTTAAACCGACCAAAATCATCTCTGTGTGAAATTATGATATAAACGTGATTTTTTAGCGGTTTTACAGAGATTTGTTATTTATATACAAAAATATAAATAAAAAATCATTTTAAAACTTATTAAATAATCGCGTTAACATTATGGAACTTTACAAAATAAAAACCATAACCACAGATGTGCTGTGAATTTCAATTTATAATAATACAAATATTTTTTCGTTATTTTATAAGTGGTCCTAATTTCATATATAATTGTTTTCTTTGTTACATAATGCAATAAATAAATATGTTTGATTTCTATTTTATTTGTTAGCACAACTACCTTTGAGAGTTTATTCTTTTCACTCTAGTGTAACATTTATATTTAATTTTTCTAAGCTTTCATTTAAATGTACTGTGTGTCAATCATACAAAAATCCTCATTATGGGACTCCACAGTGTTAACATCTTAAGTTTAAAAATGTATTATTTGTGTTATTAACACATAATAAATGCACAATAAATAATATTATGAATTATAATGTTTTTTGTGCTTTCATTACCCCTATTTATATACTTAGGAAATTGAAAATATTTGTGTTTAATCCACTAATTATTAAAAAAAAAATTTAAAAACACGACATGTTTCGGAGGATACCTCCATCTTCAGGTGTAAAAATATTATAAAAACTAAACAATGAAAGACTAATGTAAAAACGCATTTAAAATTTGAATTTTAGAATTCGAAATTAAAAAAAAAAAAAAATTAAATTTGAATTATTGTATCGTATTTTGAATGCGTTTTTATATTAGTCTTTCATTGATTAGTTTTTATTATATTTTTACACCTGTAGATGGAGGTATCTTCCGAAACATGTCGTATTTTTTAATATATTTTTTTAATAATTAGTGGATTAAACAATTTTTTTCTTCCAAAAGTCGAGGAAGGCCAAGGAAGACAAGGCATGACTAAATTAATCAATTACTGATAGGCGGCCATGTTCGAAGTAGCAACAATCCACGAGCGTGCATGTCACGATGTGTGAATGTAGAAGAGGTGCGAGAGTTATGTCAGGATAGAACAATGTGGAGATCCATCCTCTCTGCCTACCCCTCCGGGAAACGGCGTAATGGTTAGTTAGTAAGTTATGTTTATTCCGCGTTCATTCTTCTTATTCTCGTGTGTAGTGTGTAGGTACTTCGGCTGGAATTGCCACAGAATATAAACGTAATCTCTTGAAGGGTTGTGCCGTATAATGGCGATCAGATAACCGGTAATCCACTGGGGCGTTCGCTGCCGGAATTTACAAAATCCGTGTACCGGGCACGTCTTTTGTAATAATTTAGCTATTTCCCTCTCTCTTCGCGGATTTATATTATATGTATTAAGTTGTTTTCGGGCTTCGCCGTACTAATTCCGCTGCCTTGGTAGGAGTCTGGGCGGCGAGGAGACATTCTTCCTCCCATCTCGTTGTACGCGGAGACTATTTCGGTACGCTACAAATTGTTGGGCGAGATAACAACATCACTTCAAAAAAATATCTCGTACCTACGCCGTTATTATTTTTCTCCACAATGCCGTTTTTATCGTCAGTCTTTTAAATATTTCTTGTTCGGGAAATAAGGACGAAGGTTTTTCTATCTCCGCACAAAAATATAGACCTGTAGGTAGGTGACTAGTACCAATCTAAATACAACATATTTTTAATCATAGTTAAATATCCTTAACAATGTGTACATAGTTTTATTCTACTCAATAAATAACTAACTAACTAACCATCACGCCGTCTCCCCAAAAGGGTAGGCAGAACGAATGGACCGCCAAACTTTAATCAATGCGGTACTCTATCCTTCTCTTTTCGCCATCGCGAGAGACGCGGTGTGATGGGTTACGAACCTCATCGCCACCAATAGGCATCTCGATGAAAACGTGGCACGATCAAATCAATCAAATATTAAATATCGGTCATGCGAGGAGTCGGAGAAATCGAGGTGCGTGCATGACAAGATGTACGAATGTAGAGGAATCGAAAGAAGTATGTCAGAACAGAACAGTGTGGCGTTCCATTCTTAGGTGTTGGTTAGTTAGTGGTCATGGTTAGTTAGTTAGTTAATTTATATTTTATAGGTAAAAACGTATCAATACAAATCATTCCAATTTTGCTGGATAAGTAGGTACTACCTATACAAATATCTCATCAATAAATGATACAAATTTTGAATTAAATACTTTGATTTTTACTTAAGCCATTTTACACGACAGTTTTATCGTGCTGCGAGTTTAAAATGATTGATTATTTACAAAGTGCAAGGTTTTCATTGCTTCCGACTAGAAGTAATGCATGAGGTTATATATTATGTTTACACACAAAATTAACTATTGAAATAATACGCAATAATTCGATCTCTACCAGATGACGATTAATTTTGTTAATCGGTGTGAAAAAATAATCGAAACTATAACACGGTTTCTATGTAGGTACCAATAATAATATTTCGAATTAAAGAATAAAAACTAAATATACCCGTATTTATAGGTAGCGTTAAAAACGATATTATTAAATCTGATCTTAAAGCATACCCTATATACAGTATAATTTAGCACTAAGCATTACTCTCTTGTTTATTTACAACTATTGTATTTATTGTTTCTTGAAGCATGATGTAAAACTCCATATTAAATATTTAGTATTGATGACAAGGTCAGTTTTTGAGAAGTTTTATTGTATTTTATAAGAGTGATATGCAAATTATAAAGTATATTGGATATTAGATAATTCCTTAGCAAGGCAAAACATGTATATTCCTGAATAATATAATAAATGAAAACTGAGTTTTTCGTTATTAATAAATAAACAACTTACATCGTTAACAAAATGGTAATAACGAAATTATTTTAATTGCTTAATGCAAATAGGTATATATGTACGTATTATTCACTACGCTGCATTAGGAGTTAACTATTAACATTTTTTATTTTATATAGGTACATTTAAATTAGCTATATAATTGCCTGTTTTATCAATAGAAGTATATAATGATCATACATTAAAATCTCCTGATTGGTATATATCTTGTTCAATAAAAATAATCGGTATATTCAAACATCCAATCTACCTAATAATACATTTAAATAATATAAAAATCAGTGTGCAGCTTCCACGAATATTATCTTGAATTAATGCACTTGGTGGTTCTATGTTGAATGAATTGCACACTTTTATTTTTACTTCAGAAGATATATGTTTATCCTGCTGAAGATTTGTGTTGATCAACATTAGCATACATGCCAAAAGTATGGGCATTAAGACTTACCCAATAAATAAACCCCGAGTCCGCCATTTTGTCACGTGATTGTATCCAAGTAACACGTTGTCTGAAAAGAGAAAAATAAAAGAAAGTTAGACAGAGATTATACGGTCCAAATGCCAGACTGTGTAGCCGGTACTAGTGTCGGCATAAGTCATGTGGGTAATAAAATTAAACACCGCACGGAGCCATTTTGAATAGATATCAAATATCTCAAGTCAGAATGGATTTCTGATTGCATCATACAAGTGTAGATATTAGAATACCTAATACATGAAACTTGTAAATGTGTTTACCCATTATAAAAATCTAGAATTTATTAATCGTTAGCCCCCAGAGAGGCATATTTCAAAATTAAATAAATCCTCCTCTACCTATCCTATACCTTGAATTAAAAATAATATTCACAAAAATCATGATTCCGTATCACCAATACGTAATTTTAAAATGAGTATTTTAAAAGTTAAGTAATGTTTAACCTCACGGAAACATTATTTAATAAATTAAATATTTTCTTGAGCAGTTTCCACAGGAGTACAAACTTTCCATAACAAATTTAATATAGATTATTTATTGTTTATTAAATAATGATATAAAACTCACTGTTCAATTTTTGGTATTAATGAAAACTTGCGTTTTTTAGAATTTTTATTATATTATACGAAAATGGCGTGTTTTGCCTTACAAAAGGCATTTAATATTTAATAATACTTTAGCAAGTCGAAATATATACACATTGTATTTTCATAAATTTTCATAATTTTATCAGAAAACAGACACGTTCTTTCGTATTAAATGACTACGGATTAAATAATTATTTTTTTTATTCATGCTAGATGAAGATGAAGTTTATCGAAGTTTAATAATCAAATAAAAATTATTTTAATATGTAATGAAATAAAATACGCCTATTTTATGAATGGTTTTGATCGTGTTTTTTTTTATCAGATATGTTTAACATATAAGATTATATAAAGTATTAATTAACTATTTATCACTGTTTGAAATTTATATTTTCAAAAACGATACAATCTCCAACACCTCTGAACAACACAGGAGAATCATATAGGCATGTGTTGTATTAATAATGTTCCCGTTATTCGTATCACCGCTGGATCCCAGGTGCTAATCGCCGGCAATCATCCGAGGTGTTATATCATTCTGTATCAAGGCACCATTCACCGCATCGTAAACATCCGTCGAACCAATTCTGCCCCGTTCAACAGGTCTTTTAATGTACTGCAGTCGCTTTGTTACGACCAATATATCCAGAATGGATCGCTAATGTGCAATAATAACATCGTATTTCTGATTTTAAGTGTCAATAAAGTAAATAATAAAAAAATTGAATCACGCACAATGATGAAGAGACGTGTCTAGTAGTCGGGTCGTTAAAGCCGACCCTCCTACGTCGAAGTAGTAAACTGTTTTACCATCGCTTTATAATGTAATTCGACAAGAAGAGTATCGCCGCATTAACGGCCGAATTGTGCCATAAAGCTACTTCATTTTACTGTCGAAAAAAAGGTATCCAGAGTTGTAAAACTGACCTGGCCTACTGCGCGTCACTTTATTGTCTAACTAGCCGCGGCCGCGGTCGTAAAGTGTGATTACCCCGTTACATCACAAGTGACACGGCCCAGCGATTGTCGCATGCGATATTCACAAGGCCGATGATTTATGGGGAGATTCCTTGCTCCGGCAGACGCTATCCCCATACGCTCATCGCGACCCGACATGTGTCTATCGATTTACGTTCAAACCGCACTACTTGCGGTGTGCCGTTACATCTCATATGGTGAGAACGAACTGTTTTTTTTATATTTATCTCAACTAAGCGCATTCCGGCAAGACAGACTGCACATTAAAAGATAACGAGTAAAACAAATGCATTTAAGTTATTGTTGAGTGTTATAGTATCTTAAACAATTTTTCCTAATCAGTTTACATACACATAATAGGTTATTGACTTCAATCTTGACTAGCTAGCTAGCAGCTACCACATCTGTTTCACTTCACACTGTATTATGTATGAATTATTAATTTATTTAATATTTTTAATTCTTCTTCTTCTTCTGAATGTAGATCTTGCGATCTGTTTATGCAGGATATCAACTTTCTTCCTGTGATGAAGGCGACCAGCCTTCTCTCCATCTCTTTGGTGGTCGTCCTGGTGGTCGACGGCCCTCTGGAGTCTCGTGCATCACGATATTAGGAATTCTTGCTGGATCCATTCTCTCGATGCGGTCCCTCCAGAATCGCCTTCTTTGCCTACTCCATCTCACTATGTCTTCAATTTTGCAGGATTTGCGAATTTCTTCATTGGGTATCCTATCTCTAAGGGTTCTCCCCACAATACGTTGCAATGTTCTTATTTCTGCTACTCTTAAGAGCTGTTTGGTTCTGACAGTGTCTGTCATTTTTAATTCGATTGAATCGAATTAAAAATATTAATTATCTTTTTTTTTCAAAATCTTATTCAAAATGTTGTGAAGTGTTGTAAGTAGAAAAAAATCCTGGCTTTAAAACCTTCGGAAATGGTTCAGTTTCAGCACAACATCCTTGTTTAGGACAGTTGTATCAAGGCTAGAAATAGCCAATTAATAGCCATGATGTTGTCCAACCTCCAATAGGAAAGGAACAATCAGATGTAGAAGTCCTCATATTTCATTTGTTCCCATTTGAATCCATGGTGCTAGTTTTTTTTTAATTAAAATAAATCCATAAATATTTTGCTCAGAACATTCATCCGACCTACATTATTCTACCGGAATTTATGGTCATACAAAAATGTGTATGAGATAACTTATTTTTCGCGTATATTCTTCAATATAAAGCGAATTCTCATACCCAAACTCAAGAATTGATATTCGTTCGTATTGTTTGTCTCCATATCTACGCCGTAGTTGTTCTACAATGCATGGATTAACTTATATTATAATAATAATTCCATTAGAATAGAACTTTGTGTTATAAATCAAAAGCATTTTTAAGTGCTCATGAATAATTGTATAATTCACATGCCCACGAAAAGATCAAGGCTGTTTCGAATTGTCGAGCATTATAAAATATTTAAAAATAACAAAACAGATGGAAATTCAAACAAATTAGTATTTATAAAACCTTGAATCGACAAATGGCGGAAAGATTCGGTGAAAGGGAAATATTTTGCTGATAATTTAATTATGTTATGAATATAATAATTACATAAATTATTTAATATATACATTGTATAATAATAACACTGTTTTTATTCGTGACACTGACGACCTGTTAAGAAACATTATCATTAATATGTACTAGAGTAACCAATTAAAATTTTAATTAATGAATTATTACAGCTGAGACTCATTATAAAATCATTCGCTCTTGTGCGATTACATTTAGAAAAAAGTTCTTCTCTGTCGAAGTAAATAAAGGCATAAATAATGTCTATCGTTGACATAGTATTTTTAAACGTAAACAATCAAAATAGCAGGGACACTCGGTCAGGGATACACACGCTCCTCCGAGTGATCCCACAGTCTCGCCTCAATAAAGATTTTTCTTTATGGCCATTAAAAAGAATGATGAGCTTTAAGTGCCTTGTTTTATAGATACTAAAATTACCACCAGAGTGCTCCCGTCTCGCGCGGAAGTTTAGTGTTTAAGTCAACAACTAGATGTCGGTATGGTACTTAGTTTCCCATTTATTTGTTTACATTTTTGACATTTTATTGCCGTGCAAAGAGAGCTATAAAAAGAAAACAAAAGGGAAAATTGCGGCCGATTTTGGCGCGCGCGCCAAGCCGAGCTCCGGGGTATCGGCCATTGTGGAAGCAATTTTCATCAAAGCGATGTAGGTAAGTCGACAGTTATCAGAAAATTGCCTTTGGGCAATGATGAAGTAAACGAATTGTGTTTCGCTCGAGAAAGGAAACACATTTGTGGGTGTGGTCCATATTTACGACTCGTCTGACATAGAATAACAAGAATTTATAGCATGTTAGATATTTTCAAAACAGAGATACCGTTAGTTTGCTATACTGTATTAATAATGTAATCTTGGTTTCCTAAGAAAATTATTACTTCCCGTAATACTATTCCTTTTTTGTCTAATAATTACTTTTTTTGAAGAGCATTATTTAAACTCTCTTACTAATTATTTTTAGTAGATTTACTAGATATTTGTCATAATACCATTTACAAACTTCAATGCATAGTAACTTCGATATTTTTTTAACTCTTTGCATGTCTTTGGCTTTGTTTAAAATGATAATAATTTTAGTAATGTTTTTTTCAGAGTTTACCTTGTTTTAAACATTTATGGCACCCACTATTTATCTTGTATACCTATAGTAGGTACCATAAATTTATCTTATATATTATCTTAGGATTTACAAAACAATCTAGAAGCCAGTCAACTAAATTTATAGTACCTATTCGCTTGTTAAAACTAGGTACAATGTGCAATTCTCCGGAATTTTAAAATGTTGCAAGATATTTTATATGCGTTGTTATTTACAACCACTGTATTTTTTGGTCCGCTTATATCGTTAATATATACTTTCTTTATCCTTATATCTTCATTCATTCATTCCACGTGTCCAAACCATCTTAATATTGCTTGCCATCTTAAAGATACGGAAAACGTGGCAAGATCAAATATATCAAATATTAAATGTCATGTGAGGAGTCGGATAAATGAACGAGGAAGCAAAATAAGTATGTAAAGAAAGAATAGAGTGGATGTCCATTTTTTCTGCCTACCCCTTCGTGAGACGGCGTGGTGGTTAGTTAAATAGTCGATTTAAAAATTACTTATCAATATGTATTTAAGTATCTTATGGACGTATCATATAATGTATTACATTATTTATAGCGTATGGGAGTTTAAGTTTAGATTTGCTCTGTAGGGGATGTGGGTGCCTATTGAAATAAACTCGTGAACAAAACTCAAATTAGTAGCATTGATGTCGAGCTGCAGTTAACCTCAAACAGTTTGTTATCATTCCATAATAGTTGCGTGAGATCACTATGAAGCAGATATAGTACAAGGAGCTTGATACTTCAGTAGGGGTAACGAGCACCCGTCAAATGATTAATGTATTGTAAGCTGCTTGAGCTCGAGTCTCCTCTCTATGTCACTAATACCCTGGTACTTATTATGACCCACTAAGAATTTTATGATTCTACATTCAAAAGTTCCGAATAGTTTATTAGTAGTTTATTCCACAAGGATTAGAATATAAATTATATATTTTCTTAAATGAAATAACCCCAAGTCTTACAAATTAATTCTGTAACCAATAATAATTTTATGTTTAAATATTATTAATGTTCAAAAGTACCTACATAACTATTTGTATATTGGTTATACAATAACTAACTGACTAGCTAACCATCTCGCCGTCCCCCGAAGGGGTAGGCATAAATAATGGACTGCCACACTTTTCTTTCCTGACATATTACTCTCGCTTCCTCAACATTCATACATCGTGTCATGCACGCGCGTCTATTTCTCTGACTCCTCACATGATCGACATTCAATATTTGATTTATTTGTTCGTGCGACGTTTTCCTCGGTCTTCCTTTATTTCTGGTTCCATTTATATCGTTAACATATTTTACCATTCTTATTTTTTACCATACTTTCTTCATTCATTCTTTCCATATGTCCAAACCATCCTAATGATCCTTTCATTATTTTGTTCATAACACCATCATTTGCACCTCATTCACTTCTTATATTTTCATTCGACACTCTATCATTCACAGAGTATCCACACATTCGTCTAAGAGATCTCATTTCAACTGCATTTATTCTACTTTCATCCTTCTTTTGCCAGTTCCATGCTTTGCTTCCATACATAAATACAATAACAAAACATAAATATATCTATGTTACTAAATACATATTTCAATCAATCAAAAGTCGAAGCAAACATTTAAAACAATTATAAACATGTTAAATTTTCTTTCTTAGAATTATATTCATTTTGTTAAATAATTTATGTATTTTTTTATATATATTTTAAACACGAAAGCAATTCAATCATTTGCGTGAGATATGCAAAAGGCTTGTATATTTAAATAATTTCTATGTTGAATAATTAGCCATACATATCCTGTTGCCTGCCTAAATCCTGATAAGGAGTCGGCTCCCCAGGCGAAAGGAAACGAGCTTAAAATTTACAATTTAATAACTCTTTCCACAATAGACAATATTTATGTAAATGCAAGGAATTATCTATGGTTTTCTGTTTCTTTCTTGTTGACATATGCACATTTTTAAAGTTTAAGACAAGTATTACTATTAATTAAAAAAAAAAACTTTTCACAATAATTATATTGGACAAGTGTAAATATTAATTACAAAGAAGGTGGTTCCACGAGGGATGTCACTAAAAATATAATGCCTGAGGCCACTGGAAACGACGTAAAGTCGGCCAAACCTTTCACCACAATGCAAAGACGGAGATGATATAAAAGGCCTTACTTACCATTGACTCGAAGAAAACCATCAATAAATATTATCAAAATTTTAGAAGATCGTGTAAGAAAAACTTATAATAGGTAGTATCTATTAATATGACAAGAAGACTGCTGACTTGAAGACCGTGGACGGCAAAGAAAAATGCATGGTGGATGCAGTCTGCACAAGACAGAGTGACATGGAAGCGAATGGAGGAGGCCTTCGTCCAGGAGTGGACGGGAATAGGCTGAGAGAATAAAAGAAGAAGAATATGATAAAAACAATGGTTACTGACATCATCTCTCCCGTGGCGACTCTAAAATGGCAATTGACTGATCACGTAAACAGAATTTCGAACGAAAAATTGATGAAAAGACTGCTGACTTAAAGATCATGGACCGCAGAGAGAAGTGCAGGACGACCTCAACTACAGTGAAGGGATGACTTGAACCGACAATCAGCATAACCTGGATATAGTCTGCACAAAATAGAGTGGCGTGGAAGTAATTTTAAGAGGTCTTTACCCAGGAGTGAACGGGAATAGGCCGAAGAATACGAAGGATAGGATTTTAAAATAATCTAATGATTTTACTTAAGCTCATTTTCAGACTGAACTAGACGCTTCTATTGATGCTACCTAGCCTGCAAAATCGCTCGCTATCGAAATAAAGACGTAAGTTGGATAGTTCATAAAAAACATCGTTTTATTTCATTATTACTTTAGAACAGGATTTGTCAAACGTACGCCATTTTTGGAACCCATGGCTACGAATATATGCGGTGTCTGTTCTCTCTTAAAATGTCTTAAAAGCAGGATGGATTTCTTCGGTTTATTCTTTATCGAATAATGCATGACGCGTTCTTTGAATTTTGAGGGCGGCATGTAATATATCATTTTTACATTTTACATATAAATGATGTATTCCGTATTGATTATGCCAGAGGAGCCCGGCTACGGGAAACCCTCTCCCGCCTGAAGTTGGACGCCCCGTGAATAATAAGCGAGCGCTCGACAGTATGAAAAGTTTGACATTATCGAATAAAAGTCTTCAATAAGTCCAATTTGAAATGCCAAGCATGCATGGCGCCACACAAGACGCTGGCTCGCGATGCTTTGAATCGAAATCTAGGAGTCGCCTATGTGAAGATAGGTAGGTACCTACACCCGCGGTTGCCTTCTATACAGTCCATAGTCGATACGAACGCCCCTGATCGAATCCGTGCCTCAACAGAGCTATGGGTGTATTAGTGAACGATCTTATAGAGGGTGAAAACTTTGGAAGGATATATTTATTTAAAAAAGTATATTAACGATAAATGACTTCAAAATGAAATATTAAGGCAGTCTGCAATATTAGCGTAAATGATGAAAATCTTGAATAAGTAGATGAGTTTGTATATTTAGGTAGTATGTACAAAGGATGGACGAGTGATTGAATATCGGCCACGTGAGAAGTCAGAGAAATCACATGACACGATGTAGAGGTAGTAAGAGAAGTATGTTAGCAAAGAACAGTGTTTCGGGGAGACGATGTGATGGTTAGTTAATTAGTAAGCGGACTTCAAAATAAAAACACGTCCAAATTTTTAAATCATGATATATTAAAATAGAAACTAGAAACATGAAATTTACTAAAGATGGATAGACATTTTATACGTATTCAGATTTAAACACATGTCCCCGGTACTTACTTAAGAAAGGTTTGAATTTAGAGTTATAGGCTAAGTATCCACACCTAGTATTTATTCAATTGACAGTATCAATAAATCAAATTGTGAAGTACTTACTCATTGTTTGATAAAACAATATAATGTAAATAGTTAAATTGTGTTATTTTAAAAATATTAAATAATGTTGAATATTAATTCGTTTTTTGATTAAAATAATCAATTTTTTAATTTACGTAATTATTAAATTCGAAAACTCTTTAAATATAAAACTAAATAATTTATTGCAAATTTGTGGTGAATTTGGCAACATATTACGCAATTTTATAATGTCATTTTAAAATCAACGATAACTGCCCAATACCGTAAAATAACCGTAAAAGTTTACGACATTAATAGTTTTGATTTCACATAATGAAACCAACGATTTCTGCATTCTCGATAATTGCGCGGTTATCAAAACTAAGTATAAACAAGATGGCCGCCCGCGGAACGTGGACGACACAACTTCCTAATTAACTTTGACTCCTCGATCTGGCGATGTAAATCAGCGGGGATCAAAAATAATATATTCCATTAAATCTCCCACATAATGTAGGTACGGAGGTAGCCCGGCCGGTTGAAGGTTTTCTAATTAAGCCGGGCTCGGAGATCAGCCCCCTTTCCCATACCTCATTATACGTCCCTCGTAATACGTTAGAGTACCTACCCGGCTAACCCGGCCAATGGCGTGTAGTGAGCGTTATGAGAGAACACCTTAATGTATTAAAAAATATCCTGGCAACACCTGTTCACAACCTAAATCTATTCGCTCTAATTTTGTGGCCTCACTATAAAAGACACGGCAGAGACAGAATGATTTTTACTCGAAAAAAAAACGTATATAGGTACCTACTTACTCAGCCAATACATGTATAAAATTTTACCTTTTTATTACGTAATTCGAATACTTTTTAATGCATTATATTATACACGTATTACACTGTTAATTGAATGAAAACGTCTTTTATATAAGTTTTATTATAGTTTATGGGGCATTCTGATCATTATGATTGATTATAAGGCATTATTTCATTTATTTATTTAAACATATCAGAAGCATCACAGAACTACATTTCAATACACTAATGATACATAATATTATTAATAAATAGTTGGTACCGGCATAACCATTGGCAGGTTGGTCAAACATTTGATAATGACTCAGAAACGCGGAATACGTCATCCCCATAATATAAAATAAAACTTCGAGAAAACAGACGTTTTCATTTGTATTAATTATTTAATAGGGAGTTTTAAATAAATAACACTGTTCTATCGAATTATGAGTTTATTTTTCTCGACACATTTTAAATGTTTTATACCCTCGAAATCGGCAGTTTATATCGTTCTACCGATGATTAATGTGTAAAACCTTCCAAACATGTGGAAAAAAATAAACTCAATATTGTGTAAAACAGTGTTTCAATTCATAAAAAATTCGTAACTTATATTATAATTTGTCAAAATACAAATTTTACTTGTATATAAGTAAAATTAGGTATTTTCCCCTAATATTATATCCAATTAAAAATAATTAAGGGTGAATGAATTGTGAATAATTAAGAAATACTCAGTACTACAAATAATACTGTATTACAAATAATATATTATCAGCAGTATAAAATAGTTTCGAAACTTACTTGCTATGAGAATTATGACATTTTATCACGTGTTTCAATATCTAATCGGTTATGTAGTTCGAAAGAACTTTTATGATGAAACCTTAAACGTAAATCATTTACAATGTTAAATAAAAACTGTGTTCTCATAATGGTTATACAAACATTAATGCGAGAATACGTATGCTCTCAGAATAGCACGATCAAGAATATTAATAATAATTACAGAAGATCAACATCATTATTTCATTTTGTTGTTTATTTTTAAACGCAATTTTGACAAATACTCTTCAATTTAATTCACATAAAAATATGTGTTTTGAACTTTGAAAAGAAGCTATTACTTGGTGGTTTGACATATTTAAAATTATAATTAAACACTTTTATAACGTTGTATAAAACCACTTTATTTTGAGTCGGAAGCGCCAACCGGTTTCACTCTGTAACGAGCTTCGACAGGGCTATACACAAACTGGTTTAAACGTTGAGCCCTGACAAAGCTCGTTACAGAGTGAAACCGGTTGGCGCTACTGACTCAAAATAAAGTGGTTTTATACAACGTTATAAAAGTGTTTAATAATAATATGTGATTCGATTCATATATAAATCTTTGTTTTGATTCTCTTGAAAATTTATGTTTTGATAAATATAAAAATCTGTATTTTTATCGTACAAAAAATCTATGTTTTGATTCATACAAAATCTATGTTTTGATTCATATATAAATCTATGTTTTGATTCTCTTGAAAATTTGTGTTTTGATTAATATAAAAATCTGTATTTTTATCGTACAAAAAATCTATGTTTTGATTCATACAAAATCGGTGTTTTGATTCATGTGGAAGTCTGTGTTTTGATTCATTTGTATAAATCTGTGTTTTGATCATATAAAAATATTTTCTTGAATATTGTTAATATTTTATTTTCATAAAAAATATTTTTCTAAAATTTATTAACAATACAAAAGTAATTTGATATAGAGTTTTTCATAAGATACGATAAATAATGTATTTATCTTGGTTTGTAATATAATATTACAAGTATCTGCCTACGCCGTTGCGGTCTATGTAAATATTTCTGCTTATATTATTAATACAATGCCATCCTCGCGGCGTTCTTTTCGCAGGAGGCCGCCATATTTTTTATTAAAAGTACGGGCAGGTTTGTTACAGACACCATGTGTTGTGTAAAGTCGTTATGTAAACCTGCTGCGAATGGCAATATCCTCCTAGGCGGTCGAGGTTCGCACGACCTCCGACTGCTATTAGATCGTACTTTCGACGCGAAACCGCATCTCCTGAGAGGGGGATATTGAAGAATTTACATAATTTCGAGCCAATTATTGCAAAAAATTCGCGTTACAAAAAATACAGTAACCACTAAATTAATTATAATAAATCATATACTGGGTCATATACTGCGTGGGGAAAAGTACCACCTTCTCCAACTGATATTGGAAGGGAAAATTGAGGGACGCCGAGGGCCCGGGAGGAGACAAATTTCTTGGCTGCGAAACGTGAGGGGGTGGACCGGCATCCGAAGTGTGGAGTAGCTGTTCTGAGCGGCGCAGGACAGAAACAGGTTCGCCGAGGTGATCGCCAACGTTGGGGGGGCCCGACAGGGCACTTGAAGAAGAAGAAAGCGGTTGGCACAGTTGAACTCTGATTGTAACCATTTTATAATAATAATCTTTGGAATACTAGATCTAACCAGCCCTCATACTCATAAATATGTTTATATATATTTTTTTATCATTATTATTATTATGATTATCTAGTTGATAAAACGGAGCATCTTCTACAGCGCCCTTGAGATGAGTATTTCATAAAAATGGCGCTTTATAAATTATCCAATTTATTATTATTTATAACCAATTCAAGGGCTAATATTTATTTAAAAAAAAAACTAACTAACCATCGCGCCGTCTCCCCGAAGGGGTAGGCAGAAAGAATGGACTGCCACACTTTTCTTTCCTGACGATTCCTCAACATTCATATATCGTGTCAATGCCGACATTAAATATTTGATTTATTTGATCGTATCACGTTTTCCTTGGTCTTTCTCAATTTCTAGTTCCATTTACATCGTAAACATATAATTTTTTACCATTCTTTCTTTATTCCTTCTTTCCATATGTTCAATATAATTATTTTTGAATATAAAAAATTAAAGGACATTCATTTACGTGAAGTTATTTTTTTAACAGCATTTTTTTAAAAGAACATTTACATATAGATGTCTTATGTTTTATAAAAAAATCTTTTATTAAAAGTCAATGAAACGTTCAAATATACGTGTAGTTATTATCTTCTAACGTCAATTAAGAATACGTTTTTTTGTTTGGGAGGATTTTCATATTATGTCTATGGGTAGGTACCCACGATGGGTGTCTTATAAGATCTTCAATTTATTTTTCATGCGTAGGAACATGAATAATTTGCAAATTATTTATCTTTTCAATCTCATTACGCCCCTAAAAAACATATTTTACATTTTCGAGGAGGCAGATGCCATATAAGAATTTTTCTCCAAAATTGTTTGCCGCGGTGATGGCGGGTGGATGTTAAAAATGTATTGTGCAAAACTTTCTTATTCACCGACAAAATGAAAGCCCTCTATGAAGAAAGTCGAGCGAAAGTTTAAGCGCACTCGTAAACGGAAAGGGGTAGGAATGGATTGTGTTTCGTATTTTACACGCTACATATTTTCGCATTCCATTCCAGAAAATATGTTGTGAGGTTTCCATATTTTTCACTTTATACATTTTTTTAAAATTGTGATCTAAGTATATACATAAGTATATATTAGTAAATACATAAATATATACTTGCATATAAATATGATAATATTATAACAGAATCTATTTATTAATAACGAGGAATATGAAGCTTTTCGATTAAAAAGAGATTTGAAATAAATAACATTTTATTATTATATTATTATTACTATTATTAAAGTTAAAGTTGTCATCGCAAACAAAAACAATACCCTCTAAAAATATCTACAACCTACTTAATTATCTGTTCACTTAAATATAAGTGGAATGTAAAATTGAACATCTGATTAAAAATATAATTCTACATTTGTGACAGGAAAGAATTGCTTCCGATTTGAACGCCTTATATAAAATAAAATAACAAATAATCATCTATCCATAGTATTGTACAAATAAAGGTTTTAGCATTGATTGCGGTAGTCTCATTTGATAGATTTTTTTGACGCTATTTCGAGACAAAAAATGTATGATTCGTAATTATTATTAAAACAAATGCTTACTTGTTATGTTATCACATTACAACAAATAAATATAAAAAAGATTGACGATTGTTTGAAGTTGATGTATTGTTCTTTAGAAAATATAAATGACTTGTTTGTTTTTTCAAACAATGAGGAATAATTGTAATATTATCTTAACTACCTATTCAGGATTTGTTATTTGATTTATTACATGTATTACAAAAGCAATGACATCCGATATATGTATATAAAAGAAAAAGATGGCAGTAAGCTGCCGAAACCAATCGAAATTCAATAACAACCTAAATAAAACTAAATGTATATAATAATAAATACCATCTCAAAGAGGCGGAGAAAATAGATAGGCTAAATAATATGCCATAAAAACCTCCTGCATACTATATTAAAGGGGATGACTAAGGGGACAAACTGCAGAGGGCACCCTGAATGAGAAAATCTGAAACAAATTTAAGAGGATATGAGCTTCTTCTCTAACATGGAGCTGAAGAAGGCTCCAGAGGACCGAACGAAGTAAAAAAAGAGATGCACATATTTGCTGCAAATCAATTCCTAGTATTGAAATCATAGAAGAAAAAGACGTTATCCAGATTATTTTATGATTTTTTAAATAATTGATTTAAATGACAATTTCGTGATTTTTTTTTAAATAATGGAATGTTTTTTTAATAATCTCATTATGTAACTAATTAACTAACTAACCATCATGCCGTCTCCTCGAAGAGGTAGGGAGAAATAATGTACAGCCACACTGTTATTTTCGGATATACTTCTCTCGCTTCCTCAGTATTCATATATCGTTCGAGGTCGAAATATTTCGTGATAGTGTGAGTTGCCTCAGGGATGCAATATCAATGTTGTGATTATTATGTTATCTCTGATTCCGTTGTGTTTATGTATTTTATTATTTTTTAAATGTTCTTTTGAAAATATATCTTATTATGTAATTTTAAGGTTGCAGGCGACACGGACGCATCTGTAATGTTTGTAATATTTATAAATAAATAAATGAAATGAAATAAATCGTATCATGCAAGTATGTCAAATTCTCCAATTCGTCGCGTAGCCGAAGTTAAATATTTGATTTATTTGATCGTGCCATGTTTTTATTATATGAATTATTGAATTCGTTAAAACCCTTCAAAAAATTTATATTGAAATAAATATAAAACAAAAATGTTAAATTACACTTTGTTTTAAGTTTTGTAAGCGATTTCGTAAAAAATGTAATAAATAAACGTGTAAAATAAAAGAAACTTTGCGACGTAACTGTTTCTACGCAACTTTCTCCCGCCTCGTGTTTGGAATTTCTTAGTTTCTTCTCCCTACGACCCCACGCAGTCACAGACGGTCGATCGCCGGGCAAGCCAATTTTGCCACACCCAGCTGGTTCAAATCCTCGCTAAATTCATAGTAAACTTACTCTTTCCAAGTTATTTTCGTTGAGATTCGTGTGTGATTTTCTTGTAACTTGCGCCAGTCAAGCGCGTGGAGATCTGTTCAGAAAAAAGTTAGATTCTAAATCACATGTCCCAAAAGTTTTTGTCTTGGAATAATTTGCGTATTTACATTCAAAACAAGTATGAATAATCCGCATACGTTACTATAAAATTACCAGTTTTGTTATCCATACATTTAAGCTATCTTAAATAATAATTAAATAAAACAATGTTTTTTATAGCTGTTGAAATACAAACAAATGTGGAAGTAGTTTTAAAAAAACATAGTTTTATTTAATTATTATTTAAAATAAGCTTCCATCAAGAGATTTACGTTAAATCATTTGATTATCCCAAAAAAATAAGTTATCTTATATTAAAGTATATGACAAATATTATATTTATTGTTTTTTAAACAATGAGGTTAAACTCTAATTTCAAATGAAAATAGCTGTTTTATATGAGTTTTATTATATTTTATGAGAATTTTAAAACGTTTAATGAAGGTGTAAAACCTTCATTAAATGTCGAGAAAAATAACACGAAAAATGGTAAAAACAGTATTTTAATTCGTCATTATAAAGTACCACAATGTTAACGCCTTAAGTTTATCAAAAAAATGATCATGCCGTTGACTGGCCTCTCAATAGCTACAGTCTAGATACTGACCGCATGGCGTGCTATGGTGGATAGTTTACGGAATGGACACGACCTTCAATCGTGAGAAATACGAATTAAAACATGTCATTGCCATAAAATAAAAAAAAGCAGACGTTTTCATTCATATACATAATTTTTATATGCACATCGATCGTGCTTTCAGTATAGGGGGTTCGTTGGCATGGAATATTATGTAAGTATTATAAGAGAGCGACGTGAGATTTAAGAAACATCTGAAGACTACGGTGTTCGACTAGTATTTATTTCACCTAGTGCACCCTTTGGATACTAATTTTACAAAATGCTTACATCTTCTTATTCTTCTCCCTCAGCCTATTCCCGTCCACTCCTGGACAAAGACCTTCTCCATTCGCTTCCATGTCACTCCGTCTTGTGCAGACTGCATCCAGTTATTCTGAAATGTCTGTTCGGATCATCCTTCCACCGTAGTTGCGTCCACGGTCTGCAAGTCAGAAGTCTTCTTGTCCATTTTTTATCCGAGCTTCTGGCTACGTGACCTGCCCATTGCCATTTTAGAGTCGCCACCCGGTGGATGATGTCAGTGACTTTTGTTTTTTCTATCACCGTATCGTTTCTGATTCTGTCTCTTAGGCTTATTCCTAACATGACTATTTCCATGGCTCTTTGGGTCACTAGTAGTTTCACGGCACTTCGTTTGGACAATGTTACAGTTTCAAGATCATAAGTATGTACCAACTGGCTTACATATATTTTTTTAATAAGTTATGTGATAAATGAAGAAATTTAATGTAATGATTTTTCCGATAACTGTGTATTGTTTTATACATTTATTGTTACTTGAACAATGTTTAAAACTACACACTTATTACTTTTATTTATAAATATACGAAATCCTCATATTTTATAAGTTTCATAATAGCATGGCGTAACATGTTCTTATGTATTATAATTATGATTCTAGAACAATTCCAAAATTATAATTCCTGCGTATTTTAATATTTTCGCACAACTCGGAACAAATCCAATAAATGTCACAAACATTTGAACATAATGGCGAATGGTAGCTATTGTTTAAGAAATTTACAAAGCGAATCGTAACATATCCATTCGTAATGTCTCGGGTCTCGACTTCGCGTCCCATTAAAATTACTCTTAGATTCGTGTTACTTAATACTTCTACATTGTAAGCAGGTTTTAAAGGGCTCACACTTCTGTAGTTATCATAGCTATTGGTTTCTTATTGAGAGATTTGAATTTGCGTTTCAACTGAATATCCACGATTATTTTACTTTATTTTATTATTTAATAAAAAAATTATTAAATTGTAAAAATATTGGTATTGTATAAACAATTCAGTAAAAAACAATAAATAATTATTTGCTTAGTAAATTGTAAAATAACTCTGTTTATTATCCACACAAATTTATTTTTAATTTCCTAAGTGTTAACTACGGAATTCCAGTGTTGATGCCTTAGCTATCAATAAGTTGAATAATTATATGGTTTGGATCCAATCAACATATTTTGGTCCCAGGCATTAATAAAAAAATAAACATATATAATACGGCATCACTTAAAAGATGTTTCGTTCCAATAATATTATAATATAATAAGTTTTAATTTTTTTTTGCTAAAAAAATCATTAATGGAAATTCGTCTTTATTTATATTGTAAAAATAGTATATTTCAAAACGGTTTTGTCAACTTTCATTAATTACAGTTTGCTTCTCGCTATATGCTGTAATATCTTAGCAAGATGAAACGTGTCATTTCCATATAATGTAATAAAACTTCGAGAAAACCTACGTTTTCATTAATATCGTGCTTACAATATGGAGTATTACTAAATTGTTTAAGAATCAACAAATACCTAAACTACCTAAAAATTTAAAACAAGTTTATTTTTCATATTTTTCACCATGACAGTCATAAATGAAATTATTTATTTTGAATTAAAAAAATACATGAGTCTAATAAATATTGCATAAACGCCGATATCCCTGAGAGGGTTAAACTAAAATCATAAGCCAGAAGCAATCAGGGCTAAAGTTATAATTTATCGTACAAGTAATTGACTTATATGAACCAGGGCTAGAAGAAAGACGGATGGGAAAGCACATATGGTGCCAAGTATTGAGGCATTCTTCGAAATTAATAAGAAAGTGTTGGGCCTGTATCACCAACGTTCTAAAAATATTTTATAGGGGACCCGATGGTACTGAAATGTTACTAAATCATTTAAAAAACAATAAGAATCTCTTCGGTTGTAATATGAAGGGTTAATTACGATTTATTAAGCCGTGTAGTTAAGAAACTATCTATCAACCATGCCATTTTTTAGATAGACAGAGAGTGTTGTCATACTTCAAATCGTATATTTTCTGTAAGTTTAATTATATTTTTAACAATTAATATGAATGAAACGTCCGTTTTCTAGGAGTTTTATTATATTTTAGATGGAATGACATGTTTCGCTTTTCTAAGATATTATCAAATGACAAAATTTTTTGATAATGTATAGGTAGGCGGACGAAACATGTCATTCCATCTTAAATATAATAAAACTCCTAGAAGACAGACGTTTTCAATCATATTAATTATTTAATATGTAGTTTTAGAGCATTGTTCAAGAAACAATAAAAAAATTAAACAATCACTCCCAATTCTTCTTTTTCTTCAAGTGCCCTGTCGGGTCCCCCCAACGTTGGCGATAACCTCGGCGAATCTGTCCCTGTCCTGCGCCGCTCGGAACAGCTCCTCCACACTTCGGATGCCGATCCACTACCTCACGTTTCGCAGCCAGGATATTTGCCCAATCAATATAATCAAACTTCTAGAAATGAGATATTTTCATTGATAATATATATTCAATATAAAATTTCAAGAAATATAAAATAATACTGTATACATTTCATTTTTGTTTTTTCACTACTTGATTACAGAATTAAAAAATATTAAAATTTAAAAAATGACGAATTTTCGTCAAATATTACCTTTTTCTCGCTCCTATATTATTTTAATACCATTTTTTCCAGCATTTTCTTTCATTCGGTTCAACATCTATTATACGTATATTATAGTATAGAGATTTGATTTTAACTTTTGCCCTTTTTTTGTTAGTCTTCAATTGTATTCATTGTTTTTTTTTACCTAACACAATTCTACTTTCATCCTTTTCACTGCCCTATCTATAGATTGGTATAAAAACACCACAATATATTGAATTTTGAGCACTTGTAAACAGATTTTTATCATTACCTAGTATCAGTGGCGGTACTCCCATAGAAGCCCAGAAGCCCGGCTTGCGTAAGAATTTTTTAATCAAAACCCCCAAATCTAAGTAATCATGCCCCCACATGAACTAACAACCCACCAAAGCACATTTCAACAATGTTCCCATTAGACGTAAGAGGAATAGCCACAAGAGCTGAACCAAAAGAGGTTTTGATTCAAAATTACCTACGCAAGCTGGGCTTCTGGGCTTCTATGGGAGTACCACCACTGCCTAGTATATGACCAACTAAAAAAAATTGTCTTATCGTAAGAAAATATACCTACACTAAAGGTCATGTGTACAGTAGCGAGTACAATAGAAAATATGTTATATCACAATTCCATTGAGATTTTTTCATTATGGATATATAACATACACGGTTTTTATACATGACAACCTAATAACTCGCTCTAAGTAGCCATATTTTAAAAAGATAATATTTTTTATTTCATAATATTTTACCATTCCCTGATGCTTTGTACACATTGTAGTGTGGCTGTGCATATTTTTACAGAGATTTACGGCGTACTTGTGAATACTCGAACGTTCGATAATTATGCTACAAAATATCTTTTAAGCAACTAAGAACGCAAGTAATCACGCAATGAACGTTCAAGAAACTTATGTTATGAAAAAACCAGTTATAAATTGTGCTCAAAACTACTCCGTTTGCATGAATACGCCGCGATTATGAGCGAGGGTAGTGGTCATTCCAAAACAAAATTAAAACATTGCAAGCGTGTAAACGCGCATCCAAGCTATCTGATGCGCGTGGCCAATATTTTGTCTGCGCAATCCCACGGATTACGGCGCAGATCGTCCGCCAATGGGAGAGTGGTACACAAAACGAGCGGGAAAAATAAAAATCGCCGCCATTCGCCGCACACTCGCCGTACATCTAAGCGGCCAGCGAGTCCTAAAAGTCGCATAAAAATTACAAATAATTGCTTAAATTGGCATTAATACCATTGGCCTTCTAGTGGTATAAATTAACTACATTATCGGCGGGGCGCAGCATGGTGCAGCGAGCGTATTGCTCGAGACATTTAATGACCTCTCGATTTTTTTTTCTGACTTACAATGTAAAATCGATCGGCGTCTACAGCCGCGCTATAGACACCGAGTACGTACTCTCCATTTTTTTAGATAGATGTTAACCTTTTTGGAGAGAGCGGCATTATGTAACCTAGGTTCCATTATGCAGAGATCATCAACCTTTATTTTAGAATATAATGATAATAACGCTTACGCGACACCTACTCGAATCTGCTTTTATAGGAATACGGGTATTTTGCATACGCACATAAATTTTCAATGGCATTTACTACAGTTTATAAGTACCTGTACCCTGTTATTAATAGCTAAATAATTTTAAACAACTCGATAAGTACCTGCGTACACAGGTCTAAATGCAACAAAAAAGTGCTACCAAATAACAAACAACGTATCGTTAACGTATTCATATAATATTTTAACGTATTCATTTTACTTATATTATATGGGCTCTCATATATTTTTAATATTAATTTTATTGCCATTTAAAAAAATAACTTTGAAATTCAAATTCAGTATTACATATTCCAAAAAACGCGTGTCATAAAATAAATTGTGTTCTTATTTTGAAAACACGCCGATGAATTGGAACATAACAGAACATAAACTCATAAAACTTAGAAACAGGTTACTGGTTCAAGAAAACAAAATATTTCCTCAATAGAAATAGAATAAAAAATACGTATGTTTATAGTGACATACGTATTTTTTATTCTATTTCTATTCTATCTCTATGGTCATGCATTTTGCTTTTAGTGCATTGTGATTTGAATTTAACCGCCGTAAATTAATATAAGAGTATAAAAATAATTGAAGAATATCTAATATATTTTCGTATGAAGCACTCAATTTGTGATGTTGCGTTATTAAAAATAATTTAAAATCACATGACCCTAATATGACAACTTACAGACTTTGATGTTGGTCCACAATTCTCTATTCCTCTGGCTATCTGTAGAACATTCTTGTTGCCGACCACACAACTGATTGATTATTTTGTTACCCTGACGAAGCTCCAATTGGAGCAAAACCGGTTGTTATAAAAAAAATGATGTAAAAATAAATTACACGAGTGTTTTCAATTATTTTGAATACCTAATACAAGATTTGCGTGCTTATTAACACGCGTTGCTTGAACTTCAAATAAAATTATAACATTTAGTTTTATGTATACTTTTATTTATATGTTAAAAATATGTCACTAAAAATATGTAAAAACACACTTCCAGCAGTTTAAGGAAAGTCTTCGAAAGAGGTTTCTATACCCTTCCTGTCAGCCACTACGTCAGTAAACGGGTATTTATTTATTTACTTGAAATAGTACACATCTACACAATACATGTTCTAATAAAAACAATTAAACATTCAATTATAATAATAAGGTTAAAATATAAGGTTACATTTTGTTTACATACTTATTTAATTCTCTGCACTATTTTGACATCCTCCGGTATATCTAAATAATTTTTAAATGCTTTATACATAAGAGAATTCTGAGATTTGTTTTTTTTTTCTGAATGGGAGCCTTAGTTTATTTTTTTTTTCTTGTTTCATATTGATGTTCATGTTGGTTACTTTTTATCTTTCTTAAAAATTCTTGGGAGGTGTGTCCATTAACAATTTTGCGAATTAGTAATAAAACGTTGAATGTAATTATTTTTTTAAATGGCGTAATTTTTAGCTCTTTAAGCATCACTTTAATCCTGGCATATCTGCTTCCTCTCAAATTGTTCTCATTGCTTTATTCTGGATTATTGTTAATCTTCTCATATTAATACCCTACCCAGGGACAATGAGTTACGAATGCAAGATTATAAATATGTACTATAGATTATAAAGGAATGCATTTTGAGAAGTGTAGTGAAACCTTATTCGTTTTTTTCTATCAAACGAAATTGACACGCATTGCTTTGTTAAATGGTGACCAATATGATTAAAATACCGTAAAATTCTCCCGAGGCACGTACATCGAGAATTTCCAGTTTCAATCCCAATGAATATCACAGATTCAGGTCCATTTTTCACGCTTACGGATACGATGGAACACGGCTAACCTTTTAAGCCTCCGTATAGTACAAAGAGTGCCTACCTACTCAACGAATAAGCTTCGCAAGGTGTTTTTGACATATTTATGATCTTGGTGGAGCCGATGATGAAATTTCGCTCTCAACTACAAGCTCAGCCGAAATTTCCATTTTGGTAAAGATCCGTGTGTGTATTTATTGAAATACATTGTATACAGTATTACATTACTTAAATACATACCTATATTAACGTATTATATACTTTATACGCAGCTTAATACGAATTGAATTGTATATACATTTAACTTCAATTAACTATTATCAAATCGATTAAACATTAATTGTATATTTTAATGGGTATGTAAACGTTTGTATTATTAACTCAATACTATCATATTAATTATAATATATGGATTTAATTAATGAATTTGCATAACAGCTTTAAATTAAACGTCATTAATGATACTTAACATTTCTAATTTGGCTCTAGCTATAGAAAAAATAATTAATAGAATAATGTACAAGATAAATAGAATCCATATTGTCTGGTAATAGTATATACTTAAGAATATGCCAGTGTTTATGTAAAATACTAATTTAATTTTTATCTCAAAAAAATGGTTTCGTTTTATAATTATATTTTTTAAATATATCTGATCAAAAAAGCAATCAACTCATTAAAAAAAGGTTTATCACGAAAATTACGTTATAATAAATATCTTAAACATATTTTTTAATTGATTCTTATATATGACCTTGAAAATTAAATCAAATTCGTTTTAAGTATGGGGTATTACAATATTAAAACATCCGTTTGTTGTTGTTTTTTTTTACGATTAAATATTTTACTCCAATGAAACCAATGATGACATGATTAATTGTACTGGAATTATATACTTCGCTTGTTTAAATTACAGCGCATATTATATATACAAGTTTTTTTTAGTAAAGTAGAATAAATGCAGTAGAAATGAGATCTCTTAGACGAATGTGTGGATACTCTGTGTATGATAGTGTCGAATGCAAATATAAGAAGTAAATGCGGTGCGAATGATGGTGTCATTAACAAAATAATGAAAGGATCATTAAGATGGTTTGGACATATGGAAAGAATGAATGAAGAAATAATGGTAAAAAAAAATTATATGTTAATGATGTAAATGGAACCAGAAATAGAGGAAGACCGAGTAAAACGTGGCACGATCAAATGAATCAAATATTGAATGTCGGCCATGTGGGGAGTCAGAGAAATCGACGCGCGTACATGACACGATGTATGAATGTTGAGGAAGCGAGAGAAATATGTCAGGAAAGAAAAGTGTGGCAGTCCATTATTTCTGCCTACCCCTTCGGGGAGACGGCGTGATGGTTAGTTAGTTAGTTAGTTAGTTTAGTTTTTTTTATACTCCCGAGCTACCAACATTGTAGAATGATGTGTTATTATAATTTTTAATAAAATCATTTACCAAAAATTATGTTGCAATATTTTTATTATGTACGAGTTCTAACGAAAACTTTTTGAAACAATACACACAAAACATATTTTTCGATCCCTGCCCATGAGGGCAACATTCATGAACCCTAGAGATGCTGTGAAACCATCTGACCATGATGCGATGACTCTCCCCTCCTAGACAGACACCTCCCGGCCCTCGGCAGTTTGATGCCCCCGGCCCGACCACCTTATCTTTTTTGTCTCGGCAACATTAACCCAACATGGTGGTGGTGGTTGCGCTGTTGTCAGAAATTCTCATTCAGAAAGTAATTAAAAAATATAAACATTTTCAAAATATTTTTTAATTTGAATTGTTCATTTGATATCATTACGATTCTATTCATATCATCAACAACAACAAATAACGTTAAAAAGTAAAAAAAAAAAAAACATATCTTATGGTTAATTTTGACTGTAATTGTATTAAAATGTTCTTAAATATATGTCAATTATATGTATCAACAAACAATGTACTGAAGTTAAACCGATCAATATCAAAATAAATTAATAAAGCGAAGTTTTTTGTTAACTAATTTTGCTTATTATAAATAATAATTAAATAAAACGATGTTAATTAACGACTTTTGTCTTTATTTTGAAAGCGACCAATTTCGCCAGGTTTGCTGGCATCGACAGACTGGTCCCATGATGCCAACTAGCCTGGCGAAACCGTACGCTGTCGAAAAAGGGAAAAAATAGGAAGTAGTTTAAAAAAGTCGTTTTATTTCATTATTATTTAAAATGATCTTCTATTAAGAGATTTCAGTAAAATCATTAGATTATCTAATTTTCAAAATTACACTTATGTTCGTAATAATAACAAAGTTAACAACAATCGATTAGACAAATACAATAATTTGGAAGGAGAATTTACAGACAAATCACTCATCTTAGCAACAGCATTTATTACAAAATTTGGTTCGGACATATGGAGCGCATGGATGGAAAAACAATGGTTAAGAAAGTATACGTTAATGAAGTAAATAGAGTACGGAGTCGAGGCAGACCGAGAAAAAAATAGCATGACCAAATTAATTAAATTTTAATGGTTAGTCATGTTAGAAGGTGGAAGAATCAACGTGCGTGTATGACTCGCCGTATGAATGTGGAAGAAGCTAGAAAGGTCTGCCAGGATAGAGTAGTGTGGGGGTCTATTCTCTCTGCCTACCCCTACGGGGAAACGGCCTGATGGTTTGTTGTTGTTGTTGTTGGAAGGAGAATTTGGAACACTATATTATCCACTTTATTGGTAAAATATGTTTACAATGTACAAATGTTATACACTACATGTCACGGAGGTATCCTGCTCCATCCTTAGGTGGAAATATAACTAAATCAAAACCAAAGAACTTATGAAGTTAACATACGAGTATTATGATAAATTTACTTTCATAATCATAATATTTTAAGATCCGATTAAATATATGGTACCTTGTATCCATTCGTTTTCAGTATTGCTCATAAGCTGCAGTAAAATCAGATGAAATACGTTTTCATAAGTTACAGAAAATTGTTGTTTTGAACGTTCAAATGCATGATCATGATTTTTTCGCAAGCGTACTTTGATCGCTACATAATTATATCGTGATACACGTACTTAGCAACGTCAGTTATATATGTACTTATATTACTATTAGATCCTATCATTGTATAGGTAGGTACTTACAAATGTTTGACCGCTCTTCTCAAACCTCGAAGTAAATAACAAAATTTTGCGAGTTCGGGTATTTGGCTATGTAGCTCTGAAGTAGGTACCGCCTTATATAAGAACCTTTGTATAACAAAGTATTTCAATTTTGTTCACTAGATTGTAGAGCCCGGCAATTTAAAAATACATTCCGCCGGGAATAAAAATATGAAAGGAAAAACAAAAGCAGGCCGGAAAGCGTGAAAGACGAAAAATTCAAATTCAATTTAGCGGAACAAATGGGATCGGAGAAAGGGCGGGAGGAAAGGGGAAATAGAGGGGGAATATTGCGTAAATTTTGGTAAATGTGCGCAGGTAAAAACTTGGGGCTCTGAATATTTTCTGCAAGATTAGATAAGGCCAGGGGGCGGGGGCGGGGGCGCACGCGGTGATAGGGGACGGATCTGGGAATTAGAAGGCATCTGTGGAACAACGTTTTTGTTTGGGCTTTGTAACATATTTTTTAAATGCACGATTTCTTACTTTTTTCATGAAGGTAAGAAGGTTGTGGGTTTAATTATTTTTTTAAACAAAAATGTGCCTTAATTAACATTTTCTTCTTCTGCCTATAAAACTTGTATATATTTTTTTTGTATAAGTCTTCGCTATATAAGTAGGTACCAATTGTTTAAATAAATAAAAAAATGTAATGTAAATGTTTGATATTTTTTTCACGTGTTCTTGATTCGAAGTACGCTTAAATTTTAACTTGATTCAATGCACAGAAAGAATGGTTAAAAAAGTACACGTTTACGATGTAAAACGGAGTCAAGGTAGACCGAGGAAATCATGGCATGACCAAATAAATCAAATTTTAAAGGTTTGTCATGCTAGAAGTCGGAAGAATCAACGTGCGTGTATGATTCGCCGTATGAATGTGTAGGAACCTAGAGAGTTTGCCAGGATAGAGTAGTGTGGTGGGCCATTCTCTCTGCCTACCCCTACGGGGAAACGGCGTGATGGGTTGTTTGTTTTGTTTTGATATTTTAAAATATCCTTTAAGTCTATCCTGAATAGCGTAAAAATGTTGTGTTAAAACTCATAATATACGCATTTTGTTTCAGCTAATTAATTAACTATCTTACACAGTCAGTCACGTTACAGCGTAGATTTTAGACGTGAGTCCCATCTCCATGTCTACCAATTTGTTTTTGGTTACGTTGCCGAGTATAACTAAGTTTGAAAGTAATTTAAATTTAGTCTGGAACGTATTTTCTTAATACCTAACAAAAATATTCAACTCTGTAATACTTATCTCTGGAGAAAATGGAGGGAAAATATTTTCGAAGGCAAATTGCTTCTTTGCCTTCCACGGCCGTAGAGTTTTGCCAACATTAGCATTTTATATGGCGCATTACATTGTTTGTCTAGAAAGCAAGATCAGAACTTGTTAACTAAATTGACCTTTTAATGCGAAAAGCTCGAAAATTTTAAATTAGGATTCTTACTATCAAAGACTATTATGAGATACTCGCGAAATTTTATATCGTAAATATATAGATAAGGAGAAATCATACATAATTTATAAAATGAAGGAAAAAGCAGAATGAATTAAACTTTAATAATAATAAGAGTGAAGTTCATAGATTTTAAATGTTAAATTAAACATATTATATTAGTGGAAATCGATCATAGCTCGTTAAATAAATACATCCCTTTCATTTAGTACGTAATAACACACCCCTAAACAACTATACACCCTTTTTATTTAGTATACAAAGAATGCTTTTGTTTCATTTTGCTGTCTAAATTTTTACACTAAAGGACAAAAACAGTCTAATAGATCCTTGTGAAATGTGAAAAAATGTATGTGTTAAAATTGAATGTTTTTAAAAATCTATTCAAATGTGAATTTACAACACAAAACGATGACGAATACATAAGAAATGTATCAAAATATTGAGACATGTGTTATCAGAAAATTCTAATTTTAAAATAAACGCTTTATTTTTATTACTTTAAGGCCGTTTTTGTAAAATGAATGGTATTTACTCTTATGTAAAAAAATAGATTCATGATGAATGAAATAAATTAAGATTAGATCGCCTTGGTAGTTTGAATTCATGCAACAATGATGATGTGAGCAAAATACGAAATCACGAAGACCGAAGAAACCATGGCAAGCCAAAATACGATGTATGAATGTTAAAAAGGCGAGAGAAATCTCAATTAAAATCTCTTAATCTCAATTATAACATATTATTTATACATATGTATTAAGTTAAGATTACCTCAGATTTGAATATTAGACATAAACATGATTAATTCAATTTATTCACTAATCAAAACATTGTTTTTTTCAAATTTGAGTTTATTTTTATTGATATGTTCATATGGTTCTCCCTCTGATAAAGGCATAAACCTTCGCAACACATCGAGAAAAAGAAACCCAAATATGAAAAAAAAATAATAAATAAATCTATTGATTAATAAAATAAATTGTCACAGTGGAATTCCACGGCGTTTACGCCTTAAGAATAACAACAATTAATACAGTTTGTGTTCCGTTGATATAAGTTTCATTTTTATTAATAATAACTAAGTACTTTTAGAATTTATTTAAATGCAAATCGAATCATGTTAAACGGTCTTAAGTTGTGTTATCCTCATAAAAAACAAATCAAAACAATGACGGCAGAGTATTTTGTTTTAATACAGTTCGTTTGTTTTCTATTCAAACAGTGTGTTATACTGCACCCATGCCTCAAACGTTGACCCTAAAATATAAATTTTTCGTTTGAACGAAAAGGAGGGTTATTCAAATGTGGTAAATCGATTAAAAAAATCATTCAAACTCAATTTATAAAATACCATTTTAAAGTTCTTAGAATTTCGAATGACGGATTGCCAATTTTTTTTGTAATATGTATTGTAAACTGAAATATTAATTCAAAGACTACTGAACTTTTTTTTACTTTTTTCTTATTAAATTCACTTTTCAATAACTTTTAATCATTACATTCACAACTTTTTTCCACTTCCCAAAAACTTGCTTCGGACTGCAGGCATCCTTCCTTAGTCTAAAATATTTAACAATTAATAGACGAATAGATCTTAGAAGGTCTTCCGTAGTCCGAAAGTGTTGTGAATTTTTTTTTTTTTTCAAAAGTTATTCAAATATTCATATATTCAGTTACAAACTAGGTCATAATGATGGAATCGCATAGAATTCATTCAAAAAATTTGTAGTATTTAAATAAAAATATATTTCCACTTTTGTCTTTATTTCGACAGCGACCGGTTTTGCCAGGTTTGCCGATATCGACAGCAGTCTGTGTATGCAAGCGAGCTTGGCGAAACCGGTCGCTGTCGAAATATAGGCAAAAATGGAAGTAGTTTAAAAACACAATTTTTGACGAATTTTTATGAATTAAAACACTGTTTTTTCCACTTTTGAGTTTATTTTTCTCGACATACGTTTTCCCAATGATGAAGGTGTAAGTTTTCGAAACATATCGTCATTATGGAATTCCACGGTATTAACGCTTTAAGTTTATCTAACATCATTTTCATTTAATTATTATTTCAATTGAACTTCCAGCAAAAGATTTCAGTAAAATCATTTGATTATCTTAAAAATGTATTATTTAATTCACGAAGAACTTCAACCACCAAATACTAGATTTCTGGTCTACATTGAATGTAGTGGCGGTACTCTCTTAGAAGCCCAGAAGCCCGGCATGCGTAAGAAATCAAAACCCCCAAATCTAAGTAATCATCCCCCCGTATTAAACCAACAACCCAGCTAATCACCTTCCAACAATACTCCCATCAGACGTAAGAGGAATAGCCACAAGAGCTGAAGCTCTGTAAGCCAGAAGAGGTTTTGATTCAACATTTCTTACTCAAGCCGGGTTTCTTGGCTTCTATAGGAGTACCGCCACTGATTGTATCCTCCAAATAATGTGTTTAATATTTGAAAAAAAATCTTTCATTTACTTATATTTCATTTTATTATCCTAGGAAAGTACACTTGTTCCTTCCGAATGCTCCTCATACCTTGAATAGTAGAGCTCACAAGTATCCCCCAAATGGATTCACTTACGACTCTCAATAACAGTCTTCAAGTGGAATGGGCATTAAAACAGATTCAATTTATGTATTTGAATCAACACAATGTGCCTTTGATCGCTGGAAACTTAACAATTCAAAACCATTATCATTTTCGAATTCTAGTAGTGGTTATGCTTATGACTGCTTATAAAATCTTCCATTACTCATTCATCTTTAAAAATGGGTTTGCCCATACTCAATTATTTTCTCAGATAGTTTTCATTTTGCGTACATCTGTTATAGGATTTATATATGAACTAAAATGCATGCTAGCTCCTTATAAAATTAATGTTGTTAGTAAGTTTATGTTTTATATTTTACCGTGTATCTGCACATAAAATATTAACAAAGTTTTTTTAGATGTGTGGAAAACTTGGAGTCTTGAAACTTGGCTGATCTCTTCTTATTTGTTTCAACGATAACCTAGTCTCGTTATGATATGAAAGCGTTAAAATAAGTATTAACAACAGAATAACTATATATTTTCGTATTAATCACTTCATTTGTGGTGTGATATTAATAAATACAACAACAACAACAAACCATCACGCCGTTTCCCCGCAGGGGTAGGCAGAGAGAATGGACCACCACACTACTCTATCCTGACATACCTCTCTAGCTTCCTCCACAATCATACATCGAGTCACACACGCACGTCGATTCTTCCGGCTTCGCATCGTTAACGTATACTTTTTTAACCATTCTTTATTCGCCCATGCGCTCCATATGTCCGAACCAACGCAGCGATCCTTTCATAATTTTGTACATAATACCTTATTTTGCTCTATATTCCTTTCTAATATCAGCATTTGAGATTCTGCCGTACATCGTTCTACCACACATACGTCTTAGGGACCTCACCTCTACCGCATTTATTTTGCTCTCATCTTTCTTCTGCCAGTTCCGTGCTTCGCTTCCATACATAAGGGTACAATACAATATAATAATAATACTTTTTTTGTCTTTTTCTTTTTTATATACTCGTATTACACTTTGTATATCCAACACTTACTTTAAAAAAAACTAAATGATAAATCAGACATGTTTCAGACAACCAGTATTTCCTCATGAAGATACATATTTCTAGATAATATTATAAAATTGTTTACAAATATGATCATTTTTAACAGATGTTATAAAGATTTATTTTTAAAATTTCAACTTATATACACTTTTAAAATTTCTGCAAAATCCTATTTATGCTTTGTAAACGCGAACCGGTTTCGCTCTCGCCGGAGCTTTGTCAGAGTAACAGGATATACTTACTGTTAGGGTATATTCTAACGAAGCTCCGGCGTGAGCGAAACCAATTGGTGTTTATAATGAATAAAGTGGTTTATATATGTAATATTTTAAAAGTGTATTATTATTATTATATTTAAGAATAACTATAGTTTGGATAGAAAACAACCGCAAAAATGGTAAACATATATACTTGTATTTTGTACGAAATTAATTCAAATACATGTCACTTTATGTGATGATTAAGTTATAAAAATGCGTCAAGATAGTTGAGAACGGCGGTCCATGTAGAAACATTGTTAAAGTAAGATATTTAATGAGTAAAAAAGCCTTTGTCTTATTCTTCTACTTTATTTAGGACTGTGTCATGTTATTAATACCTAATGTTAAATCCTATTGTTAATCGAATCAGGTATTACCCAACAAAATAGCATCATCAGTGATGCCGCTATGTGAAATTTATAAAAAATATAAATGTTTTTGAATCACTTTGCTTGACTTGTTTAAAGTTTGTCTCTGCTATTATGTAATATTGTACATTAAAGCGTCGACGCTATTATACAATACATAACTCAGCATTTTTTTCTACTCACACCGGCTGATATAAGCCGTCTAAATCCATATCACGTAGTTAGAGAGATTGCACCGTTATACTCGTATTATACACATTAGCCAAATATATTACATTATAAACTTAAAATCTCAGCATCATTCAGCTAAATCACTCTTGTAAATGGGTACTTGGCACGAGAATCGTTTTTATCTACGATTGTAGCCCATTCGCTTTATGTCTCTCGAGCATGTACGAGTCTCCATATCTACCTTCACTTTACCGTTGCAAAATGAATAATACGATCCAAGATTGCACGGGATGAAAATCGCATGCAAAGGGTGCCTATTTCACTGCACAATTTGTTTTTGTCCATAGGCGACCTTTTGTTTTCAACCCTACGACTTTACACGGGAGGTACTGCACCCTTAAAATACAGGGGCAAGCACTCACCCTACGTACATGCTGAATATACCGGTCGATAGGTGCCCATTTTGGTACTTACCAACCAACGTTTCGTATATAGTTACACCCCCTTTCCCTTCAAGATTGATAAGATTCCTTTCTCCATCTGATGCTTGATTGTAAGGGGGGTTTTGAGTGCATGGTTTGACACCTGTGAACATTCAATTGCTTAATTTGATTATAAATTGGTTCACTTTCATTTGTAATATATAATTAAATATAGTATTTTTAATGTATTAGCATGTTGATATTTCTTAAAATATGCATGATCTTAATTTAAGTTTGAACGAAAATACATGTTTAGGAATATTCTTTCAAATTCAAATCCAATGAATAGATAACAATTTAAAATAAACAAGTGATTTTCATAAACAGACATACGGTTTCAATTAGTAACTAAGAAATATTAGTATTAATTAATTGATTCCACCTGCCTACCTATCGCACCAATTACACTCAAAGCAATGTACCGAATATGTGACAGTTACAACAAGAATCAGCAGATTCTAGAGAAATGGTTTGGTGTCCTTTCAGTTAGAATAATTTTCGTTTTGTAACATTGTAGGTACCTTTAAAAAACTATGGTTACAAATACTTCTAAATCAATGAAATATTTAGCTGTTTTCACATTTGTTCTCAGTTTGATGTGTTTTCTCAAATCGATGTTTAAAGAATTCATAATGGATTTTTAACATATTTTATGTAAATAAATACTTTGTTTTTGGAATTCGATAAAAGCATCGAAATAATAAAGCACCTTTTTAAAAATGTTAGGGTTTGATAGATACGTCATATTTAAAACAAGAACATAAAAATGTAATTTGTGGATAGTTTTATGTGCTTTAACAACATTTTTATTAAATTTTATCTTCATAAAAAATCTAAAATTAATTTCCGCTACTTGGATTCAAATTTATTGCGTATCTAAATTGACAGTTATTTTGAAAAAATGCGTATATACGAACACTTAAATTTTAGCTGTTTATGCCATTATTGTTTGATGGTAAACATACATATACTTACGGAATAATTGGAGTCTATCGTCATTTTAGCGTAATTTAAATAAAATAAAATGTTAAATAATTGGTATTTACGAAATAAAATCTATAAACTAACACGATTTTTATAGAGGGGCGTAAGCACTTTCAATGCCATTTGGTTAAAATCCGAAATCTGAAATTATACTAAGCCTATGGAACATTGATTTAATTTAAATATTATTTTCGACCGTTTATAAGCTTGTACAGCTCGTTTCTTGGAAAGCCTTCTGCGACTCAGACTCGCAATTTCAATAAATAAGTCATATCTCTTGATTCGAGTATCAATAAATAAATATTAAAATTTAAATGTGGGAAAGGGGTATAAAAATATATTGTAAGCATTCCAGCATGCGTTCATATCGATACTTGAGTATAAAATATGTTTACGCATTTATTAAAAGTTTTATTTATGTGATATTAGAAGTTAATTCAGTGCAAATGAAAGCATTATGAACAACATAATTTAAGATTCGTTGATATGGTTTGGACACATAGAAAGAATGAATGGAGGAAGAATGAAATTGTACCGAAGTATTTTTTATTATATTAAAGATTTAGCCTAACGCCAAACTGGTAAACTCGACCAGAATACCGATAAAATACATAATATTACATAAGATACTAGAGGTCCAGACAGAAGTTGTCCTACACGAACGTTGGTTTGCCTGCTATGAGCTGGTTCACTGTTTTTTATTTCGATAATCGCACCATCTATGGTAAACAAACATAACTATGAATTATTCTCAGAAGGTCAATTATTCATGAATTTTACAAAAGGTTTTAACGGTAACCTACCGAGCCCAATTGTAAATCTAAAGCATCCAGGAATCCACTCAAAAACACAAAAAAAAATCATCAAAATTCGTTCAGCTGCTTAGGAGGAGTTCAACGATATACGCCCGTACAGCAAGTATACTTTCCTGTATTATATATAAAGATAAGTGGGGGTATTTTTAGAGTAAAATAAATATTTATATATTTGTCGTTTTATCGAAACAAATCAATTTATTTCTCTGAAAATTGTCACAAATATAATTACAGTTTAGAGCGAATATTTGAGAAGATGGCCTTTGTGGCAGAGTGGTAAGAGTTATGACTGCCCCACCAAAGGTCCCGGGATTGATTCTCGGGGATGACAGTGTGATTCTCACTATGTCTTTTGTCTGGTGTAGAATTCATGTGACAATAAAATAGCAATTGGTTGACTATAATCGTTAAAATAAAGGATATACCTACAATAATTTGGTTCAAAAGACTTGTTATATAATACATAAAATAAAAGCCGGACAATTTCAAATCGCGAGTATTTGCCTTCCGAACATCCCATATACGAAATCAATCGCATGATATCTGCAACCTTATCAGATTTCTGGATTAAAAATATTATAATTCAATACGCTTGTTTTGTTTTACATAATACATTTTGTTTGGTTTGATAAGGTACATTTAAAGAATTTATATACTCCTCCAACCATGGGAACTCACTCGCACAGATCTGTTTAAAGAACACGATCACAACTAAAAGATATTTCAGTAATAGAAATGACCGTCTAGAAAGAAACTTAGAATTTATCGGAGGAACGTGAAAAGTTTATACAGAAGGAATAAGGTAGGAACATTTCCCGCCAAGGTGGGAGCGCTGTCTTGGGTTTTCTGAATTCAAAGCATAAACTTCCCATTTTATCGGAGTAGGGAGTAGGTACCCCCTTTCCTCCCAACCCTACAAACACCCATCCACGCCTCCGCCCCTATATGCTCTCCCGTGCCGACTGAAACATTGTTTGCTCACCGTATTCTGCGTTTTATGCATTGTAAATAACAAATCCCGTAAAATAAATTTCAGTTCTTATTAAATTATGACATCTTGATTGTTATGTTATAAATCATTTCACTTCCGCTTCAAACAAGAGCAAATTCTCTTTTATCATTATTAAGGAGCACTGTATGCCATCGCAAATAGGTAAAAGTCAATCAAAAAAGCTAAGATGGCAGTGCACAATGGTATTATAGTGACGACCGTAATGTATGAAATGGAAGCATGGAACTGGCAAAATCAGGATGGAAGTAGAAATTAGATCTTTTAGACGGATTTGTGGTGACTTTGTATATGGTAGAGAATCAAATGTAAAATCTACATAAGAAGTGTAAAACTGTATAAAAAGTTAATGCAATTCAAATGAAAAAGTATTATGAACAAAACTATGAAAGGTTTAAGTTTTCGTATGAAACATTCACTTTGTGGTTAGACATTTAAAAAAAATATATTGTTTGTATTTAAAATAAAATAAAATGATAGCACAGAACCTTATTTTAATTGCGGTTATTTTAATTGCCGACTAGTTTCGCTTGTACCCAAGTTTCCTCAGGGCTTCGTAATAACGGGTTATTACGAAGCCCTGAGGAAGCTTGGGTACAAGCGAAACTTGTCGGTAATTAAAATAACCACGTAGTGGTGAAAAACGAAATGCAGTGTTTTTATTTTATTTTATTTTAAATACAAATAATTAAATTTAAGGTTCGTTAAGATGGTAAGGACACGTGGAAAGAAAGTAAACGTAACAAGAAATATAGGAAAACCGATAAAAGGTGGTACCATCAAATCAATAAAATATTAAATATCGAGGAGTCGAAAAAATGGACGGGCGTGCATGACACGATGTATGCATTTTGAGGAACCGATAGAAGTATGTCAGACAAGAACAATTTGGACGTTCATTATTTCTATCTATCTCGGGGAGACGGCATGTTGGTTAGTTAGTTAGTTAGTTTGTTATAAAATATGCGTGTACTTGACGGGAAAAAAATACTCATCGAAGTTGTAACATTAAATTCCACTGACGGTGGAGAATGAAACGTTATCCGAAACGTCGCGTCGGTAACAGAAAATAATAGAAAACATTGCTTTACCAAAGTAGGTACTATGGAACAATACTGCAAATTATAAATCATCTACATGTATTTATCATTTAATCAATTTCAGCCAAACAATTACCATAAATACGATATAAAATGCGATTGCACTAGTGATACTATATACCATAAACCATAAAATAAAAAATATTATTACTATCCCTTTCTGACAAAAATACCACAATATCCAGATAATTTCTACCATGACACGTCATCCCATCCCACCCCAAATGAAATCTTCACTTCCCAGACTAGCGGGGGTGTACCTCGCAATAGATAGCGGTAGGCACCTATGTCAATGGGAAAGGGGATGAACAGAAAACCGAGGTGAGGCAGCAAAATAGGCGACTTCCGCCCTTAGAAAACGTCATTTAACCCCTAAGTAAGGAGCAGTAAGGCACAAATTCCCATATTAGTTTTATAATTTAGAGGTGATTTGAAATTTTGATACCTTCCTTTCAATATTTCAAAATATTTAACACTTACTCTAGCATTTATTTCTTGCATATAACACATATTATACGAGTATATATTTAGATAAACTTAACGACGATTTTTTATGAATTTAAACACGGTTTTTTCCACTTCTTACAACTTCACGATCGGGAGAACGATATACTCAAAAGTGGAAAAAACAGTGTTTTAATTCATAAAAATTCGACATTATTAATAAATTAGCTTGACTAGCAGATTTATATAGTTATTATTATTCCGTGTTTTCAGAACATTTTCATTTTTAATATAATATAATAATTGTACAAATATATATAACTAATACATACATATAATAATATAAATACATATAATAACTGATAACACAAAATTTGCTTTGTGATCATAATTGACTCCTAAACTTCAACAATTTTATACCGTGTCATTACCACTTTGCTACTTTTATGTACTGCCGGTTAAATATTCAAAATTTAGCGAGTCAGTTTGGAAAGTACACCAAACCAGGAACACTACGTAAAATTTTAAAGCGGCAAGACATTATAGATTTGGAGAAAAAAAATTCTCTAAATCGATAATGACTTGCACTTAGACTGCTCTCACCACTGGCATCACCGGAGAGGTTGACAAAGATTCCCATCCGGAACACAAAGATGGAAATAATCAAAAAAACAAAACTCATTCGGGGTGACGGCGTGATGGTTAACTTGCTAGTTGGTTATAATAAGTTTTTGATATGTCATGCTCCAATTTATAGGAAAAATAATCTTTTAAAATATTTCATAATTATTTTGTTTAATAAATCGAATATCTGAAAGGTGTCAAAATCACAAACAAAATGTGTACATAGTACAAATTGTTAGTAATTTCAGAGATTCTTGTACTAGTGTTGAAAAAGTTAATCAACTTACCTTGACTATATATTTCCTTAAATTCTACGCCAAGCTTTTGGCAAGGAAATATAACGTAGAACCTGAGGTGTTTGCCTAAATGTAAATGTAAGATAGCAAGACAAGTAAGATGAACCTACATAAAGTATTGAAGAACAAACACGTGTACCTATTTACCCTTGTAAAATACCTTTGGGTGTATACATTGAATATCCTTTCTGACCTTCAAGCATTTAGGCCGTTCATAAAATTATTTTCGGACGTCTTCAAAACTGGTACGAAGTAGGAGCCGTGATTTTTTTTTCAAATTGAACTACCACAAGCGATTTCAAATAAACTCTAAAAAACGAGAAAATATATTTAGTAAAACAAAAAGTATAACAATATACCTATGTTTATATATTTAGAGCACTTGAATACACAAAAACAATTATTTGGGTTATTTTAAATTTTAGAAATGGATTTAAATAAATCATTTTCCAAAATTTATTCACGAGTTTTTTTAAATATTCATATTGCCATTATAATTTTTTTTTTTAAATAAATTTTTCAAATTTTATATTAGGTACCTATATGGTACATAATAAAACTAACTAACTAACTAACCATCACGCCGTCTCCCCGAAAGGGTAGGCAGAACGAATGGACTGCCACACTTTTCTTTCCTGACATATTTCTCTCGCTTCCTCGACATTCTTACATCGTGTCATGCACGCGCGTCGATTTCTCTGACTCCTCACATGGCCGACATTCAATATTTGATTTATTTGATCGTGCCACGTTTTCCTCGGTCTTCCTCTTAACATATAATTTGTTAACTATTCTTTTTTCATTCATTCTTTCCATATGTCCAAACCATCTTAATGATCCTTTCATTATTTTGTTCATAGCACCATCATTTGCACCGCATTCACTTCTTATATTTTCACTCGACACTCTATCATACACAGAGTATGCATACATTCGTCTAAGAGATCTCATTTCTACTGCACTTATTCTACTTTCATCCTTCTTTCGCCAGTTGTGGCCAACACCATTGTGCACTGCCATTCTAGCTTTTTTTTTCATGAATGTTTAAATTGATGTGGCCTTATTTTGTTACCGGATTAGTATTTTTTTTTTTGGTTAATTAAAAATAATCGAATGGTTCCTTTACGAACACATGATTTTGACAAGATATTTTTTAAGTTCATAAATTAACAAAAACTTTATTTAATTTTATAACAAATTACCAACACTATTTTTTTTTGTTTTATTTCAGAATATAGCTGACGAAAATAATCAAAAATCTGTAAAATTTATTCTTGATTAAACAAATTCAGATTCCGAGATCAACCATAAAACAAATCAGATGATTGAACCTCCAGATAAGAACTTACATTCGAACTGAGAGAAGTACCTAAGGAGGCAATTGAAGGAATTGCATTCTAGAAGCAATCTAATTTCAACTTGTGTATGTAGTGGTACAATCACGTGAACAATACTTTTTATTTGAAATCCCCGCAGGCATGGACTCAGAAACTTTGTAAGTAAATCACAATTAATTTATTTTATTTTTACATATCTTATTTGGCACTAAAAGTATTTAAAAGTATTTAAAAAAAGAGTATAAAAATAATTGAAAAATCATTGTAAACTACTTATTCAATCAATTTAAAGTCACGAAAAACAACAACAAAAAACTACAAGATCTATTAGAAATTATTTTGTTGGGTACGTACTCAATTCGAAATATTCAAATCGATATACAAGTATTTTAGCGAGCTTTCGATTATAATGGTTTTTGAAAAACCTACGTTAATTTTTATCAATAATGAATAATCAAAATGAAATATTATTTTTTATTTTACCATTCATCAAGCATAATATCATTGATATTTTTGTGTATAAAAATATGACGGTAAAGTAAGTAAGTGTTTAAAAAAAACAATTGCTGGATACCTAGACTAACCGGCCGCCAGAACCAACCTGCCTCTGGTGACAACGGTGGGAAGAGCAATTAATCTGCTGAACGCGGTTTCCCCGGAGATCATATTAGTGAAAGTACGTTCAGAAGGCAAATACTATTAATTCTGGAGAGTATCCTGTCTTCCTAATATTGAACCATCTCTCATGCGTTTCTGGTAGTATACTAAACACAATATATTATTTTACATGTTCTCAATAGATGTCTTAAAAATTAATTTTGTAATGTCTGTTGATTAAATAAACTGATTTGATTTGATCTAATCATATGGAGATCATGGGAATACAAAAGAGATGTCGGAAGGCCACAGAAGAGATAAGCCGATAATAGCCCTAATAGCTGGTAAACAGTAGGTGACAGATCAAGACTGAGCAAGAAGAAGAAAAAAAAATGTATGTAAAATAATTAATTTATTAGTAATATAAGTTGAATATATGGTATCTTGTTCGTATTAATTTTGTTTATACTCGTATGCATAGTGGTAAACAATCAATAAACATAAATTCAATATGTAATTGTTTTTAAAACAATTATACATTTATGAAAATTTGGTCAGTAACTTCGGTTCTGGATCTGGATTATGCTGATGACCTCTGTTTGCTTTCGATAAACCGGGTGGATGCAGAGCAGAAGCTGTGTAGACTTCACGAGGAAGCGGCAAATGTAGGTCTCAAAATTAACATGTCCAAGACAGTAGACTGAGAGGGAACCCAGCCTGCATGGCTCAGGGCGCACTAGACTGGTCCTCTATCGGGGGAAAGAGGAAGCAGGGCAGACCTTGAGCCATCTGGAGAAGAGCCCTGCAGGACGAGGTTAAAGAAACAGGCCTCATTTGGGATGATTTTAGGCATCAGGCGTGCAATAGAGTCGGGTGGAGAAGGTTCCTTGAGGCCCTATGCACCACGGAGGTGTGACAGGACCATAAGAAGAAGAAGGAGAACTTCGGTTCTAAAATGCACTATGCCTTGGGCATCAGATTGACTGTAGATGTCAAAGCTTACTACATAGACTTATAGACGTATTGTATATATTTATACTTATTTAATCTCAAGACAAAGATCAGTATATGCACGTCTGTACATCTCTATATTTAACATATATATGTACTACGTATTTATAAATGCAGAGATGGTACTCTAGCAAATTGCTTTGCAAATCTTATTCGTTACGGAGATTAGACAATAATGTTATTTGTGCAGAGGTTGTTCAATGAGCAATCATGGTTCTGGTAATTTACAACGGATTTACCTACCAATTATCTGTAATAACGAAGAGATATGAACAACAGTCGTAATATTTGTTAGTACCCATATGGAGCTGGAATGTAACAATGTAATAATATTTACTCCTACAGCATGTTATTGTAAATTGTTAAAATCAGCGATGCTCAAACCGTGGGCTGTAATCAAAACTCAAACTTTATTTTATTACAATCTTAAAAAAATATTTTTTCATGCATCACAATATGGATGAAAGTAGATATACCATATTGTCTATTGTTTTGCCATATTTGTATTAATGTAAAAGTTTTTTTAATATAAATTTTAAACGAAACTCAAAATCTTATTTAAAGTTTTAAAGCTATACTTTCATTAAAATCCATCATTAAAATTTATAATAAATAGTATAAAAATTACTGAGAAGTAGAGAAATATTTTTTTTATTATTCTTTTAATTAAAAAAAAGCTGACGCTGCTCTATTTCTCAAAATTGGATTTATATGATTATTTACAGTAATTTTATAAATATTAACGATATGTTGTACCTACTTGCATACATTTCATTTCAAAATTCTATATTAAACAATTTGTAAATGATGGATACAATTAGCCCTTATATTATATTATTTTATATAAAAAAATATTCTATTTTAGCCAATATAAAATATGTTTATAATATCGAGATAATATATTGAGATTATTTTTATTTATCAAGAAAAACCTCTAGAATTATTTCATACTCAAATCATAATACAAACAACATACAAATGTATAATTTTTTCTTTTATTGTATTACAATATCTGAAGATGCAAATATTTCGGGTTTAAATTACCAGCGGGGAGATAAAACGGGCAGAACACGCCTACAGATATATCGGTGTTTTATTTGCGTATTTACAAACGTGTAATACGAACCATTTTGCTTTTCCAGAATTTACACGTGCGAGGCTATCTGGGGGCCGGGGGTGCCTTCCGGGGGTGGGGCAGCCCCTTCACCCTCGCGGCTCGGGCGAGTCAGGGCCCCCCTAGCCCGGATGAAAAGAAATATACGGCGAACGTTATCAAAGTGGTAGCCCTGAACGCGCGCGCGGTCCATTATATTCCATGTAAGCTGCCCTAAACCTTTTTGAAATAATAATAATATACACATGTTTTATTTTTTTTTCTTGAGAAATGATGTTAAACTCCATCTTCTTCTTCTTCTTCTTGCCCTGTCACACCTTCGTGGTGCACAGCGCCTCAACAAGGAGCATTCTCCACCTGATACTATCGCATGCCTGATGCCTAACATCATCCCAAGTGAGACCTGCCGCTTTGACCTCGTCTTCTCCAGATAGCTCAAGGTCTGCCTCGCTTCCTCATTCTCCCCCATAGGGGAGTCCAGTGGCTTTGGCTTTTCACCTGCCATGGTCCAGAGAACGGCATTTGACTCTGATGTAAAACTTCATATTAAATAATTAATACAAATGGAAACGTTTATTTTTTAGGAAGTTTTATTATATTTTATGGGATAATTTTTTTTATTATATCATCTTGCAAAATAAATGTGATTATATTGCTTCGTTTGGACAATTATATTTAAATAAAATGTTCGTTATTTGATGGCGACATTTTTTGAGTTGGTCAAAGGTCTAGTCTTGGCTGCGAAATATACGAGAATTATTGACATGAATGAGAACCTGTTCCAAGTGGCGCAGGATAGAGATGCTTTCACTGAAGTTATTGGGGCGCCCAACGTTGGCGCGGCCCTGATGCGGCTACAGAAGAAGAAGATTTTTTGTCAATAAGAAGATTTCTTGTCAAAAAAATTGACAAAAAATTTATTTTTCTATTTCTTTTAATAGATCTGATGATTTGTGAAACAGAAATCAAGTCTCCTGTCAAAAATCTCTCGAACAAAATGTTGACGATCCCGCTTATGCGGCCTGCGTGATACCGCACAGTAAATATATATTACAGTTCTCATAGTATTTATTGTAATTTTCATAGATATTTCTATACAATTATATGAAAATATATGTTACGCTCTGCAGTGTCAACATATTTTATGGTAAAGAGCAACATTTGCTTTAATAAATTGAAAGCGATCAAACGAAAACGCTATGCGATTATATCCAAACAGTAAGAGCTTTGTAATTTATAGGAGATACTTAAATAAAAATGCTTATTTGCAAAAAAGTCTTCCAGTATAATTATTTGACTATCTGCTTTATTTATTGTAATTACAATGTCTAGAGCTGACTCCGCGTTATAGGCGATACAGGTTCTAGCTTCGTTAGTTTAAAAGCAATTACTAAGGCAGGAACTAACATAATATAATTACGAGTATATCCTAGTACATTTCCGTATTAGGTACAATTACACTCTAATTTGATAGTGAGTAGCAATTATTTAGTCTGCTTAATGGAATTCGTAATAATAAGCTACACGGACAACAACAACAGCAAACCATCACGCCGTTTCCCCGAAAGGGTAGGTAGAGAGAATGGACAGCCACACTATTCTATCCTGACATACCTCTCTAGCTTCCTCCACATTCATACAGCAAGTCATACACGCACGTCGATTCTTTCGGCTTCTAACTCCACCAACCTTTAAAATTTCATACTCCGTACTCCATTTAAATCGTTAACGTATACTTTTTTTAACCATTCTTTCTTCACTCATGCACTCCATATGTCCGAACCAACACAGCGATCTTTTCACAATTTTGTTCATAAAACCTTCTTTCGCTCTACATTCCTTTCTAATATCAGCATTTGACATTCTGACGTACATCGTTCTACACACACATCTAAGGGACCTCATCTCTACCGCATTTATTCTGCTCTCATCTTTCTTCTCCCAGTTCAGTTAGAAATGAGATCTCTTAGACGAATGTGTAAATACTCTGTGTATGATTGAGTATCAAATGAAAATATAAGAAGTGAATGCAGTGCGAATGATGGTGTTATGAACAAAATAATGAAAGGATCATTAAGATGGTTTGAACACATGGAAAGAATGAATGAGGAAAGAATGGTAAAAAAATATATATGTAAACGATGTAAATGGAACTTGAAATAGAGGAAGACCAAGGAAAACGTGGTACGATCAAATAAAATATTGAATGTCGGCCACGTGAGGAGTCAGAGAAATCGACGCGCGTGCATGACACGATGTATGAATGTTGAGGACGCGAGAGAAATATGTCAGGAAAGAAAAGTGTGCCAGTTCATTCTTTCTGCCTACCTCTTCGGAAAGACGGCGTGATGGTTAGTTAGTTAGTTAGTTCGTTTAGTATTATAAACAGGATACGAATGTATCTGTTTACACCGTAAACTTTTCTTCGATTTCTTCCCCTGGTTTCCCAGAACAGGTATTTCTGTATATAAACAATGATTAGCTGTTTGATTGGAACCCCTCTGAGGTCCGAAGTACTTTTGTGAACCCTCGGAAAGAAAAATCGCTTATCTGGTATACTCCCCCGAGGGGGTAGAATGGAAGAGGGTCGGAAGGAGTGTAATACCAAATCCAAAAATAGCCTCCATTCTTTTGATAATGTAATACATTTAAGTCGGTCCTGCAGATGGTGCTCCTAACGGCTACACTCATCAGGAATTCAAGGACCTAATGGTACACGCGAGATCAACCTGTGAGGAAAATTGCCATTACTTTGTGATGTTACTACATTACAATGACGTAACAAGTGTTTATGTTGATTAAAAAAAACATAGTGGGTATAAGTAAGTACTCGTATATAACATATTGTTTGCGTAAAGTGATGATGGTATGTATTTCACAGATTAATAATGAGTGGTACTAACATCTGAATCACGAGGTCCAGAATAGGGTCTAAATTTGTTCAAATATCACTCGATGCTGTTCACCAACCTGATTTATTTATTTATTTATTTATACATAATACACAAAGTTTTGAACACCATTTAGACACAAAATGGTGTTCAAAACCAAACCAAAAAATCGAACCCAAATATGTCGACGTCTAATTTGTAATATTTTTTATGAATACTGCTTCACTGACACTGAAAATGTCCAAATCCGAGACGATTAAATTCAACGTCCCAATTGCTCTTCCTACTGGCATCACCAAAGGCAGGTTGATTCTGCGTGACGGAGCAAAGAACAATTGATGTCGGCTGTAACTGAAAGTCCATTTTGATCTGATCTAACTGGTTTCGTCATATTTTCGTTTTGCATTTTTTTTAATTAATTTTTTTTTTCTAGATAATTCTCGTTATTCGGGGCTGCTCTTTCGGGGAGCTCTCATAATATGACCCCACAGGATTCACGGTCCTGGTCATCTGGGTGTCGTCTTCAGGTCGTTCTTGACTGGGAGATCCACGTCGAAGGAGGCCGACCTGGTAATTTCCTTCTATCTTCCAGTTGAAGGGTCTTGTGGACAATATAGTCATTGTCCCTCTTGCTCACTTGACCATACCATCGCAGACAACGTTCCCTAGCTATATCCACTATAGGAGGACGATTTTCAGACTACTTCTTGGGATTATATTTTGCCCTTTTTAATTCAATTGTGCTTTAGAATGCAGTTAAAGTCACATTTAAATTGTTCATAAATGAACGGAAAAAAAATGTTTTTTCTATCATGATACTGGATTATAAAATTTGGTATACTTATATTAATTATTGAGCTTAGGACTGTTGAAATCAAATACTGATGACATAATTTATTAAAAATCATAATTAACTTTTATACTGAGCACCAAAACATAGTTTTTTTTAAATACATACTTAAAAATATGTGATAATGTAATTTAACATTTGAAAGGAAATGCAAACACAATAAAGTCTAGTGAATAAAACGTTACAATTAGAACTTAAAAAAATTTAATTGATTCATAATATTTGTTATAACAAAAGCATAAACGTTCCAAAATAAATCTTTATAACATGTATCAAAACTGATCATATTTTAAAACAATTTTATAATATTTAAAATATGTATCTTTATAATATATATCACTGAAGAAGGACCGGTTGTCCGAAACATGCCTGATATGTCATTTTAATTTTAATAAAATGTTTGGCTTTTTATCAGTATGGCATAGGTATAGAAAATACTCAGAATGTAAGGAAAATAACAGCGTTTTGATTTATATTTGCTGCTCGTACTATTTCACAAAACTGTACCACAACACAGATCCCAATGTGCTCAGAGTCCTATACAACGCATTGGTTCGGAGCAGACTCGAAAGTGGTTCTGTGATATGGAGTCCTCACGAGGCGAGATATTCCGTTATGCTGGAGAGGGTTCAGAAAAAATTTCTGAGGTATCTCTACATGAGGGAGTATGGTAGCTATCCTTGGCTCTATCCCACGGCATTTCTTTGGGAATGCTCGGAACCAATTCTCTACAGCTTCGAAGAGATGGACATCTAATTACCCATTTCTTTAGATTAATTAGGGATACTTCGAGAACTCGGCCGTACTGGAGGGTGTTCGGCTTTTTGTCCCCGATAGATATCTCCGACAGCGACAGCACAGATTGTTTTACCTACCGGTCGCCAGAACCAATCTGCCTCTGGTGACACCGGTGGGAAGAGCAATTAGTCTGCTGAATGCGGTCTCCTCGGAGATCGACGTCTTTCATGTTAGTGAAAGTACGTTCAGAAGGCAAATACTCTTAATTCTGGAGAGTATCCTGTCTTCCTAATGTTAAACCGTCTCTTATGCGTTTCTGGTAGTATACTATATATAATATATTATTTTACCTGTTCTCAATAGATGCCTTAAAAATAAATTTTGTAATGTCTGTTGATGAAATAAAATGATTTGATTTGATTTGATTTGATTTGATATTCTTACCTCTAAATGCATAAATAAACACACTTTAGGCGATATAATAATGATATTTATGCTAGCAGATATAATTAATTTGACATATTTAAGGCAATATATTTTCAGAGCGCTTCTGGTTGCGTTTAGCGTAAAAAGAAGCTGTATTCTTGTAGCGTACAGTCTTCGTAATTTCGATAAAAATCTCAGATCAACGCTAAAAATAATGTGTTAAATTCCTTATGCTACTTAAGATTGCAACGCCCATAGAAACACAAGAATAAAACCGAGATAATCCGTGCAAGAGTGGTTATGTAATTGCCTGGAGCAAGCACAGAGAATGTTAATGATATTCTACATACGTAATACCACTATTTTAGGAACAATGAAGGAAACCATGTGTGAACAGCGCCCGACAACATAACGCCGGGTTTTACATAAACGTTTTATCAGACTGCATAATGTATGTTAATTGCAATTACGTAAAGGGTAACCTTATACCACGGTCTCATTAGCTCAATTCAATTCAAATTATTTACACAAAGGATTGAACCGAACATCTTAGGCGAAATTTACATAAAAATCTCACGTTGATTATATAACGCTGAAAGTAAATTAATTGTGTTCTTATTTTTATGCAATTTAATGAGGCCCGTTATACCGCGGTACTAATTAATTAAATTAAAATTGATTAGAATCTAACAATTTATTTCTATGGTTTTACTATTTAAATATTTACATACATGTTCATCTATAACAATAAATATTCAACAAATAAAACAGTCAAAAGTCCAATTATTGAAGGGGTATGTTTCTATTATTTGTTCAGACATATCTTACTTAAAAATTTCTATCCAATCAAACATTTAATTTACGAGTATTATTCCCTTAGCGATATAAATCAAAACACTGTTTTTACGACTATAATTAGTTTATTTATCTTAACATGTTTCTATGGAAGTATTCATTTATCATAACAAGAATAATTTAAATTTTATAAATAAAAATAAAATGATAGATAATCTATACAGAAGCCTTATTTACCTCATACAAAATATTTTTTAATGCCTATAAGGCACTTTTGAAACTGTATACATATGTTTATATTAAAATTTTAATTCACTTGTTTATTTTATAAATTATTTATATTTTTATTGTGAAGATATAATATTTTCAATGCATGTAAACTAAAAATAAAATCATATGAGTAAAATTAAGTATGTGTTTTTATTTCTCTTTTTATTTTTTAAACACTTTGTTTATACAACACTTACATTAAAAGAAATTAAAATTACATAGACATGTTTCGGACAGCCAGTACTTCTTCAGTGATACATATTATTATATAAAGATACATGTTTAAAATATTATAAAATTGTTTACGTGATCTGACAGATGCTGTATAAACAAAGTGTATAAAAATAGAAAAAGATAACTAAAGCAATTACAACACTAATTATGGCGAAAATATAAAAAATGTGTTTTTATTTCAAAGTAAAATATTAATTAAAAATAATTTTAATTCATTTATAATTTAATATTGTTGATTCATTTCAGCTGCAATACTGCTAGTTTCTTAAAATATACCAATTTAATATGTTATTTAAGATCCCACAAACCACTTGCATTTATTATTATTATTTTGTTGAATCGCTCTTTACATCATGACAGCAAGAGCCAAATCGATGTAAATGGTATTATAGCTATCATAGTGATTCTCATGATATGTGATAGGTAGCTAATCTATCGCCATTTTACTGTCACGTGAATTCTACACCAGACCAAAGGCAGTGCGACAATCACACTGCCCTCGCCGGGAATCGAACCCGGAACCTTCGAGGTGGCAGTCAATGCACTTACCACTGGCGACAAAGGTCGACGTATTACTTGTTTAACTATTTATATACCCATTACTTTGAATCTGTTTTCAATGTTCTCTACAAAAATAGAGGGATAATTGACCATCATCAATCCAGGACTGCTCACCGTCATAAACAGAGATTAGATTTTCATATTGGTCACACTCTTCCAAAGCTAGTATGAATATAAATAAATTGTCCAAGAAAGACTTTCAAAAATTGTAAACCAGGAAGTGTACAACGTATTTTTTTTACCTCAAATATATTGGTCAAAAGAGAAAGTTGTTTTGAAATTGACAATAAGGGATGAACATTTGGGCAGTTTCCTGGTTTGCGGACACAAAGGGTTGAGGAAGAGAAAGTTTTACGGCGAAACAAGCGCACCTAACTATTGTTACGCAACAGAAAAATATAACTGGCAATTAAAAAAAGGTGCTTGCTACCATGTTGACTGCATACTTTAAATCAGGAAATATTTTGAAAGGGAACGATGCAGTACGATATATAAGCAAGTTCAAAATTAAAATAATATATTTAAGTTTTTAATATAACTATAATAATAATCAGTTAGATAATTTATAGAGCGCCATTTTTTATGAATTAATCAATAATCATTTTAAGGTTATGGTTCAAAATTTAATATTTTAATAAGCATTGATCAAACTTTTATGAAATGTACTATTCACTAGAATATATTGAATATACTAGAAGAAAAAAAGCTGTGGATACGTCGAACATAAATTAAATAAAAAATATGTGCAACATCTAAAATGAACATTTTGTTTCAGATTATTTTTATTTTGTTATTTTATTTTATATCGTTGTATTTTATATAATTTGTTTTAGATTTTTTTAGATGCCTATTGGTGGCGATGAGGTTCGCAATCCATCACACCGCGTCTCCCGCGGGGCGAAAAGAGACGGGTGGAGTGCCGCATCGGTTAAAGTGTGACAGTCCATTCTTTCTGCCTACTCTTTCGGGGAGATGACGTGATGTTTTTTCAGTTAGTTAGTTAGGTTATAGTTTAAAATCATTATCACATCTATATTAATTGTATATTGATATGAATGAAAACGTATCACAAGTTTTATTATATTTTTGTGGGAATGACATGTTTGACTTTGTTGACTAAGGCGAAACATGACATTCAACATGCCATTAAATAATACTTCTATAAAACAGACGTTTTACATCTTGTTAATTATTATCATACCTATATTATTTTGTTTGTCAGGTGTCAGGTTAGGAATGTAAATAATTTGCTGTATGTTATATTTGTTTTGTTACATGAGTTCATTGCTTTTAAAACCTATAAACATTTCGAAACTGATAAACAGATTTTCTTATGAAAATGGAAAAGTTGGTGTGAATTATTTCAAAAATTATAAATTTATGTTAACCGTATAAAACTTGTCTAAACCGTACATCAATTATATAAGTTATGAAATTTAGTCAAAGTATTGATATTAAAGGTTTGATATGCTTTTCTGATTGAGAAATACGTATTTTTTTAAATATAAAATAGTAACGCCCAGGACTGAAATCAGGAAGAGAAAAATTTGGAATTGATAATGCAATCTCCAATATGACCAGAAGTAACTGATTATTATGAAGAAGGAACCAGGTCGTGTCGAGACTTCCCAAACCCAAGTTCCTTAAATCAGGAGCTAAGCTAAACCACTACCCGGATTATATTATTTTAATTTAAAATAGTGCAATTAATATTTAAATATTATAACACAAAATGTACAATTCTTGTACTTGTAATACTTAAATGCACCACAGAGGTAATTAAAATGCATATATCTATATATTTGTGAGAAATTAACAATAAAATGTATTATTTTTAGATAACGCTTATACAAATGACATAAAAATACGGATTAAAGTGAAATCTGGTTGAATACTCTTGATAAGGTTCTCATTACTTGACTTCTAAAAAGCTTAATAAGTTAAAACGAGTAAAACTTGTTACTTTACAAGAATTTAATAACAATTAACAACATTATAAGAAACATTTAATAATAACTTACGTGTTTTCTTGAGTTAATCCCAATTAAGATAAACGTACTTTAGGTTTGCCTTCGTTATTAAGGAATTCGATAATAATTCTGTGTTTTTATTTGCATTTATTAATCCTTATTGTCCGATTAATTATGTTAGTGGTCCAAAAACATTGGTTTCAAACTGCATCTACATTTGAACCTCAGACAGATTGTCCCAGTTAAATATAATATTATGGAAAATGTTGTTGTAAGAAACTAAAGCAAAAAGTTTTTTTTATAAACATTTAAATATGAACTACAAGTCGACATTCATTTAATCAAATAGTAGACAGCCAGACTGTAAGGTTCAACAAGCATTTCTTAATTAATTCATTATAATCTATAAATTATGTAAAATCTTTTGAAATCAAATCAATACAATAAAATTAGTTTATAAATCTATCGACATAAGCAATGCTGACAAAACTGTGAAATTTATCAGTGGAATAATAATAATAAATCTTTTTAAAAAAATTATCTGAGAATGAATCTTTCAAAAATCAAAAATCTCCATGGAATATCGGATAGACAGCTTTCACCAGAGAGATTACCAAAACAATGGGGATATAGTGGGGTAGAGTCCAGTATCACAAGAGGAGAATCCATGTAATAAATACATGTGTTTAAAACATTTGTGAAAACTTCCATTTTTTTATGAGATTTATAAAAAAATATTGGAGTAACATGTTCTTCTTACTAAGGCATTAAAAAATTAGCATGTCACTAATTAAAATATAATAAAATATCTATACATACATGTTATTATAATGTTCCTAAATTAGATGCTCTGTCTGTGTACCGACAATAAATAAATAAATACAATAAATCAAATGTTTTCACCAATCAATGTATCAAATAACCACTTAACAGGTTTACTGAGTGACATACGAGTATATTACCTAATGTTGACATTTCAAAATGGCTTATCAAGGCAAAATATAGAACTCCCATAAAATATAATAAAACTTCTAAAAAAGCGCGATTTCATCAAACGTGAAATGGATTTTTTCACCATTATTAAAAAATATATATATATCAATATTAACGTATAATATTTGAACTTTTTAAATCATTTTACGTAAACAGCACTCTTAGACAAAATTAAAATACTACCCTTAATTAAATATAAGTTATGATAAAGTATTTCAAAATAACGTTTCCCTTATCAAAAATAACCTACAGTGACAGTTTGGAGGGGAATATTATGAATATAACGCATTAGGTTTTAATTAGGAAATTTTATATTATTTAAAAGCGAGCCGGTACCGCGGACAGAAAGTATAGGTATGTCTATGAATCTTTTTACCAAAATACATTTTTAACACAGTACTATGTGATTAAATTGTATTTTTACCTACATATATATTTATGTTTAACACAGTATTTTATTGAATACATTTTTTAATCAACTCCTTCATGATTGTACAATATTTTAAGTGGTTTCACCATTAAAACTATATATATAATATTTTCATTTTATTTTATTTTAAATCAACACCTCAGTTTTTTAATATATAGAAAAGTATTATTTGTTCGAATTATCATGATGACGGGGCCAAGGACGATGCCCCCGCGTGTGGTCTATAACTGTAACACCTAGCGCCTCTAGAAGTGACATATGTCGGCCAATCCTTCCACCATAATGTCAAGAAAGAGGAGAAATATGGTCCTTTGGGGTTATTCATTCAAAAAAAGCTTGCCACTTACAAGACAAAGACGATCACGGAGCCGATTTCAGCAAAAATAGTTAACTTGTAGAAATAAAACAATATGTATAGATAATATTATATAATACAATGTTCTCTATTGATCGTATTTCTTTAGAAAGAAAACGTAAAATAATCAAACTACCCCACTCAGATGTGGCGCGCTTTTCCAGGGACTTTGACATTCAAAACGTCATTGATGTGCCCTTAAATTTACAAGGGTGATTCTGCACATAGACAGGCAGACTGCGCGGGGCGCAAATTCACGACCCTTGAATGCTATTGATTTTCTAGAATTGCGACTGTACTACCCGGCGTGCCATGGGAGGGTTCCATAGGGGTGTCATCCCTCTACAGAGTGCAGCGGGCGTGCAGCCCGAGTATAGGTAAGGGGTGAGTATCGACAGTGGACAAAATTCAAACTTTTTACTCATTATTTTTTTCTTAAATAATTACGAATATATTCGAAAATGAAAAAAAAATGTTACGTATGTCTCAAGCACATAAAGGCAATAATTTATTGGATTGTATTTATAATGTTTCTCGATTTCAAAACCTAGCACATGAAATAATATGAATAAGGTATAATTATATTCCCAGTTGTTTTAAACGTTGAATATTTTTTGGCTGATATATTTCACCTTGCAATAATATTATCAAAACCAAATTGTAGGTAGCGACGAATATAATGAATGTAATATTCTTGTAACAACGAATATAATATTCTTGACCAACATTGCTATTTTTAGTTTTACACGGAAGTGACATATTTAGCTTAGCAGTGGTATTATAGACTATGGATGTATATACTTTATATGGAAAATTAGATAATTGTACAAAAAACAAAAAAAAAAATCTAATAAACGAGATTTGTCTATTATGAATGAAAAAACGCGGTGCGATGGGTTGCAAACCTCGTCGCCACCAATAGGCATCTCCCGCGCATATTTCAATCGTCCTACGTCCACAAAATAAATATAAAATAAATAATATAAAATACATTCTCCCGCGGGGGCTAAAAGAGAAAGACGGACTGTCCCATCGGTTAAATTGTGGGAGTCCATTCTATCTGCCTACCCCTTCTGTGAGACGGCGTGATGGTAAGTAAGATAGTTAGTTATGAATGAAAAGAAAAAGCTCTTTGAAAATGCAATAATCTGATTAACAAGTTTTCATTCATCATCTCTTAAAAAATAATAAATTAACCAATTTTCATTCATCATGTCTCAGAAAATTAAAATCATTGCATCATTGGTATTCTTATTATTATTTTGTTGAATAACTCCTTACATTATTATAGTGCGAGACAAATCGATGGAAAGGGTATAGTTTTAATATTAATTCTCATGAAATGTGATAGGTAGCTAATCTATTGCCATTTTATTGTCCAGAGAATTCTTCACCAGACCAAATACAGTGTGAGAATCACACTGTATTTGGTATTTACTGACATACTCGTATACTGTATACTTATTGGTGGTTGAGGTGTTAGTTTTGTAAAACTCCATTATTAATTTATTATAGTAAAAACCATAAAAAAAACTCAAAAATAACAACTCAAAAATGTTCATTATATACTTTCTCCCCCGCCCTTAAGATTTCTAAATTCAATATAAGGACACACTGTTTGGCGATTAGGTTTAGTTAGAGAATGCCCTCACAATGCAAAAATTCCAATTAGATTCTCCCGTATTTCAATATCTTGCGATGTTCCTATCAGATTTGAATTAAGAACAAACAAGCTATGCCTAATTTAAAACTAATTATGTACCTACCTAGAAGACATGTACCCGCTAAGTAAAATATTAATATAATTATAATTGCATATTTTAAGGTTTACTTTAAGGCTTAAATACATAGTAACGGTTGTTTGATATTTAATTTTATTTAGTTATTATTTATTTTATCTAAACAAGTAAATCATTAGAGTGCTTACCAACATAAACATTAAAGCATTTATTTATCAATACATGTGGTGTTGATGATGATAATCTGTATAGCGCCATTATAATGAGAGATTTGCCTCAAAGGGGTTCTCCGATTAGGAAGCTCTTATTATTAGGGTAAGTTTTTAGCAAACTACTGAAAACTGCTTTGCTGTCATGATTTCAGATAAGTATATTATGAAAGGTCTACCATGTTAGAAGTCGAAAGAATCGATGTGCGTATATGACTCGCTGTATGAATCTAGAGGAATCTAGAGACTTGTGTCAGGATTGAGTAGTGTGGCGGTCAATTCCCTACGCCTACCCCTTCAGGGAAACGGCGTGATGGTTTGTTGTTGTTGTTGTATATTATGAACGTTATCGAAAACAAATAAACAAAATTTTGTTTAAGTTTTCATATGAGCATAAGATAATTTAAATTAATAAATATTTAACATAAAATTAACGCTTTGTTTTTTATATCAACCGCGGAATTATGAATATACTTGACGTCAACGAACTTCACCAGGGCAATACAGCGCCCTTGAGATGAGCAATTCATAAAAATGGCGCTTTATAAATTATCCAATTTATTATTATTATTATAATACAAAAACACAGTAATAAAAAAACTCAAAGGTACTAGAAAAACTAAGTTATGTATTGCCCTGATAAAGAGTTCAAGCGAAACTAGTTGAGATCAAGTAAAAATACAATTCCGTGGTTCATGTAATTTTTATTTATTTTATTTTACATATTTATTAATTTAAAAGTTTTAATTACCTATATTACAATTACATTATTTGCAATATTTTTTTTATTGTAAAATTTTATATGTTTGATAAATAAATAAAATAAATATAACAAATCAAATAAAACCAAACTTATTGAAAAAATATTTTTTTATATTACCCTGATAAAGCTTGAGTTCAAGCGAAACTACTCGGAGTGGTCAGGTATAATTGTAATTCCGTGGTTAAAATACAATGTTTTTATATTTTATTTTACATCTTTAATAATTAAAAAATTTAATAAACCTACATTACAATCAAATTAGTTGCATCAATTTATTATATTATTGCACTATATATTTTTGATAAATAAATTAAAGTAGGTAATATAAAAACTTTAAAAATAAACGGGACGAACTAAGACAGGACAATCAAGGATATAGAACAATGGACTGAAACTTTACAATGAACTACCAAAAGACACAAGGAATCTCACTTCAACTCAATATAAAAAATATCTGAAACAATACATAATTAATAGTAAGATCTAAAAATGTAACCATATAACCCAATTGGGTTTTTTAAAATATAAATTAAATAAAAATAAATAAAAATAAAATTCTAGAGAAACTAAGTTTTTATATTGCCCTGATAAAGCTCGAGTGCAAGCAAAACTGGTTGGGGTTAAATATAATTACAATTCCGTGGTTAAAATACAAAGTTTTTATTTTATTTTATGTATTTATTAATAAAAAAGTTTAATAAAACTTTATTACAATTAAATTATTTGCAACAATTTGTTTTATTGTTGCATTTAACATTTACGATAAATAAATCAAACTAATATATCAACTAAAAAAATCTAACTTATGAGAACAATTTTTTTATATTGCCCTTATGAAACCTGAGTTCCAGCGAAACTAGTTAAAAAGTATAATTAGAATTTCGTGGTTAGAATACAGAGTTTTTATTTTATTTAATAGATATATTAAATGATTAAAGATTTTAATAAACATCTGTTTAATTATTACATTTTATATTTTTGATAAATAAACAAAAGTAACATAAAAACTAAAATAAACTCAAAATTACTAGAAAAAATAAGTTTTTATATTGCTCTGATGAAGCTTGAGTACTAGCGAAACTAGTTGAGATCAAGTGTATTTACTATCCGTACTTAAAATGCAAAGTTTTTGTATTTTTTAAATATTTATTGTTTAAAAAAATATTAATTAACCTTTATTACAATCAAATTACTAGAAATATTTTATTTTATTATTACATTGAAGATGGTTGATTCATAAATAAAAATGTGTTTTAATTGACACACGTGGTCGGGTTTCACATTCGCCTTATAACCTCGAAAAATTGTTTTGTTTTATTCTCCAATCTCTTCGCCTACACTTAAGTAAAGGTGAATAGTTCAATGTATGCAAATGACAAATTATAGTATTATCTCATCACTACACAAATATTTAAAAATAAAAACAAGTATGTAATAAAAATAATTATTTATGACGCGTATCATTAAATTGGCAATAATAACCAATCTAAGAAATCTTACGAAAAATTTGAAAATATATTTACGAATATTTCAAAGGACTCTAGCGAAATATCTCAGAACTAAATATCTATCCTAAAATGTTCCATTTTTCCATCTTATTCCCACATGCCAAATAGAATGCATCTGAAAGAGAAAGATGATATTGAATTAATAATAATTTCTACCTCATATATCTATTTCACTTTTACACGTACATTAGAGCGAGATAAAATAGTGAACATCTGTTCATATTTCATATTCCATATCCAGTAAGACTCTCGGAATGGCTAGCCGGATTGGTCTACCGTGTGGTAGCCATGTTGGTTATTCAAAATTAGCATAAGAAATGCAAGCGGATCAGCCAATGGCGAGGGGAGAGGCGGGGCCAATATAAACGGCCATCACGGAATGGGCGTGGCCAGTGCAGAGATTGTTCCATTCCGTATGCCGGACAGACAGGTTTGATCCCTCTCTATGAACGCAATACATAAGCGCTATGTACGTACAGAATGGTTCCAAAATATTATATAACGGGACTTATTGATTTTTATCTAAGAGGTGATTTCAAACTAGCTTATACTATATTTCTTAAATTCTATTATTATATGTCAATTTTCCCTGGCATTAAACGACTTAAAATACTCTAATAATAATAGCTTTTAATTTTTCGTTTATTATTCAAAATTCATACAACATTTATTTTCAATCATATCCACCACAAAAATATTTTTACTTTTCCACAATTGTGTAAAACTTTTTTTTAATAATACCTTATTTTATCAAAAAAAATATTTACTGATTTCTAAGAGTTACATATTTCATCTTACTGTATAAATATTAATGTTTACGCTGAAGAAGGAAGAGAACCATTCAAAATATGAAACTACGACTGCTTTGTGACTCATTTGATAATCGCACAGAAAAACCTTTAAATATACATCACAAAGCTTTGCAATTCTTTAAAAACATGTTTTATAATATAGGTAAATAAATAAATTAAAAATATACAAATTACATATGAAGTATTTTAAACAATACGATTTGTTCTATCCATACATAGGTAGGTAGGTACTTTATGTCTATAATGTACCTATGTATAAGAATCGAGCTGACTGTGAGTACCTACTTACTCTGTGACTAGCTGACTGTGAGTACTAGTGAGTATACTTTATACTACCTGTGTGGGAACCTACACTATCATTCCAAGCTGTTCCGAATTCAAATTTATATTTTCCGTTCATTTCAATATCCGTGGCTGGATACCATATAATATATTATACTTATGTTTATATTCAATCGCGTATGTATCTGCTTGATTGTGTATTGAGATAAATTCACATATATTAATTACACTGGTATTAAATATCTCCGAGTGAAATCGTACAAAACATTAATCAAAGAAATATACTTATTAATAATTAATGTTACCTACCTGTAATAAATTGACAAGCCATACACTTCAAGACATATTATTTATCTTCGTTATTGCATCCATTATTAACATTATAAAATAAATTAATAATTTTAGAGAGACTAATATCATTATTATTTGTTTCTTAAAATAATATACTATAAAGAAAATCCACACTATATTGCGTATGCGAATGAAAATTTATATTTTGTAGAAGTATTATTATATTTTATAGTAGGTAGGTTGGTACTTTAGATTGAACAATAATACATTTAAATATTTTGTACCTAAGAGTTTATTTATCACACATAGTCATATATGTCTCTCTCTCTCTCTCTCTGGTTTCAATCCTGGGATTGGTTTGCAGCAATTTCCTCTATTCTTCTCTTCCATTATTCCCTGTCTTGTGCGCCTCTTATGAAATCTGCATATGATGAGCAGCGCACATCCACCAACATGTCCTCCAGGTACTCTCGAAGTGGGCGTCCCCTAGAGTTTGTCTCCTCTGTCATACCCTCCATTATGGTATGCAAGAGGCCTTCTTGTCGTATTACATGGCCGATCCATCTTTTACGCCTTTCAGACAAGGTCCTAAGCAGGTGCCTTCCTCCTTCGATTATTTGGAGAACCTCCTCATTTGTAATGTGGTATCAAATATATATAAAAAATTAATTAGTTAACCCAAATATTGAATTCCATATTATTCCATGGAAAAATTAATATTTATATGGAGTTAACAGCAACTGATTTCAAATATATTCCAGTATATTTAAATTGTGAGAACAGCACATGAAAAAAGTATCCAACAAAAACTCAACATTTTCTACTAATAAAGATTACAGTAATATATCTCCCAAAGTTTATTTGAGTAGAAATTTTAAGAGCTTCTTGGCACAAAGCTCACTAACGGCATTTATTATGTTAATAGGTCACGTGAATAGGTTATTAGGCGGTATTTTAAATTTAAGATAAGCGTTTCTTTTGAGAAAATAAGTAGGAAGATACACGGGCAATGGTCGCCTTCCCACTGTTGAATTATTTCAATTTATTGACTTTACGACTTTAATGTTCTCGTATTGTTACTTGAATGTTTGCTAAACGTAGGGTATTATTTAACCATACGATACATAATATTGAATAAAATATTTTCTTCCTTTAAAATAATAAGCTAACTATTTTAATCTGTGCACACATGTGAAAAGCAACGGATAACTGCTACATTAAAGCCCCAAATAACATCTCAAGAACCAGCAAAAATGTTACACTTTGGTGAAAACAAATCTGTTAGATTGAAAGTAGTGAAGCGCGACTATATGTAAATAATTATTAAGCTTTATCAGGGCACATTCTTATTAGTTTATATCTAGATTCAATCGTAGATTTATATTTAGGAATGAATAGAATAAAACAAAATAAAACCTGCGTAAGGCCTATACTGACATATAGCATTGAGACCAGAGCGGATACCACAAGAGTGAAGGCTAAAGTACGGGTGGCAGAGATGAGGACCCTGAGGATGATAGCAGGAAGGATTATTCGAGATAGGGTGAGGAACACGGCTATCCGCAGATCTGCAAGGTGGAGGATGTCGTGAGATGGGGCAGAGAACGGAGAAGATATTGGAATGCGCACGTGCAGAGGATGGATCCCACCAGAATCCCACACGCTGTGGTGCATCAGGTTCCTGCCGGCTGCCGTCCCCCCTGAAGACCGCCGAAGAGATAGAGAGATAGTTGGGAGTCAACCTTCCAAGAGAGGTCAGCCTGATTTCAGGAACAAACCAAAGGTCTATAAGGAGAAGAAAAAGAAGAAGAAGAAGAAGCATTCAAATTTTAATATTCGGCCCGCGAGTTATTTCCTTAAAAATTCAATAGTTTGCATTGTACGATTTTTTTGTAAATTGAATATAATGTTTGTATTAAAACTTTGTTCGTTCATTGTTTTATTTTTTGATCAACTTAAATTAACACTGACACTTAATAATTACTATTTCTAAGATTATTTTGTTTTTAAAAATACTCTGATAAATTAAAAAACTTTGTTTTATGTAACTAACTAACTAACTAACTAACCATCACGCCATTTCCCCGGAGGGGTAGGCAGAGAGGATGAATCGCCACACTGGCCTGTCCTGGCATACCTCTCGAGCTTCCTCTACATCTTACCATGCACGCACGTCGATTGTTCCGACTTCGAATGTGGCCGCCTTTTAGTAATTGATTAATTTGGTCATGCCATGTTTTCCTCGGTCGTCCTCGGCTTCTTTTCCCACTCACGCTGCTTGTATACAACTTTTTAACCATTCTACTCTCATCCATTCGTTCCATATGTCCGAACCACCTCAGGGATCCTTTTTTTAATTTTGTTCATGATGCAGTCATCTGCCTTACATTTCTTTCTTATTTCATCGTTCGGTATTCTATCATACAACGTTTTCCCGCACATTCTTCTCAGTGATCTCATTTCTACGGCGTTTATCCTGCTTTCATCCTTCTTTTGCCAGCTCCAAGCTTCACTTCCATACATGAAGGTTGGCACTAGAACTCCATTGTGTACAGCCATCTTTGCTTCTGTGGATATATTTCTTTTTGCAGTAATGACTTTGAGTGCGCCATTTATTTTATTCCCAGCACCAACCCTCCTTTCGATGTCTTTCTCCATTTTTCCGTCCCTTGTAAACATGCTTGCCTGCCTTGTTTTATGTATCACAATTGTATTTTTGTTTTTCGCGACAGCTGTTTCGTCAACCTATGTTGACATCATCAGGTGTTACAATAATATTGTGAAACAATAATATTGTAATACAATAATATTGTGATACATATATCAAAGTTTTTTTTTATTTAACAGTTTATAATAAATTATTAGATTATCCATTGTTTTGACTGATACACTATGATACTTCAGCATTATTAAATGTGCAAATTTGAGTTATTTGTAACCCCTGATGATGCCAACATAGGTTGGCGGAACATCTTATTCGACAAACTCATATAAATAAATTGTGACTAGTAATAACAATGTTTCAAATATAAATAGGTACTTCATAAATTTGTTTTGTGTGATTTTGGGTAACACCGTGTGATTTCTCCTTCCCGACCAACGTTTCTGAGATCGTTGTAGTCTCCATCCTTAGGGTAATGTGGTGGTGATAATGAATTTGATATGAGTTGTGTCTGAAAGATACTTCACTGTTGTACCATGTCGCCGGCAGTGTGTACGTGAGGAATAGAGAGTCCGTGCTAGGTTCCCCGACTTAGCTTAACACAGGGAGCGTTCCCGGCCACAAGACACAACTCATATCACATTCATTACCACCACCACATTACCCTGAAGATGGAAACTGCAACGATCTCCGAATCGTCGGTCAAGAAGGAGAAATCACACGGTGTTACCCAAAATCACACAAAACATATTGCTGCCAACCGTGAAAATTTACGCAATTACTTTATAAATTGTTGGTTATATTCAAATACAAGTACCTACGTATTTCTTAGTCCCTGAACTATACGCAATGCACAAAAAATGTTGTTCGAAATTTGAATAACTGCTAAAAATATTCTTGAAAACAATAACTCATTCCAGTGCCCAATAATAAAATCAAAACTTTCTTAAAACCGATAAATTAGAGGAACGTTTTAAGTCTTGGCACCCTCCTTCCCGCCTTTGCCAGAGCAAGCGCCCGTAAATCAATACTGAGCTATAAATGCCTTTTCAACAAGCAGCCCTACGATGTATACCCGAATCCTTTCAGTCGGACATTTACGATTATACACTTGACACGATGACTTATATTCCTTCCTTATAAACAGACACATCTACATGCGGAGCCACGTGATCGCACGGGCGCTGGCATCCGCAGAGACTCAAGACCCAAAAATGTATAAACTTTGTAATTGAAAAATAACACAAAACTTTCCACTTTAATTTATTAAATATTTTTATATAATAAAAATATTTAAACAAGACAATATTTCGGAGATGACCTCCATCCTTAGATGTAAATATATAACTGACTAACCAACCAAAAACGTGTCTTAATGAAAACTTATTTTCTTATTTTCTTACCTACCGCCAGCGTTTGTATTTGGATTATTAAGGCCGTGCCACACTGTTTGAAACAAGCTCTCTACAAGGGTGACCTTGGTGGAGAGCTGTGGAGCCCACGGTTGGTGTAGCGTCCACATACTGCTGTAAGCAAGCTCTCCACATGTGGAATGCGTGTTTAAACACAAAGTTTGTTGAAGGTCAAACGAATTTTGGTTTCAAACAAGTGTCTACACAGTTTTAAACCGCCGGTGGAGACCGATGTGGAGAGCTTGTTTAAAACAGTGTGGCACGGCTTTTAGATTTAAAACACGTCTAATGTACCCTTGAGGTGATTACGAAAACATTAGTGGCTAATATATTGTTTTCGCGGAAATACCTTGATATTTCAACATTATTAACTACTTAATTGAAACACTGTTATAATATCACAATTGATTTAATTTCTATGAAATTGTCGCGACAGCTATTTCGCTAACCTAAGATGAAGAATATAATTTATAATAGGTATGTAATATTATTAGTTCGAACATATTTATAACATTTATTCAATTTCTAGAAAGCAAATAAGCTATTAATATTCGTTGTCATTTTGATATATTTCACATTATTGGAGCACTTTATAATCTTTCTTAATTCGGCACTCAAAAAAACATAATATTATAGATAAAATACAACGCTTTAATAACGCATACTGATTTGTTTTATTAACTGGTTTAGAGTGTCACACCCTTAGAACACAGAGATTTGTTTCTTTCAATTTCCAATAATAATGGATTTTTATAAACAAGACACATCGCGTGAAAAAAAAAACACGTTTTTACGTAATATTTTTAGAGGGCGATAAATTAATTTAAATCATATAGAAAAACAATTCCGAATAGTTTTAATGAAGAGTGGAATTATTACCTTAATCGTTCACCATGAAATATTTTTCCCATAAAATATATTTTCTTAAAATTAGTTCCTCAGAAACTATTTTATTATGTAATATTATCTGTGTTCAAAGTGATTACATTTAAACTTGCTTCTCTCTAAGTTTTACATAAGACAGCGTGCCTTGTGTATTAATATATACACAAAAATGGCGTTTAAATTTGTAGGAATGCAACCTAGTCGATTCCCGATTGTACTATGTAGTACCTACTTTCCAAAAATCGATATTTTCGTTCATGGTAGCAACAAAAAATATGAGTTAGCATGAATAATAATAAAATTTACTCTCAGTTTTATAGGCCGTGATACGAAATTCAGAAACAATGGAAAATTTTCATCCATTAATTCATAAACATGTTGACATAACAGCTACATTTTATATTATGTGATTCTTCAAAAATAGATTTCACGTAACGCATATGGTAATATAAGAATTCAGTATACAACAATTGAAAGAAATTTAACGATCATAAATTATATCGAAACAATTTTGATTTTTTTTAATAGATGCCGTCATTCAGTAAATTCCACGTGTTAAAAAAATAAAGGATTTCACAGCGCAACGAATATTTTTATTCTGATTTCAAATTAATTCTTATAATATATAAAATAGCTTGATTAAAACAACACTTGCCTCGTGATCTAAAAAAAGTGGGTTTAAGTCAAATAAACACCATTTAATATAGTGAGATAAACCTATATGTGTAACTTTAATCCGAATTTGTAAAAAATAAAATGTGTAGGTACGTACAAGAAAACTGAATTAAACATTTTTGAAAAATCACTATAAATGTATATATTTATAATATTTATTATAAATGTTAAATGTATAATACTGTTATAATAGCACAATTTATTTTTATTTACTAAGAATGTCGCGACAGCTGTTTCGCCAACCGATGTTGACATCATCAGATTTCGGCCTAAATTGTTTCAGCCTGAATTGGACTAAACTGGAGCAGCTTTCGGAAACATGGGTTACATCTTTAAAAACCGGAAAATACCGAATAACCTGAAACGAAAAGTTTATGAAGCCTGCGTTCTGCCAGTTGGAGCTTATGGTCTTGAAACTGTAACATTTTCCAAACAAAGTGCCGAGAAACTACGAGTGATCCAAAGAGCCATGGAAAGAGCCATGTTAGGAATAAGCCTAAGAGACAGAGTCAGAAACGCTATGGTGAGAGATAAAACAAAGGTCACTGACATCATCCACCGGGTGGCGACTCTAAAATGGCAGTTGGCAGGTCACGTAGCCAGAAGCTCAGATGAAAAATGGACAAGAAGACTGTTGAGACCGTGGACGGCAAAGAGAAGTGCAGGGCAACCGCAACAACGGTGGAAGGATGATCTGAACAGACACGTCGGAATAACATGGATGCAATTCGCACAAGACAGAGTGACATGGAAGCCAATGGAGGAGGCCTTTGTCCAGGAGTGGACGGGAATAGGCTGAGGAAGAAGAAAAAGAAGATGTTAGCATTTTGTAAAATTAGTATCCAAAGGGTGCACTAGGTGAAATAAATACTGGTCGAACACCGTAGTCTACAGATATTTCTTAAATCTCACCTCGCTCTCTTATAATATGTACTTACATAATATTCCATGCCAACGAACCCCCTATACTGAAAGCACGATCGATGTGCATTTAAAAATTGTTTATATGAATGGAAACGTCTGCTTTTTTTATTTTATGGCAATGAAATGTTTTAATTCTAATTTCCTCTGATTAAAGATCGTGTCCATTCCGTAAATTATCCACCATAGCTCGCCATGCGGTCAGTCTCCAAGCTGCGTCGTTATAACCTGGATGCAGTTTGCACAAGACAGAGTGACATGGAAGTGAATGGAGGAGGTCTTTGTCCAGGAGTGGACGGGAATAGGTTGAGGAAGAAGAAGAAGAAGAAGAAGTGTTTCGGCCAAAACAATGGACTAATATTTATTATTATTTTTACTGTATATCAATTACGTTAATGTATCTAATCAAAGTGCACTGGTTGTTTTTATATAAAAGATATTATGAAAGATGAGGTATTTTTATAACTGCTTTTAATACGGTAATGATAAGATACGTTTAACACATCATTCACCGCTCACCGACAGGCCACGCTTGCTGTTCCTCAATAAAACTTTCATGGCATCTTAACTTTTATGTGCTATATAAAGCGGGAGTTTATCACACCGACAGTCCGCCAAACAAATAAACAAATTGGCCTTAATTTATTGTCAATCATTACCCATACTAAAAGCTAGATTGTAACAACCCTAAATCGTATGAAACTGTAAAAATGTTACGTTTACTAGCCATTATATTCCTGAATAACGTCGTTAAATACCCAAGTGGTTGGGGTTGTTTTTAATTCACAAAGTTTAATGTGTTTTCAATTGACTTGTTCATCCGTTATTCCCAATGACCACGTGGAATTTCGTTAAAACTTTTTTTTTTGGTTTTCGTGGAACATAAAATGAAGAAACACGATGATGAAAAACATAAAAAAATTTACGACTTTTTTATTTCAGCAACTGATAGTTTATTACACTTAAAATGCAATAAAAAGATTCTTGAATTTATATAGAACTGACATTTTCAGGAATATTTAGAAAATCTAAATAATCAATTTATTCGCACCATAAAGAATCTAATGATAATGAATATATTCAGATTGCCTTCATTATAGCCATCAATTACAGAAAATTACAAATAGTTTTAAAGTAATAAAAAAACAATAAATCTGAAGTTAAAGCGCATGAGCAAGATTATTATATACTCGTACATAATAATTATAAATAATATTTTTATATTTAAAATTTGTGGCCTGGCAGATATTCCAATTCACTCAAATAATATTAATATATTATTGAATTGTACAGGTAGGTGCAGGTTATTAATCAATTATTTCAAATATTTATATTACAGCCGACTATCACCATCAACAAAATATCTCATCTACGAGTATACATAAATAATTCCCATGTAAATAAATATCTTATATCATTTTTACATCTGATCTTGGAGGGTAAGATTGAGGGTCGACGAGGTGTTGAGAGAAGGCGGGTTTCCTGCTGAGAAACATCCGAGAATGGACGGGGCTGAGGACCGTGGGGGAGCTGTTCCGAGCTGCCCAGGACAGGGAGGCCTACTCAATGGTGATAGTCAACGTTGGGGATACCTGACAAGACACGGAAAGAAGAAGATATCATTTTTATTATTAAGCTTTGATACGCAGCCATTATTTGGTGTTTGACATAAACTGTTTGTGTATAGCCCTGAGAAAGCTCGCTACAGAGTGAAACCAGTTAGCGCTAGTAATTCAATAAAGTGGTTTATATATAATAAGTGAAAAGTGCTTCTTAATCTTATGGTCATTATTATTCGTGCATTATTACTACTTTCTAACTATCATTAATTTACGTAGGTTGTATTAAAATTTATACAAATTTCAATTAACAGACTGAGCACCGGATTCCGTTGGACGTCCATTGGACGTCCCGCATTAGACGTCCCCCTGCCTGCAGGACCAACGATATTGTTAGGATTGCTGGATTAGAACAGATGGGAGTGACAATGGATAGGGGCAGTGGCGTGCTTTGGGTAAGGTTTACATTCAGCAGTGTATGACAGACGGTTGATTTGAAGATGATCCCTCATTATTATCCCTCATCCGTTCATATGTAGATTTTTAGAATTAAACAAGTCTGAATACGCTCTTGAGGTGATAACACAACGAAAATGGTGCTTCAAAAGTAAGCATGTCATTATTACCATATTATTAAAACATCTGATTAAAATTTGAGTTATAACCTCTTTCCTCTAACAAAAAAATTATAACTTGGTGTGAATTTATGTTTTTTTTAGTTGTTTTTAGTATGAACGTAAAATGTTTCAAATCCTTAATTTAAATAATTATCGAGCGTTGCAAAAAGGTGTAAAGTGTAGGCGTATTCCAAAACGGAAGCTCCGCCGCAGAGTGCATCTCTTGTGACTAACGCCACCGAACATAAACCTCAACAGTAGTTTTATGACAGTACGATTTTACGATATCGTTTTACCGTTCTTTTAGTGTCATTTCGGTTTAACCTTGAGTTGTAAATTCTATTCCCCGACTTAACTTTAACACGTGCTCAACTCTAAACACGTGCTTCGCTCTCATCGTGCACTCTCCGCACCTTTGTGTGCTGTGGATGAGGACCACTTTGGCGTGCATTAACCGGCGTGACGTCAGCTTACGTCTCTGACGTCACGAAATACTTGCATTTTCATGAGTTTGTTACGCAAGGATTTTTATTACCCCTTTTTATTGTTTATGGAGAGACTTTATGGGTTTAGACCATAAAGATGTCTGACGATCGTCTATAGCCGCAAATCGATACAAGATGCAGGAATTGTGGGTCACACCACGAGGTTTTATGGGGGTTCGCAGGAATTTCCTTCTACACATAGAAGGCTCTTAAATGGCACATCTGCTAAGTGTAGCAGATCCAGCTTGATATGCTAGTACATTCGTTTATGTTTGCTGATACGTAAGGGGAGACGGTTTTGCCTTTATATAATAACATGTTGACGATTATTTGATGTGAGATTATTGTTTCTTCTGTTGTGATTATTAACTTTTAAAAATATAAGTATGCATTAGAAATATATTTATTTATATTAACTACTTTTAATTTACTCCATAATATATTTTTTTAACCAACATTTTTATTGAACAAATTATTTTAAAAATCACAGTACCCACTGATTAGAGATAGCAAATAGATAGGAGAAACGATTTGTTTTAAATTCTAAGACGTATGTGTGGTAGAACGATGTACGACAGAATCTCAAATGCTGAAATTAGAAAAGAATGTAGAGCGAAAGAAGGTATTATGAACAAAATTATGAAATGATCGCTGCGTTGGTTCGAACATATGGAGTGCATGGGTGAAGAAAGAATCGTTAAAAAACTATACGTTAATGACGTTAATGGAGTACAAATTCAAGGTAGACCGAGGAAAACATGGCTTGACCAAATTAATCAAATTTTAAAGGTTGGTCATGTCAGAAGCCGGAAGAATCAAAGTGCGTGTATGACTCGCTGTATGAATGTGGAGGAAGCTAGAGAGGTATGTCAGGATATAGTAGTGTGGCGGTCCATTCTCTCTGCCTATCCCTGCGGGGAAACGGCGTGATGGTTTGTTGTTGTAAAATATACAACGAATACATATTTTGTGGACCCAGAAGGTGGCTGCTAGCTGCCAAAACCGATCGAAGCTAAAAATCTAGTGAAATATAACTAAAAACATTTTATTAAGGAGTTTATTCATTTTTTGTCATCTTGACCCTTGATTTTCGGGCACTCCTATACTTTCGTTTGAAATATGTAAATATTGATTTCAATATAAGCAACTTCTGTTATAATTAATACAAATGAAAACATACGTTTTATAGAAGTTTTATTTTAATTTACGGGAATGACATGTTTCGCCTTCTTAAGGCATTGGATATTGTATAATATTGGATATTGTGTACACTATTCTAATATCTTCTTCTTCTTTCGCTGCCGTGTCAGGTCCCCCCAACGTTGGCGATCTCTGCAGCAAAGGCATCTCCAGCGCCACTTGGAACAGGTTATGAACTCTTGTTATTCCTGTTCACTCTTTGATGTTCCGCAGTCAGGACAGTGCCTTCTACCAATTCCCCGACGTCCCTCCACATTACCCATTAATATCAGTCGAAGGAGGTGGTATTTTTCTCCCCTTAGCACATGACCCAAATATGAGACCTTTCTAATTTTCACACTCAACAACAGCTCTCTACTAGTTCTGGCGCTCTGCAGTACGTCTGCATTACTGACCCTATCAGTCCACGGTATACGGAGCATTCTGCGGTACATCTACATCTCAAACGCTTCCAACCGGTTACATTTACATTTACTTTCAGAGTCCAGGTTTCGCAGCCATATAGTAGAACAGACCATATATATTTAATCATTCTTTGTCGTAGTTACAAGTTAAGATTACCCTTGCAAAAGCATGTTCTCATTTTATTAAATGCAGCTCGTGCAACTTCAATTCTGCATTTTATTTCAATGACCGGGTCAAGCGCTTTATTAATAATGCTGCCAAGGTATTTAATTAATTTTAATCCTTGGTTAAATAAGAGAAACAACTGAAGACTGTATTAGTAGCTCGCGTTTGGTGTAATTAATTGGACAAAGAGAAGCACTTTATAAAAAAAATTTAAGTAATAAATATACAAATAGGGCTTTATAAATGTAATATTATATGTATAACTTATAATACTGTAATATATATCCGTGTACATTTAAAACGTAGAGTCGATTTGTGGTCTAAGAACGAGTTTAACTAGTAAATCACTAATTTGCCTTGAAACATACATCCTTTCAATTGCTTAAAATACAGAGTTTTACGATGTTAAAAAAAGTACAAAACAAAACATTCGTTATGTGCTTTCACGCGTTAAGGCTTTCCCTTTCAAAAAGCACGTTTACCGAGGACAAATATTTACCAAACAAGCACATAACACTATTGTTAAATTTATTATCCTAGCGGAGGTTGATGTTATTGTTCACCACAGAACAAACAATAGAACCATTTTTAGAAGTTTGCTTTTTGACAATAATCATTTTTAACACTTTCGTTTCCTCATTGCTCTGTCATTGTTGGTGTTCTTAACTGCGTTTATAAATGCGCGCCTAATGATTATACCTGTGTAAATGTGTGTTTTTTTATATATATATTTGAATACGTTATAAAATGCATGCGCACAATAGTGTTATATATACACAATAGAAGAGAAATATAGAACTGGTAAAAATTGGTAAAAGTAAAATACATGCCGTGAAAATGAGATTTTTTAGACGAATATGTATTAAATCTATATAACGAATATATATGCTATAGTAGCAGTAAATGCAATGCAATGGAAAGCGTTTAAACAAAATAATAAATCGTTTATTGAAATGATTTGGAAACATGGAAAGAATTAATGAAAAAAAATTACTAAATAAAGTATATGTAACAAATGAGTATAGGTACAAGCAATAAAAAGAGAAAGATCGAAAAAAACTTGGGACGATCAATTTGATCAAATTTTAAATGTCAGCAACGTGAGGAATCGAAAAAACGACGTGCGTGCATGACACAAATGCTGAGTAGGCAAGAGGAGGTATGTCCCAAATATCAGTGTGAGGGTTCTTATTTTCTGCCTACACCCTCAGAAAAACTGCATGATGGTTGTATAGTTTGTAAGTTATATAAAAAGGTACCCAAATGGTGACCCATACAAGTTGTTAATAAACAAAATACAAAGGAATGCAATTTCTGCTAAACAATTTCATAACCGATTCAGAAAACACATTGTTTAATGTTTTGTAAGGAACGTCGAGTAGCCACTCATTAGATTCCCCTCCATATTAATAAACAAATATGCTACTTTGTGTGTGAAAGAAGTTTTGTATACTGAAATATATTATTTGACTAACTTAATTAATTGCATCGGAGGGCAGAGAATGTACCGCTTTACTATTGGGTGTTTCGGAAAGTTCAGTCCGTTTTTTGTATGAAAATCGTATTTATTTGAAAAGTAAAATAAATAAAAACACATCAATCAAAATAATGTCCATCGTTAGCCACTACTTTTCCCATCTTTCTAGCAAATGGATGAATGCATCGTCGAAAAAACGCCTAATCTTTTGAGGTTATCCAGGCATCGACTAAATTATTGACCTCTGCATATGAATGGAAGAGCTGCTCTTCTAAAGCATGCGTTATGGATCTGATCATAATATTATATCCTGACTTACCTCTTGATCATCCTCCGCATTCATACATAGTGGCACACGATTGTTAATTTATCAATTGTTTTGTAGTACCTACCTAATTGGTTTATTTTATCATATCATGCGACTTTTTCCATTCACACAATTATCAAACAATTCTTGCCTCATCTATAAGTTTCATTTGTTCAAACTTCTTCTATCGTAAATACTTTTCTGATTTCTACTTTCAGTATTCTATTGTAAATCGTTTACCCTATTAACTCTTCTTTTAGGCATTTATCCTACTTTCATTATTATTTCGCCGGCTTCAAGCTTTATTTAATATACTCGTATATAAAAGAGATTGAATTCTAAAACATATGTACACTATATGTTTGGAAAATTGATGGGAAATGTAAAAAATAAATTCATTTGAATTGATTTTACATATCATACCCAATTACGAATCTTTTCGTCCCAAAGATATTTGATGTGTAAATAAATTAAATTAAAATATTTAAGTCAAAGATAATATAAATAAATATCATTCAAAGACTATTGAAATTCATGAAGTTTGATGTTTATTCAACCCTTCCGTAGACAGCTAAGCAAACGTTACTTTATCTTCATCGTTACGCGGCACATTCTTAAATAAAATAACACTCTAAAAACTATGTTTTCTTAAAAACCAAATCATTATCGGAATAATTGATAATATCGGTATCTTCCTCGAATATTAACGAATCAATAAACATATATACTCGATATCTTGATGCACACGACTTAATAATCTGACTAAAGTCATTCGTAGCTGGCAAATAGTTAAATGCATTTCGTTTATTTTATATACATCAATCTTTTGTTTATGTATAGGGTGTTTTTTTATGTTTGGTTTTTTAACTGGCAACATTGTTTCTACAGACTGTTAATTTGACAGTTGACGGTTGATTTGTAGTCAGTACGTTTTGCCATTTTATCCAGTTGCTCGATAAAGTTGTCAAAAAATGAAATTTACGAATGCGTTTCACTCGAGCTAGCCGTGGCGCTCATATACCCAAAATCATATTTAAACAATAATGGCATAAAATTATCTATTAAATAAAGCCAATTTCATAGACATTTACATTATTTTAATGCGTTTTTTTTTCTATTTTGAATTTGTATACCTCTAAAAAAACAGCCTTATCCACATTTTTTTTTTTTTTAATAAAAAGACTAATACCAAGGATTTAAATCAATGATATTAGATTTTATTTTACAATCTTCAATGTGAGCAGAAAATAGCTCATTATTATGAAGAAGGAATCTGGTCGTGTTCAGGCTTGAACCCATGTCCCCTGGATCAGGAGCCAAGCGTTCTATCCCCTAGACCACCACCCGATTGTTATATAAAGGGTGTATTTTAAAAAAAAAACACCCTATGTTTTGAAAGAACTTTAAAATAATTCCCATAGAAACTTTATAAAAATGGAATTGAAGGAATTCGTAAAAGATGAAGTTAGTAAATGCTTTGTTTTGATGAACAAATTCGATTCATCAACTTTTGATAAAATCTCTAGAAGAGTGGTAGTAAAATTGTTGTGTTCACTCTGTTTGTTTGAACTTTAAGCTGAAATACTAGGATACTTCAGCAAGTTCTCCAACCGTAAATAAATATATGAGTTCATACATAGCTTATCAACCTATGTGGAATTGTACACACATAGGTGGGTATTATTTATATGCATAGAGGTATTCGCATTTCTTTGTGGAAAGGCGAAAAAATTCCATTCCTTTCTATTCATATCCCCGTTCGCCATTTTGATTCGGTCCCAACGACAAAAATGAAGATCTAATCAGATCTCCTAGCGGATCTCGGTAGTTTCCCCGCCAAGACTCCGCGCTTTCGTCTCCCCGCCTGCGTCATCACATCCGAGAAGATTTGGTTTGCAGAATGTATTCCCTTGCCAAAATTTGCTTCCCTCCACGTAAGCCAATTCCATTTGTCGAAAGATTTGGAATGCTACACTTAAAGCGGAATTGGAGAAACGGCAAAAGCCATCAGACATACAAAGTGAAGATTTAAGCAAAATCGAGATTTTTCTATGAATCTACAAGCAGAACTCCTTGATTGCGTACTTATTAAACCGATTCGGATTTGTGCAGCAAACATACATTATCTAGATATAATAGGTACTCCATACTTATTTCTAGATTACTTCGGTGAGTACTACGTGTTAAGTATAGGCATTTGTCCTGCATACATATTTGGTTTCTATTTACACATGAAATATTTTAAAACCAGAATATTGAAGATCTTACTTTACTTGTAAATCAAAACAATTATTTACTATATTTGACTTACAAATCATTATTCAAATATTAAAAATAGACCTCCTTACTTATTCAACGTGTACATTATGCGCCCTTGAGGTGATTACATCACAAAAACGGCGCTATAAAAGTTAGCATATTATTATTATTATTATTATTATTATTATTATTATTATTATTATTATTATTACATGGGTAGGTACTACGCCTTCACTTTGTGTTGTTTATTCATATTTGAATAAATATAATTACTCTTAGTATTACAACACTTTACTTCAATTAACACAAACATGTTTTGGTTATAATATAATCTTTATCAATGTACACAATTTTTAACATTGATAATGTTTATGTTATAACCGAAACATGTACTCGTATGTTAAGTGAAATAATGTGTTGTAATACTAAGTGTAATTATACTTATTCGAATAAGCTATTTTTGTTCTTAATATGTACATACTTATGTGATTTCTTCATAAACCTACAAATAATTATTTAATGAAGATAGATATGCTCAAAGCAATCATTTTTTTATTATTTGCTTACAAATTGTGTGCTGAAAATCAATTTTGAAAGCAGTGAGGTGAGGTGAAGTAAATATTTAGTAAATAGGGGGAATGAATAGATGTGCGTGTAATCCAACCCTTTCTAGTATATAATGTAATATGATTATACATAAAAACGTTAACGAAATTATACTCTATAGCTCCCTAATACTTATCTCAACTACGCACTTATATTAGCGTCTAGTTAGGTGGCTGGAACTCGAAAATTACGTATGCAAAAATGAAGTACATTTTTATGTTAAATATAATAATTTACATAATGCTTTGGAAGAATGCTAAAGTAATGTTGGAGTTAAATTTAAAAGACCAGAACGGTACCCCTCTTGAGCTTTGGATCAGAGGCAGTATGGAAAATTGTCGGCATAATTCTGCCGTAAAACTTGTTTCTTATTAACCCTTTAAGAGCGAATGGATTATAACCACTCCATTTGAACTTTTTTGAAGCTACGTAATTTTATGTAGGTACTCAAGCAGTATCTACAATCGAATATCTCGAATCTTAAACTTGCTCTTAAGAATATAAATATTTTATTAGTCATTTTATTCTATTTGTGAATTTTGTAATTTAAATCAATTACTCATATTTCAATATAACTGATAAAAATTAATGTGTCATTAATGTAATTAATTGTATTTAAATACTATACATAGAAGCAAAAATAAACACTGAATTAGTTACAAAGGACTCAACGAAGGATTTCTATTAATAAATTTAATCTAAAGATCAAATGTTAATCAAAATTAAAACATTATGCTGAACGATTTTTTATGAATTAAAACACTGTGTTTTCCACTTTTGAGTTTATTTTCTCGGCATGTTTTATATCGCTTATGTTTAAAAAACAATAGAAAAAATAGGTAAAAATTTTACGCGTCATAATTTTTTTAAAACAATGAATTTAATTTATCTTTCTAAAAAAATTTTATAAACTCTTTGTGCCGTTTTTTAAGGTGTTGATTGTACTTAATTTAAAAAAAAAACGTTAAACTCTCCTTAACCTTCCTTAACTTTTTTCTCCCACTGCTTTTGCGCAACTTTTTTTTACCATTTTTAACTCATAATTATCTTTATGTCTAAATCTGTTTGTGACACTTTTTAATTTTACTATAGACACATTCGTATGCCTTATTATCTTTTATATTATTGTTTATCGCATTAACTAAGCTCAGAGCGTGGCAACGTACTGGATTTGCGATAACTATAATATATAAAAATTTAGGTGATACCTATCGATGTTTTCCACCTGAACAAGCGTAATTTTTTTTAAATAATCAGAGAATACTTATTAGCGGAGATGAGACCCTAGTTACTTTATTTTTATTTATTTCACTATTATCATTATTTTCAACTCTTTTAAATAAGCTATTTGCATAAAAATAATTAAATTTTTATTTCGTTTCGCACCATCGTACTTTTTATAACATTCATTTATATTTGTGATTGCATGTAATTGGCCTTAATTTATTGTTTCTATGTACTTTTATATATGCGTTGTATTATAATCGCTGTATGTTAACATGAAAGAATAAATAAACCAATTATCAACTATATTTTGTGTTTATAATTCTGCATCATTTTCGTTCGATCAACGTTGCCAGCTGCAAGCTTTTTCAAACATAAGGTTTACCACATAAACTCCATTATATAATGCCATATTTGATAATATGAGATAAGTAATTTACGTAGTTTCAAATTTCGAACGTAAATTAGTATCATTCGTGACCACAATTCGTTTTCAGGTTAAGCTGTAATCGCATTGAAATCAATGCGACAGTCGGTCCACGAGTTCCTTGCCTTAAAATTTACATCGGGTGAACACTAAATCATTTATTTATGGCCGTATTACATCGGAGCCGGCACTTGTTCCAAGTTGTTGATTTATGGCTTATAAAAATGTTTTCTCTCGGCTTATCTATTGTCAAAGCAGCGGGCTATGAATTTATTCAATTTTAATGAAACCGAAGAAGAAAATACGCCTTTTGATTCTTATTTACATAATGTTAATGCTGTAAATAGCAATACTTGATTATTATTGTCATCTGATTTTGAAATACATAAGTTTGTGTAGGTAGGCAGCTATAAGAAAACTTTTGTATAAATATTGTGAAACGTTACTTCTATATGCATTCTGTGCTCTTGGATCATACCTAGATAAATATTGAATTTATTGATTGAAAACGATATTTTTAAACAAGCTTCAAAGATTAATTAATTGTATTAAAATGTATTCTTCAAACAGAGCTGAAGTACCTCGCAATTATGAAGAATGAATCGGGTCGTGTCTAGGCTTGAACCCAAGTCCCATAAATTGGGAGGCATGGGAAGCATGCCTTCTGTCCCTTAGATCACTACCCTTCTTCGTGATTATGTTCCAAAATCTGAAATAACCAGTGAATGCAGAACGGTCAATATAAATGGCAGAAATATAAAAAAAAACACAAACACACACACCCCAATATCAGGGAAGGATGTAAAAAAAATGCTAGAATATACATAATTCTAAAAAACCGAATAAATTGATAGAAAATATTATTATAAGTAAGATTGATTGTATATATTTGAATGCATAGAAATTCATTGTAAATAATAATGAATTAAAAAATCATTTTTAAATTTTATATTTTGTTAATGTCACAACAGAAGATGGCAGCGAGCTGCCGAAACCGTGAAGACACAAACATTATTATTTTTTATTTTTACTATTTTTTTTAATCGCTCTTTACACCAAATCGATGTAAAGGGTATTATAGCTATCCTATTGATTCTCGTGATATGTGATAGATAGCTAATCTATCGCCATTTTATTGGCACGTGAATTCTACACCAGACTAAAGACAGTGTGACAATCACACTGCCCTCGCCGGGAAACGAAACTGGAAACTTCGGGTTACCACTCGGCCACAAAGGTCGTAGTGGATTTTAACTAAATATACATTTTTAAAATGTTTTCATTTTTTTTCATTATATTCCAATTTATTTGTTTTTATAACCAACTGGTTTCGCTCCCAACGGAGCTTCGTTAGGGTTACTAAACAAACAATGGTAAACTTTTATAGTTATTATTATTTGTAATTCTATCATATATTATATATTAAGATTTGTGAAAATTCTAATGGAACGTATTTAAATCTGTCTGATCTAATCGGTAAACGCGGGTATTTGTAAATTATTCTCGCACGGACATCACATATTATACTTGCGCAAGTAAATGACCCACGAAAATTCCAGGCACCCGCCACGAGCTGCAAAAATTTTAATTGTTACTTATTTTTCCACGATTGCCCTCCCGGCATTAGGGTTACTTGGGTACAAAACATAATTTGATTATAACATGCAGACGTGGCACCGGTACCCACTTAAAATAAATAAGCCTTCGTAATTATTACAGCAAAATAAAGGGAGTCTTAAGTTCGGGTTTGTTTGTTTAATTTAATTGGCATGCGCAAGCCGCTCTTTCCGCCATTTTGAAATAACAAGAAGTGCAGGTTATATCTGCTTTTGAAATTATTCTAGTATTGTCCAGACGGGACCCATAACGCTTCGTAATTGTATTAAAGTTTGTACCCACCTTCAAACAACGACTGTGCTCCTTTTTTTCTCGCAATTATAAAATACATTAATTTGAATACTAAGCAAATTTAGATAATAAACTCGCTCTTTTGTTTTATGAGCAAACAAAAGAAACCACAATTAAGGGCAATATAACGTTGGTGGGTTCAAGTAGGACTATACTTAACTTACGTGTTGTCACCACACATTCTATTGACTCACATATGTATACTCCTAAACATTCATACAGCATTTCATGTATTCTTTCACGACAGATTTTTTTAACTTGATTGTTTTTTGTTACATGCTTTCTTTGTTCATCTTCGTTTTCTTGCTCAATTACTATCGATTAGGCATACAATGTTTTATCCTTTTGGTTTATATACTCAAACCACCTTTTTTCCTTTATTAGTTTTGTTCGTAGCTCTTTTATGCAAAAATTGCTTTGCATTATCTTTAAATAATATAACAGCAAATCTAAACTTCAAAGTTTTTTAAATTTATGTAAATACTTTAAACAATTATTCAAATGGCTCGTAACTATATCTGAGTCATTAACATTTTATTTAACTAGAACTTATTACCAAACTAATAATTTACCAAGTACATGGTTTTCATACCTCCCAACTGGAGTAACTCGTTATAGGGAGGCATTTTTGCATTCTGCAAATTAAAGTTATTTACGATATTAAATAAATAAGAACGAAAGGAACAAGGAATGTGCATCCACGTGCGGTGCTACTACAACGGTAACACCTGACGCCCCTGGAAACGACATAAATGGCAAGAGAAATAGGAGAGATAAGGCTCATTTTAAGGCCATCCCTACATTTTATAAGACTAGTTTGCTATTGACACGAAGAAGAAGAAATATTATTTAAATGATAATTTCAAATTATTGAAAAACTTTGATAAATGATTTTTAAGAGGCTGAGGATATTATAATATAAAGTAGACAACGAAGGAGAGACCGGTACAGTCATGTACAAAGAATGGACACCACCAGACTCTCCTATAATGCACTATACTTATAATCAAATATATAATGGGAATCCAACTCACAGGCGGAGCAACCCTCTGGAAAACAGACCACATAGGTCAACAGCAAAGAAGAAGATGAGGAAAAAGATTGATCAAAGAAGATATTTTATTGACAAAAGCGAAAGCTCTTTCGAATACAACATTACCAGCGCAAATGCACTTAGATAAGTATTGACTCAAATAACTGTTTATATTTCCAAGAATGGTAGAATCCACTCGATGCTAACAATATTTCTTAATAATCTAAGTTTTCATAATAATCAAAGTCATTTTTACTAGAATTGCAAAAAGCTTTCAACTAGGACCAATTTACAATGGTTTATATAACAATATGAGATTCCGCAGCGTCTCCCCAATACCAAATCAAGGCAGCTATGTAATACGAAAGTACTTTTAAATTTTGAAATGAAAAGCTTTTTGGTGTTCGTGATTTAGTTCTATTACATATTAGCTACAAAACTTCAAAAATACACCCCCCCAAAAAGGGAGAATCGAAAGTTATTATAGATACGAACCTCCCCTAAAGAAAATGCAATACAAGAGGGGGTTATTACATTATATATTAAATACAATACGGAAGGTTTTGATCGTTTTCTTAGATTATATCCCTAAAAACTGTAATATAATTAAAATTATTCGATATGAAACTTTTAGCAATTAAGCCAAATAATTATAATATTAATAATGGATATAAATTGGATGATTTATAAAACAGCGTTTTTATAAATTATGCATTTTATGGGCGCTGTAGAAACTTATCCATGTTACCAACGTGTTAATTTACATTTTAGCCCAAGGTAAGAATTTAACTTACGTGCATGCTATGATGTCCGAATGTTGAGAAGTCGAGAGAAGTAAGTTTTTATAAAAAAAAACGGCGAAGTTGTTATCAAAATAATTTGTAAATCGTACGATTTCTTATTTTTTTTAAATATATTTTAATATATGTAGGTTTATTATAGTTATAATCAGAACTAACCAACTAACTCAACATTCATACATCATGTCATGCACGCACGTCGATTTCTCCGACTCACCCACGTGGCCGACATTCAGTGTTGGATTTATTTGATCGTGTCACGTTTTTCTCAGCCTTCCTCTATTTCTAATCCCATTTACATCATTAACAAATACTTTTTTTTACCATTATTTCTTCATTAATTCTTTCCATGTGTCCAAACCATCTTAATGTTCTTTCCATATTTTGTTCATAACACTTTCATTCGCACCGATTTCCACATATTCATCTAAGAGATCTCATTTCTACTGCATTTATTCAAGTTTTATCTTTTTTGGCCAGTACTATGCTTTTCTTCCATCCATAAGGGTTGGTACAAGAACACTATTGTGCACTACCATTTAAGCTGTTTTTTGGAAAGGCTTTAGTTTGCGATGACAACTTTAAGTGCACCATCCAATTTGTCGTCTATAATAAGAATATTGTAATATTTTTTTTTACGTGTATATGTAAACCATTGTCATACTATACAAAAGTTTTTATTAATTTATAGGCTATTTTTATACGTATTTACCATGCTCAATGTCAGACATATCGACGAGCGTGCGTGTTTCAAGGGATATAAAAAAATGGATAATTTATAGAGCGCCCTTTTTATGAATTAATCATCTCAAGGGCGCTGCAAAAAATGCTCCGTTATATAAACTAGTTAACCTTAACATATTTAGTATGATGGCTGCACCTGATGCAGTCGATCAATATTTACATTAGGAAAGAATAAATTAAAATAGTTTGTTTTGAGTCTAGATCTAAACTCTAACGGATTTTCATTGCACTTTAGGTCTGTTGGAAGATTATTCCAGGCTGAAGGGCTGACAGCCGCGAAGGTTCAGTCGTCAAAGTGTGTGTGAGGACAACCTTTTGGCACACCCAATCTATTAATCGCAGAAGACTTTGCTGATCGCGAGAGGCATTCGGGTCCTCGTTGATGCAGAGATCAGATATAGGTATTCGTATAAGCCGGTGCCATTCCATGCAACTCCTTAAAAACCGTCCAACATAACTTGTATTGTATCCTTTCTATACATTTCAACCAATGGAGCTTCTTAAGATGTTGTGTTATATGACAACTCTTTGGCACATCAGTCATCAACCAAATCAAGTCTTGCTGCCACATTGAATACACACTGGAATTTATTAGTTTTGCTGTTTGAGGCTATTAGCGTAGACTCCATTGGAGTAATGCAGTCATGACACAAAATTTCAGGATATTGGCAGTGTATCCTCTCTGTTTATCTCCCAGCGTCTAGATGGTTAGTTAATATGCATTGCCAAATTGTACGAGACTTGTTTGGACGGTAAATATTTGAAAACGATTTCAGCTTACGGCTTATTACTTGAGACGTCACCTTGTGTGTTCTTTTGTAGTAATAATACGTCCATCGGATGTGGGTACAAGCATTGTGTCATGTCAATATAGCCCTCCTCGAGCATACAACGGTGGGTAGGAACCATGTACTTGTGTATCAAAACTAAATAACGTATTTTATAATCTTGTTTTCGACGTAAATTACAACTGAGTATACGGAGATATGGTGGTTTCCTTTCTTATCTCTCACACAAAGCTTCACGTATAATATTTTACTAGCTTTATGTCCATCGCAACCTCGAGAAAAACTCTTACCCTTCAGAAAATAAGTTTTGCTTTATCTTTTGACTCACTGAATTCAAATAAATAATCTTGTATTAAAAATACTTTTAGAAACTAAACGTTTTTTTGTAATAAATTGCAATATTATTAAGTATTATTATTTTATACACCGTTAAATGAAAAAAAAAAGTTTTATGTATCACAATTGTATTTTTATTCTTCGCGACAGCTTTTTAGACATCAGGTGTTACAATAATATATCAACTATCAAATTTTCGTGATTTTTCAAACCTTTATATGTATTTGTTCCTATGTCAATTTGAAAATTTCTTTGATATAATTATGAAGTTCTTGCTGGAGTTGTGTCAAATCGATTTAAAGGATATAGCGAATATATTGATTATTATGACATGTGATTGGTAGCTATGTATCTATCTCTATTTTATTATCACGTGAATTCTACACCAGATCAAAAACAGTGTGAGAATCACATCAATATACCTACAGGGCTAAAAAAATTAAATGAATTCCGAGCTATTTTCAATACGTTCTTTAACTGTGGATTCTCATTATATGTGATAGGTAGCTAATCTATCATACTTTTATTCGCTCTGTTCTAGCCAGAAATCGAACCCGGAGCGTTCGGAGTGGCAATAATCGAAAAGTTAATAAGTTCGTAAACAATTATTTTGTAGAAAATATGTAAATGATTTCTATAGAAATATTAAAATAAATCAAATATTTTTTTGTAATGTTATATTATGAACTATTGTTTATAAGATAATTAACGCTTTTTTATAATATGCCTACCTAATACACATTATTTTCATTTAAAAAAATCAAACAAATCAAACATTGTTTACCTTCTTATAAATTTATTTTGTGTCATAATGTGATGGAAATCTACATGTTACTAGTTATGAAACTTCAGGATAACGCACGAACTTCGTCCTTGACAATACAATATAGAGCTTTTTTACCTTAATAAAGTAAATAAAATCAGAAAATAATAAAAGCAGTGCTTTTAGTACAAAAAATCTCGTAGATATATTAGAAACCACGCAAACTTTAAATTTGTTTACATAAAACGGATATATAGGTTTTCATACGAACTAAGTTTATTTGTTATATTCCGTGGCCTGTACCCATGTAAATGGATTGTATTATTAAGAGAGATCCTACGCGTTTCATATATTGAACAGAATATACTTTGATTAAAGATCAGTATTCCGTATAAATCTGACTTAAAATTACCTATATAATGTACATAAGAAGCAACTGGTAAATACTTACGTCACACATATAGGCAATATATATTGGAATTTACTTTATATAATATATAAAGGTAATTTTTTTTTATATAAGCATGAACATTTGAATACTTATTTATACAATTCACGTCCGGTTACGGGTTTGATATGTTATTTTAATTAATGAATGGTATCTTGTATCATAAATATGTCTTTTTTTCTGGTATCGCAGGAATTTAAATTATGTCTGTAGATTATTTTATTTTTAATCAAAAAATTCTTTTTTTATATACGAGTATCTTATTTTGATCATTTCCCCCATATTTTTAAACGCAAATATATAAATATATAATAAATTGTAAATATATTTTATTATATATTTGGTTTTACACCCATATAGTGTCATTGAAATATGTTTTTAATTGCAATTTTTTCCCTATTTATATACATACATTTTTAATTTTAATTAGAAACCAACATAAACTATGTGGTTTATAGGTAATTTACTGAATACGTTATTACGAATAAAATATTTTTATTTGTTTATAAAATGCGTTATAAATAGTCTAAATGAACTATTTATTTTACTTTAACCAAAACATAATTTAAAAATGTGTAAAAAAAATAATAAAGAATTAATATTGTTAAAACAGATTTCTTGGTATAAGTTTATTTTAAATAACAAAGCTTTATAAATAATATTGAAGGAAATTATTCCTAAGGATTAATTGTATCTCAATAGAGACGAAGATGTAAATTTTTTTGGAAACAGAATTTGGTAGTCGAGGCATTTACAGGACTTATGACTTGTCATTGGTTGGGTTAAGCGATCACTTTATGTTAACAACATTCCCCATTCCAATTTCTGAGACCAAAAGGTGGCAGCGAGCTATCGAAACCGGTTGAATCAAAATATGTACATTTAAAACTAATATTAATTTACGTTTTTGTTGTCATAAAACTAAGAAAGTAAAATACAATTTTTTTATTTTCTCAAGGATAAAATTAGCGAATTTCTTAGTTAGTTAGTTAGTCTCAAGTGAAATTAATATCATTTTTGTATTACTAAATGAATTATATTTGTAAAATAAAAGAGTGGAACACTATCAGATTCACTAATAAATAAAATGATAAAAGATCTTATTACTATCATTTCAACCTTACAAAATATGAAGGTACAGTATACGGCAATGTATTAACTTTTCAGAGGATCCAAGATAGTTTTTGCTATTTACAAAAAGTTTTTTGGCCACGAAACAACACGTATCTTTTAAATATAGCAACCCTGGAATAATAGACGGATACACCCTTCAGGATGTATGTTTATAATATGATATTGCCTTCTCCCCTTCAAAAAGAAAACCCAGGGGCGCAAAACAACACAAAATTGTTATATATTTTTTCGTTTGTTCTAAAGATTGGATTTTTGTATTATAAAGAGTATTTTCAGTTGTAAAGAACTTAAAAGAGATACATTATTTATTCTTTATTCACCACCACTTCGTGTTGTGGATTCACATTTAAATAATTTTGTAAAAAATGGTATTATCACATTACTATTTTTATTACCTCTTACAAAACATATTTCGAGCCACAGAAACCATTCCTCAATGTAAAAATTGTATCCCTCCTCAATGTTAAAATTTCTGCACTGAGAAAGGCCATGTTTGTGAAAAGAGCAAAAATGTGTTGTAAAAATTTTTATGTTTTTTATATAATTATTCAAATCAGAGATTCATTGTGTTTTACTTTATATATTATACCTATACAAAAATTTATGATTAAAATGAAACAAGTTACTGGAGTGAGTTTTTTTAAACATATGTTTATGCTTTCGGTGTAAGACGTTGCAAAGTGTTAAATATGGCTAGCTAGGATTATAGAATAAATACAAAAAACATAATACATGAAAATTAAAAACTAGGGAATGTCGTCTGCGGTGGTACGGCCATGTGAGCAGGAGGGACGATGAGTACATCGTTCACAAGACCCTGCAACTGGAAGACGGAAGGAAGGGACAAGGTCGGCGTGGATGTTCACAGTTGGGAACGACCTGAAGGCACTGGGACTAGACAGCCAGATGACCCTGGATCGTGAGACTTGGCGGAGCCGTATTAGGAGAGCCGACCCCTAATAACGAGAAATGGCTAGGCGAAAGAAGAAGATAATACATGAATATTATTTAAATAAAAATATTAAGTTTTCTGCAATCATGATTTTATATGTTTTACATAGGATAATTATAAAAATTTGATTATTGTGGACGAACATCATTACACACACAATTTAAATATTTTTGGTAATAAGGGCCTCTACCAAACTTCCGAAGGATCTGATAGTACTTGGAAATAGTAAGAAGAATATCTAGAATAATACATTATAATATTTATATAGTTCCTCCCTGGTATCAACATTGGCAGGTTGGTTCTGTATACTGAAATGTAAAACAGTCAACGCTGACATTGCCGCAAAATAAATACCTATTTGCACTGAAATCGCGTTCTTTAATGTACGATAAAGTGACCTTAAAAATATATTTATAATCTTGTATTGCGAGTAAAAGTAATTTTAAATGTTTCTGCCCATCAAGTATCGTGCATTATTGACCGATAATCCATTCAGCAATCGCCATTCGTTAAATATTCCATAAAGTTACGTTATTTATGCCCAACACTTCGAAATTTCGATTCGAAACATAAATTTTTATTCAATAGGGTAATTTTGTAAAATTTGCTTTTAAATGAATATGATATAATGAACTTAAGTTCATTTCAATATCAAAGAGGTCGTTTCATTCCGATTTAAGATATTCTTTCCACACTATTTTAACCATTTTAATAAATGTACTACATTCAAGATTTTATCCTTGCAAATACTGCGTTTTAACCTATTGACGTTATTGCTCAGCTTAAGTATGATTGTCATTTAAAGATCTTATGTGAAATGATTTTATCACAAATATGTTTAAGGAACTTAAGTCTTCTTTAATTTTCTTTCAACTATTGAAGTAATGCGTTAAACAATAATTGTTGTGCATACATTTTTTACGTAAAATATATGTTACCGTTTGTATATGAATTAAAACAAGTTTATTATTCTCAACATACTTCGAATATTTAACACTTTCATTATCGGAAGAATGATACAAAGCTTACATTATTCTCTCGGTGATGAAAGTGTAAATTCTTGGAACATGTCGAGAAAAATAAACTAACCAAAATAATTATTTAATTCATTAAAAATTGTCATTATGGAATATCACAGTAAAATCAATTTTTCGATTTCTAGATAACGGACGTTTCCATCCAAGTTTATTATTTAATATGGATATTATTAGGGACACAACAATCTCAAAAAACGCGTTCAGAGTGTCAGAAATGAAGACGCTCAGATATATATCTGGCAAGACACTGCAAGAGGGGATAAAATACACGGATAAGGGAGATATGCGAGGTCGAGGATGTCGTTAGGTAGGGAAGGCAAAGGAGAATAAACTGGTATGCACACGTGAGGAGAATGGATCCACCCAGACTCCCCTTCATCATGTTACACGGCCAGCCCCATGGTAGACGACCTCTGGGCAGACCACCAAGAGATGGATCGGCAGCTGGGAGTCGACTTCGCAGGAGGCCAATTTCTCTTATGAAACCGACCACTAGGCCTACACTAAGAATAAGAAGAAGAAAATATTATTAGTATATAAGAAAATTGCACTGCTGGTTTGAACTAACTACGTAACCAAACTATAAAATATTTCCTTAGTATTAATACTTTATGTTAATGAAAAATATTGTTTATACGAAGTTATTAGGGACAATTAACGTTTCAAGATTACTCTAGATGAGTTTAGAAATTTATCTCCATTATAAAATACACATTCCTCAAAATTCCAATAGTAAGAAAATGTTTCTATCACGTACAATTGAATGATGGGGAGCAATACAACCTCATCCTTAATCTGTAGACGGGCGAGACGAAAAAAGCAGACGCCGCAGTTTTTCCCCTACGCCACTGGGAGCATCCATATTTCAGGACTTTTTTCCCGGTTGGATAATTTTTCGGGAGATCCCGGCATTATCTGGGATAACGTATGATCCTCTGGATACCGCAAATGTGACCGTTACCGCTGCTAAGGCCTCTTGTTTCAGGATATCATCAATAATTCTCCAGCGGAATGGGAGGATCACGCACGCCCAGCGTTATCAATACCGGGAGGAAAATGCCACGTGTGCAAATTACGTTTCATATTAATGCCGACTGGAGCAGTTCGGGCCTTGCAGGGCCATTGAGCTATTTTGAGGAAGTCCGTTTGATAAAATATACGCACCTTTTTCGAAGATAAGGCTCAGCCGACCCACCTGGGCAGGAGCAAATGGTTTTAGTGGGTAGCTATTTGTTGGACGACCTCAAATAAATTGCAGAGGAAAATGGACGCTGTCTACTTGTAAAACAGGTACACGTTTTGTTACATGCGCACCCTAAAGTGGCGGACTGTTCATGCCTTCAATAATCGATACATCGACATTACGCTCTCCCTCGTTAGTCGGTAAAGATATTCACGAAATTCCTCAATATCGAATGCAACATAAGCAGATGCTTTCTCTCAAATATTTATATGATATTCAAGAAGTCCATATTAATCAGCATACATCATAAATATTAATATTGATTTTTAACTCAGAACCATGCAATAGTTTTATTATATTCCCATGAGTAGATAACTCATAATGTGACAGATACAATATTTACAAAATTTCAGATTTAGAATCTAAAACGTCTTACAAGATTTGCCTTTAAATGTTTGATTAACTTATTATCTACGTGTCGTATATATCATCATTTTTGGTATTTGTCATAAATATGAAATAAATAACGCCATTTATAAATAAATTCGATAAATGTGGTCTTACTCACCAAATCTAAATAGTTTAGAGTTTACACAATTGCAGTAGGTATATAACTGTATATATGCTTTAAAACGCAAACACAAAACATAAATGTAGGTACTTGTCAAAAAAGTTTATTTCAATTATGACATTTGTATTGTTATATATTTCGCCTATCCAAAAAAAAAATCGTTATTAGTAAGGCAATCATATTATCTCCCATAAAATTCAGATAATACAAATTATTTAAAACATACATTTTCAACAATATTTCATAATTATGAGGGGTTGATCATAATTACTATTTCTTGAACAATGATATAAAACTCTATTTTCTAGAGGTTTTATGTTTTGATAACGTCTTAGACAGACAAAACACGCCATTCACATATAATAAAAATTCTAGAAAATGGACGTTTTCATTCTTATCAATTATTTGAGTTTTGAATTACATAAATATATGTTTTTCATTAACCAATTATCCGTTTACGTAGAAAGCATATTTAAAAAATTAACAATGCAATATTTAATAAATGAAACAAATCAACACGACGGAATTCAATTATTATATTTTTTATGAAACACTTCTCAGCTTTTTACTTACCTATATCTGACTCGAACAAACGGTACTTATATTTATATATGTTTTTAATATTATATATAATGAGTATAATTAATCTGTAAAAATACAGTATCTAGGCTAAAAATAATTAATCTGTAAAAATACCGTATCTATTAAAATTAACTTTTTTTTTCTTGTATTAATTATTTTTTTACAGTAGAATTTGTTATGTTTATCCAAAAAAATGACAAATCATACTACTTGTATTTATATGTTTGGTTTTGGTTCATTTAGAATGGAAAGTCATATCCAAAACCTTCATTATATTTATATGCTGTTGTTTTTAGTCATGTTATTTCTACTTTATTTGAGGTTTCGTTAATTTCGATCAATATATTTGGTATCACACTAGCTTCGTGTGTTACCCAGGTTAAAACTGCTTACTTTATCACTATATTATAAATTAAATTAAATATAGTTATTTAAGTCTTACAGCTTAAAAATACGATACGTAATAAATTATATGGAATTTAAATATAATTATAAAATAAAAACCGCCCTTCATAATTAATTATATTTCATTCCAATATATTTTAAGACTATTTCACATATTTTAAAACTATTGTATAATTTATTGTTTCTTGGACAAATTATGTAAAACTACATATTACATACTTAATACGAATGAAAACGTTTGTTTTCTGTAAGTTTTATTATATTGTATTTAATGTAAATGACATGTTTCGTTTGTCTAAGGCATTATCAAATGTGATAATGCTTATCAAAACATTTCTTTCGCATTAAATATAATAAAACTTCTTTTCATTCGGATTAATTATCTATCGAATAACGTATTTAACTATATTTTTACAGACCTCTGAAATTCATCTGCGCAAACTCGATGCAACTCGACAATGATCAGCTTGCACCGCTGCAAAGCCTGGTATTGATATGTGCGCGCGCACCCCCAACCTCACACCTCAAAGAAGCGACCAATAGAAAATCAAGCCAATCAACCTTTTTCGCGCGCCGCCTAACGCATCCCTAAACAGAAAAACACTCGCAAAAAGGATATTCATTGTATTCGTGATATCTGTGATTGTCCTTCCCGTGGTTGAACCTTTCGGTGAATGCAGTAAGATTTGATTTCGGTTCGCGAATAAACTGATTGCTGGGGACTCCCACACAGACAGAGCTACGTGAAATCGTAAGGTCCTTGTCGCACTCACAGTACTCTTAATTGTTCCGATGGTTGTCAAATGTTTTTAGTTAGTCATCACCTTTCATTTATTTTATTTATGTTTACTTAAATATTTTAATTGTAAAACATGATTATTATATTAACAACATGTTTTTATACTGAAATACGAACAGCAACCAATAGTATGAAACATAAATCCTTTGATAAATTACAAATAAGCCAGTTTTCTTAATACTGACGAAATACCAATTTGCGCATAAATATGATCAAAAGCAAAAAAAAACAAAGGATTAAACCTACGTTTCTGATCCTGTTTAATATTTATTGCGGGTACACTACTCATGTGTGATATCAAAATAATTGGGGTGTGTTAATTAACCATCAGACAGAGTCAGAAACGATATGGTGAGAGAAAAAACAAAGGTCACTGACATCATCCACCGGGTGGCGACCCTAAAATGGCAATGGGCAGGTCACGTAGCCAGAAGCTCAGATGAAAAGTGGACAAGAAGACTGCTGATTTGGAGACCGTAGACGGCAGGAGAAATGCAGGGCGACGGCAACTACGTTGAAAGGATGTTCTGAACAGACACATCGGAATAACCTGGATGCAATCTGCATAGGACAGAGTGACATGGAAGCAAATGGAGGAGGCCTTTGTCTAGGAGTGGACGAGAATAGGCTAAGAAAAAAGAAGAATTAACCATCTATTTACGAGTAAAATTTGAGTTCTTCACAGTTCTTCACAAACTTTATAATATACGAGTATTTGATAAAGAATAACTATAATTACATAAATAAAGTTAAAACATTTCCTATTAATCATAAATTATGCGCATTAAAAACAGATGTTTGAAGTTTAATTTAGTGTGTATTATCTATATTTATAAAATAAATACTATTATAATTCTTTTTAAATCACCAGTCTTAAAATTGACAATCAATTATAGGAAACAAAAATGCAAATTCATTAAACCAAATGAAAGTAAGTACTAATGATGGAAATTGAAATTTCTTTATAGATGTTCATTGTAAATAATGAAAAAAAATATATTTAAATTTATTTTATTTATATATATTTTGTTTGGGATGCCGAACTAACGGGTCCTCAAACCCATTATGACTGGACACCCGGGCGGAAAGAGAAGGGTGGGAAGACCAAGGCTGAGGTAGGAGGACGAAATAAAGAGGTATGCGCCACAACTTCTTCGGATGCCAAACTGGAGGACGACTGAGGAGAACAGGGTCTGCTGAAGGTGAAAGTTGACGGAGGCTAAGGCTCGATATAGCCTGTAGCGCCATCGGAAGAAGAAGATCTTCCCGTTCAGTTTAGTTCCATTTCGGTTTATGGGTTCGCCCGGTTTCGGTAGCTCGCTCCTATCTGCTGACCAGAATTTATTATGATATTAAGTATTTCTTAAAAATATAGACTTCCTGTGTTTGGTAACATAATTTTACAGTGTTCCATGATATTTTAAATTAAACCTAAAAACTGGAACAAGTGAAAATAATTCGTGCAGTATGATGTCATTGTGGTATAAACCTACACTTTATTTTAATTAATAAGGCAACCAAGAAAACTAAGATTATTTCCAAATTGATAATCAGTAAACAGTTTTTATAATATTTTATACAATCGTATATTCTTAAAATAAACAATTTTCTTATTCAAACCTTGGTGAAATATAGCTTTTTCTAACTTACAAAATCAATAGTCATTTCAGAGAAACTTAAACAAAACTCAAAACCCGTCAGCAAAAAAAATATTTTTTATTGGGAGCCAAAAGATGCAAGTATTTGCTGTGTTTGGTTTACCACCGGTTTATGTTAATTAAATTTTTTGCTCAATTCTTCATTTTTGAATACTTGTTTTCTAAAACAAAATGAGTACTTAACAAAATTTAATAAAAAGAAAATTCCCACGCTTTAAGTGCCACAGGCCAACAGATTACAAAGAATGAGATAGAAAAACGGTGGCAACTTCGCCGGCGCCGCTTCTAAGAAGACGCTCCGTCTCTCATCAGATAGGAGCAGAGCGGGCGACATGTAGTATGATCATTTTATGCTCCCACTCATATCGTTATCATCGCGACACGCTGAAAATAATACATTCTGCAAATTCTGCTCTCCCGGTACTGAGAACCGAGAACCCCTTAAAAAACATTCAATTCCAAATAATATTTGTATAGGTATTTAATTTAATTCCCTATTTATATACTCGTAAAGAATTACTATCACATTTTAAAAATAATAAAATAAGGTGATGAACTGTATTTTAAATTAGCCGATTAACGAAGAAAGAAAAATATTTTACATTATTCGAATTCACACACGTGCTATGGGTTTTTAATGTTCTCAGCAAGTTAAAATGTTTATTGCAAATGCGTAAAATTCAATAGAATAAATAAAATTTGAAAATATTCCACGTCAAATTCTCAGCCGATTTTGATTGGTTTGTAAGCTTACGCAGCATGCTGATTGGATACAAAATCTTAGATAAAACTTTAAGCGGTTATTATTATAAAATAAATGGCCATAAATCTACACCAATTAAGACGACTTTATGCCGCATTTGGAATGTCTAGTCAGTATCCTCGTAATAATACCACAAATAACTTTATCAAGCAACATACAATGATTTAAACAAATCGAATTTTGCAAATAAAATGTATTTAGGTATTTACTAGTTTTGTACGAATGAAATGTTACAACAACAAAAAAACAGATAATTAGACGGTTTATTGAAAATTAATATGCAATTAACGCAAAATACCTGTTTTAAAATAGAAACAACATATTTAAAAATAATACAATACAAAATATATTGACTTCCAGCAAGCAATGGAAGAAAAATCTTATAAATTAATTTACTTCTTGGAAAATCTTCGAAGCTGTTGCAAATGAAATCACGTTTCAAAACTTAAAAAAAAACGTATATATAACTTTGAAAATATTTTATGTCATATATGTATAAGCTTAGTGAAAAGTATACGGAATACATTTCAAATATTTCAATTTGTTTTTGGCAACTGTTTGAAAAATATATTTCCGACGGATTCGCTGACAAATACTCACCATTAGAGTATTTTAAAATGTCACGCCCGTTCAATGTTTTTGCTCCAAACGTTCGCAAATTCCTAAAACAACACATACATCGTGCTCTTGACGTCATTGTTTTCGCAAAAATCTCGTTTGTTTGTCAAATATTCATACTTTGTTACAACACAATACTTGTAACTTAATTTCGGAACGAGAGACACCGTTTTCACAACGGCTTCGTGTGAAATTCTTTGCAAATCTCGAATAAAATTATAAATCGAGTTTCCTGCCTGATTTTTTTTCAATGCGAAGTCAAAGGCCAAAGAGGAACAAATTAAGCATATCTCTAGAGAAATTGATATTCCCGAGTTTATCGCAGACTTTCATAGTTCAAGGATTTTGATTATTTTGCTCGCTTTATTTTCTTTTATAAATTTCCGCGCAAGATTAAGCCACGGTGAATTTATTATTGTAAAGATTGTATTTGATACTGTGAAATATTTTTCTCAACGTAAACAAACACCGTTGATGATTGATGTATAACAGTTATTATGATATGTAACGCTACTTTTATTAATACTCTCAGTAAAACAGCTTGTTTTCATAAGCTTTAAATGTATTTTATTTTTGTATTATAAACCTATTGATTATTTATCAAGTTACCTTGTTTCAACTAAGCATTCCTGTAGCACTACGCATAAAAATAGCTATTATAAAAGAACTAAGAAAAAACCCAATTAGTTATATTTAATTCAAACAAATAATAACATATTTATTGTTTCTCGAACAATGATAGGAAACTCCATAAAATAATTAATATGAATGAAAATGTACTTTGTTTGCATTATATGTGAATGACATATTTTGCATGTCTAGGGCATTTTCATTTATATTAAAACAAACGTTTTCATTTATATTAATTGCAAATGGAAACGCCTGGTTTCAATAAGTTTTATTATATTTTATGGGAATGACATATTTCCCTTTCCTAGACCATTTGATAATTCCTTAAGTCAAAATATTTCATTCCCATAAAATATAATAAAACTTCTAGAAAACAGACGTTTCATTCGTATCAATGATTTAATACAGAGTTTAACATCATTGTTCAAGACATTCAATAAAAATAAAATAATATTTTAAGATACTGTAAATCTTATAGTATACATTACTACATTAATAATATTTCAAATAACAAGTAAAACAATTGCGTCTTTAAAATAAATAGTATTTTTATCATGTTGTATATATTATTCTGCATTCCTGACATTTAAAACTAATAATATAGTATAAATATCTTTTTTTTTTAATTGCACATAGTTAAATTTTATATTGGTTGTTCTAGTATTTGAAGAGAATAATCAAAAACCATTATTTATTATATATTAACAATACATTAAATAATTATTTTATATCATATAAATTGTAACAAGATATCTACAATGTCATTCGATAAAATGAGCAACTATTATTTATTATATAAACAATCTTTGTTTATGGTAATTATATTTTCTAATAGATTTTTCATTGCGTATAGGTTTTTTATTAAAATAAGTATGATTAAGCAAACGGCTGAAAATAAATCAAAAGTAGGTACATATAAACTCTTTTTAAAGAGTTGTATTCCGATAACACGTTTGATTTATGTGTTTTCATAATTAATAATAACATTTCATTCAATATCTGTTATCTATTATTTATTCCATGTGCAGAATGTCTAGACTGATAAATTTAATTAAAAGAAATAATACTTGTTTTGTAAAAAAAAAAAAATACTATATATATACCGAAATAGAGGGACATAGCCGCTAACGTAAGATACTATAAGAGTATTATTAATATGTTGCAGGTTATTCTACTCTTCATAAATATCAACACATCAGATCGTCTAGCAACTAAAGAATTTTATTTATTTAATAAATAAACAGTATGTGTCGTTTAATAAATAAACATTAAATAAAATTAACCGTTTTTAAGATAATCAAATGATTTTACTGAAATCTCTCGGCCAAACGTCCATTTTAAATAATAATTAAATAAAACCATGTTCTTTAACTACTTCCACTTTTGTCTTTATTGCGATAGCGACCGGTTTCGCTAGGCTCGTTGGCGTCGACAGACTTGTCTGTCTATCGATGCTTTAGAAAAATACACACAAATGTTAAAATAAAAATTAATTCGCAAAACGTCACATTTTTAAATGATTTATTATAAAAAGCCAAATTATTTATTTTTATGTTACTTTGATTTTTTTTATCCGAAAAAACGGGATTTAAAATAAAAAAAGCTATAATGTTTTTTTACTTTTTTAACTTCTTAGACGATTATTTTACAGTAATTTATATTTTGTTTAACTAACTAACTAACCATCACGCCATCTCCCCGAAGGTGTAGGCAGAAAGAATGAACTGCCACACTTTTCTTTCCTGACATATTTCTCTAGATTCCTCAACATTCATACATCGTGTCATGCACGCGCGTCGATTTTTCTGACTCCTTACATGGCCGACATTCAATATTTGATTTATTTGATCGTGCCACGTTTTCCTCGGTTTTAAATTTTGTTTAACTTCACTGTAAATTCATTAGTCCGGACTCCTCTTCTAATCACTTATATGTGTGATGGTATATAATTGGCCTTATTTTATTGTTTATAACTGTATTTATAAATGTATAACAATCGCAAGTGACTCTAAATAAATAAGTAAATAAATCTATTGATTTTTCTTGTTCTTTATATCGATTATTTAAGATTCTCTTTTAAAAGTTAATCCAATAAAAAGGTACTCTCTCGCTGATACCTGGAGATAGTATATTTTATTCAACCGGGTAGGAATCCGCCCACGTATTCCTTGCCATTTTGCCAAAGCTCCCTAGAAAACCTATCATCTGCAGGGAAGAGCCGCACGCCTAATGGCGGGGGGGCTTATCCGAAGGTGAGGAGATAAACGTTTGCTGGGGGCGGGGGGTGGGCAAATTGTTGGATTCTTAGCGAAACATCCCCACGCGACTCCGGGTTGGCTGGTAATTGTGCCGGGCTCGGCACGCACCCCCGGGATAATACAAGGCATCACGCGATAATGACGGATTTCTGAATAAATAAAAACTTTCTCGGAGACATGCAAAGATGTAAATAATAACGTTTGCCTCGTTTTGTTTCGGTGACTGTTCTAGATATCAAGCCAATAAACAAAATAATTGATTAAAAAAAACTTTCCACTGTTTTTACGAACATTTATGGTAGACAAGAATATAACGTTGAAATACTGTGAGAATATAATTGAAATTAAATACTTAAACATCACTTTTAAACATAAAAATTGTTCTATTATATTTTATTTTTTTAAATCCGTTAGTAGATTTTTTTTATATGAATACCTGTGTGTATTTTTTTTCTGTATATTATATATTATATTATTTAAGCTGAAGGGGTAGTGCGTAGGAATTGCAACTATTTTGTGTTTCATACTGATCATCATCAGGTGTTACAATAAAGACAATAATACAATAATTGAGTTAATTGTAACACCCGATGAAGCCAACATCGGTTGGCGAAACAGCTGTCGCGACACTCGGTAAATAAAAAGAAATTGTGATATATAACAATGTATTAAATTTTAACAGTAATAATGTTGAAGTATCATAGTGTTTCGGTCAAAACAATGGACTATTTAATTATTAATATTGTTTATGACAATCAATTTTATTTCTTAATTAATAATTACAACACTCAATAATTACCTTTTTTAGCAATGTATCTATTCCTGGATTTAATCCAGGGATAGATACATTGCTCGATAAAATCATTAAAACTCGATTAGGTTCACGTGAGTTTACCATCGCTGTAGTAATATAAAAAATATATATAAAATTAAATTTTCTTTGTTTGTTTTTTCTTTGTTTGTTTTTTCTACAACATACACCACATCAAAAACTAGTTAATTAAAAACAAAACATTGCGTTTAGAAACAAATGAACTAATGAACTGACTTGTTTTAGTGGTTTACTAAATTTGACTAAAGAATTCCCGTTCCACCTTGTAATGCTACTCACTATTTGGTTCAGACGGACCATAAGTACTTCAATCGGTACGTATTCGAACAAAGTAACCTTGTGTACTCCAAAACATTTATTGAACACTTTTGTTTTCGTTTCACAATTTATTGCCTTTACCTCCGTTCACCTAACCAATATTTCCGCATTCTCTTACGCATCGGAATAAAGGGCGAAACCCTTTCATAAACACGAACAAATAAAGAAATATGACGCAACCCTTATTTGTAGGACGGCACCGGCATGTACGGCGCATTATCTACTGCCATCTTTGTAGTTTTTTTCTTTAAATAATAATAAGGAAACCGAAAGTGCGATAAAAACTTTTACAACAAAAAACTTTGTCCTTCAATCTTGTATGTTTTCACTTTTGGCTTTCCCAAAGGTAAATTCTAAATTGCTTTGAAATCTCAGTTAGCCATTACAGGTGATATTGTAAGCATCTTAACCAAACTCCAAGGTTTTTGAGTTAATAGTATTTAATGTGATTAATGTGTTCTACGGTTTGAAAAGATTCCCACAGTCCTTGAATTAATGTGCCTCTTTGTGAAGATAAAGCCAGATTTTAAAAAGCGATTGAGCTTTTAAAAGGAACACACAGCGTTGTAAGCAGGTATTTATATTCCGTGCGAATTTTTATTTCCGTATTTTACCGACACGTATGGTTACAAGTGTGCATCAATATGCCTTTTCGCGATAAAACGAGTACATTATTGCGGATCGTAAAATATTGGGGTATTTGCTGTATTTTGCTAGCATTTGCGTTGAATATTTAAGTAGACTGAGAAGAATCGGATCAGTCCTTATTATTCAAATGGTGAAGAAAGGTTTTTTTCAAATCACTTCGTTATCTAATCCTCATCAAAAAAATCAACGCATATCGATTTTAAGACATTCAAAATACTCTTACATATTTTAATGTATGCATTTTAAACATGATCGGTTTTAAGTAAGTAGGAACTGATGAATCAAATCAAATCAAATCAGTTTATTTACTCAGAAGACATTACAAACAGCATAAATGTTTAAGGCATCAATTGAGTACAGGTAAAATATAATAAAAATACAACATAATACCAGGAACGCATTAGTGATGGTTCGACAATAGGAAGACAAAATACTTTCCAAAGTAAAGAGTATTTGTCCCCTGAACGTACTTTCACTAACATGAAATACGTCGAACATTTCCCTGACGACTAAATGATATTAATTATTTAGTATAGAATTTTACATCATTGTGCAAGAAACAATAAATACGTTTGTATTTTTCTTTTTATATACTTTGTATATAATATATTATGTAACACTAACTTTACAAAAATTAAAATTACATATCAGACATGTTTCGGACAACCGGTCCTTCTTCAGTGATACATATTATAAAGATATGTATTTCAAATATTATAAAATTGTTTACAAAGATGATCAGTTTTGACATATCTGTCAAAACTGTGAAATAAAACTATATGTCAAAACAGTTCCTATTTGTAAACAAAAAAAAACTAACTAACAAACCATCACGCTGTCTCTCCGAAGGGGTAGGTAGAAAGGATGGACTGCCACACTTTTCTTTCCTGACATATTTCTCTCGCTTCCTCAACATTCATACATCGTGTCATGCACGCGCGTAGATTTCTTTGACTCCTCATATGGCCAACATTCAATATTTTATTTATTTGATCGTGCCACGTTTTCCTCAGTATTCCTCTATTTCTGGTTCCATTTACACCGTTTACGTATAATTTTTTTACCATTCTTTCTTCATTCATTATTTCCATATGTCCAAACCATATTAATGATCCTTTCATTATTTTGTTCATAACACCATCATTCGTACCGTATTCACTTCTTATATTTTCATTCGACACTCTATCATACACAGAGTATCCACACATTCGTCTAAGAGATCTCATTTCTACTGCATTTATTCTACTTTCATCCTTCTTCTGCCAGTTTCATGCTTCGCTTCCATTTGTAAACAATTTCATAATATTTTAAATATGTATCACTGAAGAAGGACTGGTTGTTCCGAAACATGTATAAAAACGAAACATAAAACATCTACAACACAAAGTACGGCGAACATAGAAGAAACGTTTATATTTGTTTGAAAACATAATACTTGCTTAAATTCAACAAATTTAGTAAATGAAACTGCGTTCACTTTTTATATTTGCACAGTATTCACGTTTTATATTTTCATTTGACACTATAATTTAGATATAAATTTACTACATATTCGTTTATTAAATTTATTACTCCTAGTTTTTACATTATACATTAACGTTGTGTATTAACCATCGACTGTCCGTAAGTAATCGGCAATCGGCATTAATGATATCACTGTTTTATCCTAAAATAAAACTATCGCTTTCCTGAATGATTTAAATATAAATTTAGCAAGTATTATTATAACTATGAGACAACATAGTTTATCCTAGCTGTATGAGAAAGGCTTCACTTTCTTGTATTCATTAAAGCAAAAATACCAAAGAAACTAAACATTTCCGCGCTTATCAGATTTATGGACTCCACGTGATCACGTTTAGTGAGTTTAGTATGTATGTGTGCCTTTTCTTATTATTCCAGTCCTCATCTCATTTCTCACACCAGCCAGCAGCGACCTTTACCACAATCTACGTAATGACTGTATTTCCACATCATTTATCCTTCCTTCATCTTAACATTCGCCATTCCCAAGCGCTGGCATACTTCGGCACGTGGCTCTAGCGAGACTTTGTAACTTCGATTCCACTATCGATCTAGGGTGACGGCGTTAATCAGAACTAACTACTTCAGAAACTATTATATTTGATGAACTAGCATATATGAAATATGATTAATTCATAAAAATAATAAAACGCCATTTAATTTTTTATTCTAACTGTCAACCAGTTTCACATATTAGTTTTTCATTTATGAAATTATTTTAAGATCACGAATTTATTTAATAGCTACGTGCAGAGAAAAACGAAACTATCAGTGTGTGCAGAACAATGCACAATTGAATGTCTAATTCCATTATAAAAATAATAAAGAATTAAGAATTTAATAGTTTGGACATATTATGGTAAAAATGAGTGAAGAATGTATACTAGTATGTTAAAGATGCGAATGAAAAAATAATGTTTATAAACATGACAACACCAATCAAAATTTAAAGTTTGAAAGTGAGGAGACGGAAATATTTGCGTGTTCTGTGAATGTGGAAGATTTAAAAAAAATGCAAGAATTTGGAGGTTAAAGACGATCTGCACACACTTCTAGCGAAACGGTGTGAGGTTATTATTTTATAAAAATAAATTAATTTTCAATTTATGTGATAAAACAAAAAATAATGTTACACTCTAATAACATAGGTATAGTGAATAGTTAGTTATAATAATAATAAGTGAAAAAAATATAATAAAAAACGGAATAAATTTAGTACTTAGAGATCTGTTGACCTTGAATAATCCCATACATTCTGTGCCCGTGGAGTACTATTTAGTATTATACATCAGAGTACTCTCTTGAGTTTACCGAGTGAACATAAACTGCACTCGCGAGTACAAGTAACAAGATGCAATAAGATTGGTTTGTGATTATATCGGCCAAGTCAAAACCCAATTTTTAAAACAAATTAACTAACTAATTAGGCTGTTTCTTCAAATGTGTTATCTAATTTACTTCTTTAGTTTCTACAGTTTTTTTTTTAATTATTAAATAACTTAAGAGGTTATTACTGCGGATTTCCATAAAGATGATTTTTTTAACCAATTACAACAGTTTTACCACTTTTTGGTGTTATTTTAAATCTTTAAGACAACAAAGATTTGGTGGAATTTTGGGTTATAGATATTTGCTTATTTACTTTATTTTTGATACTTTTTTTAAAAATTCAATTTTTTTTAAATAATATTTTTTATTTACGGGAAAAAGTGTCATATCAAAGTCTTTGGTAGGTAAGTGTTAAATAATATGATTCTTAAATAATACAAATCTTCGGTATAACTTTTGTATTCTCTTCGACTGGAGTTTTGGAGATCGTTTCATCTTCGGGATAGTATAATAATTACAACCATTAAGATAAAAACTGAAACAATTTCCAAAACTTCGGTTCAAAATGATATCAAGAGACCCGGATATACTCAAGATACCGAAAAATTTAACTACTAAACCATAAAAATCTCCACACAAAAGTGAACATTTTACGCGATATCAGTTATAAAAGTTAAAAAAAAAAAATTGAGATATAAATAATAATAATAAAAGTTTATAAAATCTCAATTATGATTTTTTTTTTTAATTGTATCTCAATAGAGACGAAGACGCAAACTGGAAACTGAATATGGATGATCAAGGTGTTTACAGGACTTATGACCTGTCATTGGTTGGGTTAAGCGCACGCTTTATGTAATTACAACATTCCCCATTCCACCTTTGTTATTATGATCATGCATGACAAATTTTTGGAAGATGTATATATACTTCAAATCCATATCTATCTTCACGTGTCAGTTTTAATTGTCCATCTATGTAGATTTGGTTGCACTTGTGAATATTTTCAAGATTAACTTATACAACCGACCCACTAACGCCATCTATGGAGAATGATTTTCAGCATTTAGCAAACTACCTTATTAACACAATGCGAAGGCTGTAGCCTATAAACGTATTGTTAGAAGCCGCCAGGAGTATTATTCCATTCTATATGCCAAAGACTTGACCAGAATAATTACAAATATTTTTGTGAATGTATACTTATACTTGTATACGAAATCCTGGATTTTCACCAAAGGGTGGTTAATTCAAATTTAATTCAAATTTAATTCGGCGTCGACAGACTGGTAACACTATTATTAAGTTTCTCTTTTATATATACACATTGCATATTAAGGGTGATAATCAAAATTCTATAAAATTTTAATATGTGAAATTTGCTGATTTTAAATACCGTTATTAAGGTTATTTTCAATTTTGCTTTTAAGTGGAGTGATATTTAATATTATTACAGCTGACATTACTATTCTAATAATAGCTGATGTAAATGATTATTATTATATTATTAATTTTGTAAGACTTGTACCCGCTGCACTGTGAATAAATCTAGTGGATATCAGTCGCCACCAACTCGGGACCGGTGTATAAGCAAACTGTTTGCCTGTTATTGGCTGACAATATTTGTGGGACGTGGGAGTTGACGTAGCGATACAGCATACGGAATATCACCTCTCACACCTATACCTTATACCAACCTTCCTACTAAGATTGAAGATCGAATGAGGGCAGAACTAACAATGACAACATTTAAAGAAATAAACTTACTTCTCATAATGGTGTTTTGGGATAATCAAACGGATTATTTCAAATAAGTAATGTGATCAGGTAGGCAGGTTACAAGATAGTTTTTGATTATTTTCTATACATATTTTTATTTTACGTAGGTTTAGAACGTAAATATAAACCTAATTGATAAAATTAACTCGTATCTAGAGAAAAATATTAACACAAAGATATAGTTTTATTCGTATAAAGGCTTTAATAATGTTATTATTATACTGATATAAAAAACGGCACAAAAATAGTGAATATATTTATTGTGTCTTTAACCATGATGTAAAATTCCATATCTAATAATGAATGCGAATGAAAACATGTTTTCTGGAAAACAAAATAAAATTTCTAAAAAGGGAAACCTTTTTATTGGTAATAATTATTTAATGTTGTTACCTGAAATTACTTGAAAAAAAAAATGTAAAACAAATATATAGTTTAATTCAATTTATTCTGATTACTATTATAAAATCAAGTGGAATACAACGAAATACATTTCAGAAGGATTTTTTATTTTGATATTATTTTCATTAGTAGGTATTAATTTTTCATTTTTCATGTGTGTAAGGTACAAGTATTTAAAATGTTTTTGAAAATAAAAATTCATACAAAATATTCATTTTACTAATCAAAATGGTTTTCACTAAAATGCTTATTGAATTTAAAAATATATACATATAGGTAATACTATTTTATTATGTATACTTGATTACGGGTTAAATTGTTAATATGCAACCACAATGTGAGTGCTATAACTATCAAACATATTTCATGTATAATATATAATTAGAAAAGTATAAGGGTTCAGAAGAACCTTTAGAAATCAGATGATTCTGTGTTTTGAAAATCATGTCCAATTTACCCTTCTGTTGTAAGAAACTCCGCCAGCGATGGGTGCCGCATTATATCCGGCATGTCCAAGTCGTTTGTGAATATCCAGAAAAGACAATATGTCGGTGTTTTCCGTAATAAACACATATTGCGTCTGCTTACGGTCGAATGGCCGACAAGGGGAATAAGAAGATCAAATATTAGTGCGGCCAGCGCCTCGGTCCGCATCTTGGTGGATGTTTTCTTTATCTGCGCCACACGTGACACGTCCATCTAATAAGCGGGAGGATTTCTGCGGGACATTCACGTGGACATTGTTTCTGTTTGCTCATCTGTCATCTCATTTCCTCGCCTCCGACTCCAGTAATAATATGTAAGCAAACGTGTGCAGATTTTACGCACAGGAATATCCACGAAACGTAAAAGAAATATTGGATTTTTGCAGAAATACATACACATATATGTACATATTTGCAGTTAGGCTTTGCGTAATTCTTTGGATAATAAAAAAATCTTACAGAATGTCAACATCTATTAATATGAAATTGATTTAACTTTATCTATACTGTTACCAAAAAAATACACATATTGTACCTGTATACAATATATTTAAAAAAAATACCGACGATATCGTAATAAAAAAGTATTTATAATTACTCAAAACAAGTTATACGTTTATTACACTGGGTTCATTTATGTAAATACTAAACTATATGTTAACCTGCGTACTTTGAAGATTTTTTTAAAAAGAAGAGCCTTATTTATTAATTTTAAACATTCATCTTAGAGAGTACGTTCAAATTATTAAATTTTAAGTTTTATTTATAAATCTGACATTTTTCAAACAGAACAAATCAGAACATGTTCTCAACTGTAATAGAAACACGTCACGACTTATTCAAGTACCAAAAAACAAGCAGTTTGAAAGATAAAAAAACATTATTATTCCATTAACATTATCTTTGTGCTCCACTTTGGATTATTAAAAAACTTTTTCGAAATTCGAATATCGAATGTACCACGTTTATTTTTTGTTCCCGCATAAGCACTGGTACCTTTCATCTAAGAAACTTTGTAAATCTTTGTTAAAATTCTTATCAAACAGATCAATTCTGGGAACAAATTCGTCCTGGCTGGGATGCTGGAAGAAAAGATTTGAACGATTATCTCATCACACAAAGGATAAATGCGTATTATATTAAATATTCGTTACACGGAACAACTTTCCTCTTAGCCAGTCTTCCATTTTGTTCCAAGTTTTCGTCGTAATTAGAAATTATCTCAACAAAGGAGCCCCGTATCGCAACCTCCTGTAACGAGATTGTCCGTTGTTTAGTTTGCTCCGCTCGGTTTGCGCACACAGATTAAAAAAGAAAACCAGAGGAAGTGACTCAGATGAACATCCATAGTGTTAATACAAATCACGAAATGATGGCGAATATATGAGAAATTAATAACCATTTGAAATTTGTTTAATTGTAATATGTAATCTGATCTAAATGGACTTATAGTGGTTCAGCTCTTGTGGATATTCCAGACGTAAGAGGAATGGATTGAGGCGATAAGAAATTGGAATTGCATTGTTAATTTGGAAAGAGAATTTTAATACGCTTTATTTTTTTTATATTTTTACAAAATAAAAATATTATGCACTGCATGTTTCAAAGGTGACCTCCTATATCCTTAAGTGTAAGTATAACTGTTTAAAAACATTATATTTTTCCACTTTAAAAACAAAATCTAAAATAAATTAATAAAATTTGTCATTGCACTTTCATAAATCTTTATACAATAACGTGCCAAATGCGTATATAAATAGACTGCAGTGCAAATAAAAACGTTTAAACAATATAATAAAATATAATTTAATAACTATTACTAAAATAATTACTAAAAATAAAAAATAAATGTTCAATAAGTAGGTTTGGACAAATAAAAACAATGAATGAAGGAATGATGTTATAGAAAATGAACTTTGAGAATATGAACGGAGCAAGATATAGAGGAAGATTGACGAATACGTGAGATAAGTCTAGAAATTGCCAACGAGATAAGTCTAAAAATTGCGTCGACATCGACATACGAGCTTAAAATATTGAGAAGACGAGAGATTTTTTCAGGATAGGACAGTGTGGCTTTTTATGTTTTCTGTTTACCCATTTGGAGAAACGGCGTAATGATTAGTTTCTTGGTTAGCGCATGATTATAATCTATCATTTAATAATCGTCTACAATACAATATACATTACTCCTACTCTTAAACATGATTCCACCCCTATTTAATATATAAGTGACGATTCTGTTTTAATTATTAAAACTTGTACATCAAAAAGCTTGTGTTACAACCGAAACATGTCGGTAAAAAGAAAAAATTGCTATTCTGAAAAGTTAAATTTAAATTAATCTTTCGTATGAAGTACTAAATTGTCGTGTGACATTATAAAATAAAATATAAATACACTTTTAATAATTTGTATTAACATCACTTATTTGGTAACACCAACCGGTTTCGCTCCCGCCGGAGCTTCGTCAGAGTGAGAGAGTAAACTGTTTTCTCTCTTACCCTGACGAAGCTCCGGCGGGAGCGAAACCGGTTGACGTAACCAAATAAAGTGGTGTTAATACAAATGACTAAAGGTATATTATTTTTTATTTAAATTTGATTTATTTGAATGCTAATTCTATATCGGCATTTGTTTCTTGAATGAGAACATCTCTTCTGCAGTCTTTCTACAGCGGCGCACATCTTCATTACCCTACCCGGGGGAATAACCTCGGTTCCTCCCAGCATCCAGAGATGTCTGCAGCGAGAGTGGCTTTATTCTTTTCAATGGGAATCTCGTTACAAAACACAACACAGCTTATCTGTAACATTTAGGTGCGCGCGCATGTACACCCCTTATTCTGGCATTTCCCTCGCGAGAATCTCCCGAACAGCACAGAAGTATGGAAGGCATGCTGGATCGTAAATCCGTCTGCCATGGAATCGTCGGTTTAGCTTAACTCGAGGATTATCCGCCAGGGGCGCTGGGTTAGCCGCCATCTTGGACTCCGTGGAGAATAAGCCGTTTGGATTGATTGTTGATTTTAAAACACGCGTCGATTGCTATCGCTTTATTTCGGGCGAAACAAAAGACCATTTACCTATATTCTAAATTTACTTCAGGTACTTTTTGATAAAGGAGTTTCTCTATTGTCCAAGTTGATGATCCATCAATTAACTCCAAAAGCCCATTAAGTTGATTTTTTTTTCTTTTAAAATACTTTCATAGACATGTTACTCCTTCTCCTTCTTCTTCCTCTAATTGTAGATCTTGCGATCTGCTTATATAAGATATCAAATTTCTTCCTGTGATGAAGACGTCCAGCTTTCTTTCCATCTCATTGGTGGTCGTCCTGGTGGTCGATGGCCTTCTGGAATCTGTATCGTGTATCATGTTAGGAATTCCCGCTGAACGTATACCCATCTAATGGCGTTAAAAAACGAAGCAGTAACATTTTAATATAGGCTTGTATTTATTAATTAGACTTATTGGCAGAAATTTAACTAATCGAAATTAAATTATTATGAAAACTTTTATTTGGTAATATGCTTTTTCCACTTGCTTATCTTTTTATCGAAACCAAGTACTATAATGTAAACAGGTGTAATATATTAAATATGATTGAATAAAAATGTGCAATACGATATAAAACAATTTTATGCGTTTTATTATACATTCTTCAGAAAATAAGTCTATCGTAAAAATTCTGATTTAAAAAAGTCTAACAGAGTACTCGTATATTTATATTTTTATATACCTTTAGAGATTTGAAGGCAAATAAATCCCTAATTATACTTCCAGTACAAATACGATTTAATAAATATTAAATATACAAAATTAAGCTTTACGTTTTTTTTTATACTTTCATAAACATCTGGGCAGTGATCTAGGGGAAAGAAATGTTTATCTTCTGATCCAGGAGAATAAGGTTCTATTCCTTCTTTGTAAGAATATTCAGTTCCTTCTTTGTAAGAATATTCTGTTTTTTTCTCACATCAAAAAATGTATAATTAATTCTAATACTTTTAATTTAAATCCTTAGCGTTATTTTTTAATAAAAGTAACATACGAGTATATTTATATTCAATTTAGACTATAATTTCTCATTTGATATAAATAAATTAAACGAATATTTAAATTATTTTGTGTATAAATTATACATATTTCCATGACAGCTTGATTTCAGCGATTCACTATTTAAGCAACTTCATAAGCAGTTTCACATTTAATATTAAATTAAACACGTTTTATCAAAATGGTTGTTGTATCAGCCTAGATCGCAAGTCACGTGGAGGCACAGTGGCGGAGTTTACAAATCAACCTTTCTACCCGCAGCCGGGATGGTGCCGGGAAGTGCCAAAAGTGCCACCCGATTTGTACCTGATCGGGTAGATAAGGTGCCGTGACGGGACTTGGCCGACCAATCCGGGAACTTCCCACCGGAATATGAAAAACCGGCGGGAGATCGGGAAAATTTGATAAAGTTTGATTGGCTTATCGGAAATGGATTCTGGCCCAAATGTGTTGATTAAGGGTTGTTTGGGAAAAAATGAGGGCAAATGTATGTTCTTTGATACCCGTCATTACGAAATTCCAAAACTCCTAATCATATTCTGATAGCTTTTGCTTTTACTCTACCAGATATTTTGTAATTTGACACAGAAAGATTCCTTTTGTATATACCAACGAACATATTTCATATCGAATTATGTATATAACTAATCAACGAATAAGCCCTTTCTCTGAAGATGTGGGCAAAGAGGATTACTACAGCACTGTATTATTCTGACTTATCTCCCGCCTCTATATTCAAACATCGTCACACCCACGATCGACGATCTTTCCGACTTCGTTCAATTTGATCATGCCATATTTTCCAAGATCTTCTACGACTTATTTTTCCTCTCAGACTCTGTATATGTATAACTTTTTAAGAAATATTATCTCGTCCATTATTTTCTTGTCTTAAATATTTTCGTGAGCTTTTTTAATTGAATGAGGACGCATTTACCATACTTATTATATTTTGGATTCTATCAAATCATTTTTTATCATAAATCTAATACTCTAAATACATACATATTAACCCATGCTGGAACATTCGTCTTGCCCCCCCCCCCCTCCCTATAATTGATTAATTTTGTAATGTCACATTTTCTTCAATATTCCCAGATTTATGTTCCATTCATATTTCTTGCATAGTTTTCACCATTCTACCCTATTTCTTAATATATAGTAAATCCATCTCAGTAATCCTATCTAAAAAAAAAATTATCTACGCCATTACCTTCCTTACATTATTTATGTACTTTTTCCTCAAACATATCATGCATATATCGGCCATAAATAGATATCTGCACAATATTGGATGTGATCTCCATTGAATTATTAATACAAGTTGCTAGGGCATTATCTAATTTTTTTTATGTATAGTAGAACATGATCAAAAGAGATTTAAAAAATGATAATATCTTGGCATGTCAGTCCCATAAAATATACTAAATAAAAAAAACGAACGCTTTATCAATATTTTTTATGAAATTTTACATAAGTATTAGAAAGAAAGAAGAATTATAAAAATATTTAAGTATTTTTTGCACTTGATAAAAAAAACTTTTAGAGACAATATTTATACAAAAACGTTAGTAAATATGGAATCAAATTACAATTAAACATGATTCTAAGACTAAAAATAATCATACTTAAATTTAATTCAAAATGTAACTATATAATACGGTACAAACCTCACAATGAAGCACGTACAAGTGAACCATTTCACCTACACGTGACTTGTATACGTAAGAAAGAAATTTAAATAAAAATTCTAAACAAAAGGACAAGCAACATTTAAATACATGTAAGTAATTGATGTAATGTAAAATTTATGTGAACACGAACACACGAAATTATCTTAACAAAAAAAAATATATATTAATAACAAAAAAACTTTTCAAGATAATTTAATGATTTTACTCAAATCTCTTAATGGAAGTTCATCTTAAATAAAAATTAAATAAATTGCATTTTTTAAGAAATATATATATTTATTGTCTCTTCTTCAACAGTGATTTTTCGACAGTCTGGTTCAGACACTATTGTGGAAATAGTTTTTAAAAACATCGTTTTATTTAGTTTAGAGATTTTAGTAAAATCATTTGATTTAAAACAATCTGGTCCGACAAATTTCATGTTATTTTAGTACATTAAAACATTAAGTTTATTTTTATCTTCAATCAAGTAATGATTGAAGAAGTACAATAATCATATTTTTCGCGTTTCAAACAAATTGACGTTGAAGCAAGGGCTGACACAGTCAGGACCAAACAAGTTTTAAGGACTTCCGAGATGAAGACTCTGAGGATGATATCAAGCTAGTCCTAAGAGATCGCGAGAGAAACACAAGAATAAGAAAGATATGTGGCTGAGGATATTATAAGAAGGAAGAACTGGTACGGACGTGTACAAACAATCACAAGAACCCCCTATATTGCACTTCATCATAAGCCTCATGGGACTCGTCTTCGTGGAAGACCTCCTAAAAGATGAAGGCACAGGTGAGAATCCACCTCACAGGAGGAGCAACCCTATGGAGAACAGACTACATAGATCTAAAGCAAGGAAGAAGAATAGAATAAGTTTTTCAAATACATAAGTAATGTAATAAATAGTAATCAATAGATTCGCATTTAGTTTGTACATCTTATACAATATAATGCAAAAAGGTTTTAATATATCAACATCGATCGTATAATCAAAAAATTCCTATGATAATAATTTTATCATACAAACGGCGGGCGTACAAAGGACAAAATAATATTATTAAAGAATGGAGAGCCATTCACAAAAAACATCGCGTTGACAATATTTTCCCCAACGAAAATACCGTTTGAATTATTCATGCCTCCCCCTTTATCAGGACAGATTGAAATTAATTTTATTTTCCGTAAAAACGTACTACTTTTTTCAGCCAAAGAAATTAATTAATTGCCGACCCTCATGTATGGAAGTGAAGCTTGGAGCTGGCGAAAGAAGGATGGAAGCAGGATAAACGCCGTAGAAATGAGATCACTAAGAAGAATGTGCGGGAAAACGTTGTATGATAGAATACCGAACGATGAAATAAGAAACAAATGTAAGGCAGATGACTGCATCATGGGTAAAATTAAAAAAAGATCCATGAAATGGAACGAATGGATGAGAGTTGAATGGTTAAAAAGTTGTACACAAGTAGCGTGAGTGAAAAAAGAAGCCGAGGACGACATAGATCTGTAGTAACAAGGCATGACCAATTTAATCAATTACTAAAAGGCGGGCACATTCGAAATTGGAATAATCGACGTGCGTGCATGGTACGATGTACAAATGTAGAGGAAGCCTGAGAGGTATGCCAGGACACAGCATTGTGGCAATCCATCCTCTCTGCCTACCCCTCTGGGGAAATGGCGTGATGGTTAGTTAGTTAGTAAACTAATTAATTTTCTTTTCATTTGAATTATATACTCGTATGAGTATACGAGTATAAGTGTTCAATATATGTACGAATGTTATTTGATTAATAGAGTTTAAACAAATTATTTCATTAAGTTTTTTTTTGTTGAGGAGCTCTTTATATAATTATATCGCAAGCCAAACCGATTTAAAGGGTTTAGTTTTTATATTGATTCTCATGACATGTGATAGGTAGCTAATCAAAGACAATGAGGGATCACACAATCATCGCCAGGAATGGAACCCGGGCCTTCGGTGTGGCAGTCGTAGCACTTGCCTCTCTGCCACGAAGGTCGCCATAAATGTAGTTTTATAACGATATTCTATTATATTATAGAAATATGATACACAATTTTTAATGAATATAGTTTTATAGACACAAAAACATTGTTTACATATATTCCTGCTGAAAATATCAGCATCCACAGCAAAATTATAAGAAAAAATTAATTCTTATTAGACTATGTTATATATTTATTTATTTAAAAAAAAATTATGGAAAATTAAAATCAGTTGCATATTAAATTTAAAAAAGCCGTTAAAATAGGAAAACAAAAGAATTTGATGATAAGCACTAAATGGGAATGAAGTGATTCTATTTGTAATTATAATGGCACGTAATAAAACAGTAAAAAAATAACGTTTCGATTTTACGAGAAAAGTAATTTATTAAAATCATTTCCGATATGCTCGAGCGAAATCAATATAAAGGCTATAAACAACCAATAAAACGGTCCTTAACTCCCAAACGCAATTTACAATAGCGTAAACACACAAAATTCACACGTAAAAACGCGGCAATAAGTGTTTGATTCGTCAATCAAAGGGAAATAAAGACCACAACACTAAATCAATTAAAACGCGCGTTAAAGTAATAGTGGGTAACTGATATAAAGGAGTCATAAACCCCAAACGCGTTGACAATCGGCTCCGTTGCTTTACGACGCGTCTGACAGTGACCCAGAAATCTTAAATCTTTATTGTATTGTATTTTTAATTTTACGGCCGTATAAAACTTTTTTTTCGTAAGTGGTAGTAACCTTGGGTTGATACTCATTTTACAACCATCGCGTTCATTGATGAGCTAGGATATAAAGATAATTTTACGGCTTGTTTATGGGCACCTAAGTTACACTCAATCCGAGCGAAATGTACCGATGTATAAAATTATTTTACAACCGCTTACCGTATTTAAACGTGCACTTTCCTATTACGCGCGGTTAAATTTATATCTTACTCATTCAAAACTTATAGGTACACCTCTACCTATAAGATTTTACTAATCGATCTACGTACTACAAAAATTGTCAATAAATAATTAAACATAATTTTCATTAATTTTTAGTATTTAAAATGAACCAACTTCGACGAACTTCGTGGCAGAGTGGTAAGTGCATTGACTGCTACCCCGAACGTTCGATTCCCGGTGAAAGCAGTGTGATTGTCACACTGTCGTTGATCTGGTGTAGAATTCACGTGACAATAAAATGGTGATAGATTAGCTACCTATCACATGTCACGATAATCACTTTGATAGCTATAATACCCTTTACATCGATTTGGCTTGTGCTGTCATGATGTAAAGAGCAATTCAACAAGTTTAAAAAAATATACCTTTAACTTATCACAATCATTTTTCAAATTAAATATTATAGCTATAAACATTATAAACTAATAATTTTAATAAAATCTCTTGATATAAGTTTATTTTAGCTATTAATAAAATAGATAATAAATATTTTAAATTTAAATTATTTTGTATTAAACGTTACCGTACGGAAAAACAATGGAAGTAGGAATTGTAATATAATTCTTTATTTTTAATTTCCTCAAATTATTAAATATTTATACTGCCTTCGATAGCCTTGTATCTTCATCTTATGGTAATATACAGACTTTAGTAGTAAACCTTTTCCATTACTTATATAAAAATCGTGAAAAGAAATTTTTGTACTTTAAAAATAAATCAAAATACCAGAATAATAAAATAATAATTTGGATAAAAATAAATGTCTTCATTTTTTATAATATGTTATAATTAACAACATTTTATTAAACGATATTTTTATAGTTATTTTTTTAAAGGTGTATTCTACAGTTGATATTGAGATAAATAGGTTACGTTATGAAGGATGATACAATGTTAAGTATGTATCTTCACAAAAACGTTTTCCGTTAAATGCCATCCCCATGTGCTCGGTTCGTAGTAAATTTTAAACAAATGAAAAGCCAAAATTCCTCCAGACTTAGTACCTTCCTCTAAATGCAGATAAAAAAAACCCTTTCATACAAAATGGAGTAGATAGAAATTCAAAGATCCGCTCACAAAGGCCACCAGACCTTATTTTTTTGGTAGCATAGCAAAAAAGGCCAATCTGTTTATACAGGATATTCGTCTGTGATGTTGAGGAGTATGTGTGCGCGCTCCGAACTACAGAAATATTCATTTTCACAGGGTCAAGCGAAAACAATTTCCACTTCCAGTTTCCAACAAAGCTACAATTTGTTTTTAATTATATAACTAACTAACTTACCATCCCGCCGTCTCTCCGAAGGGGTATGCAGAAATAATGGACTGCCACACTTTTCTTTCCTGACATATTTCTCTCGCTTCCTCAACATTCATACATCGTGTCATGCACGCGCGTCGATTTCTCTGACTTCTCACGTGACCGACATTCAATATTTGATGTACTCGTATTTGATCGTGCCACGTTTTCCTCGGTCTTCCTTTATTTCTAGTTCCATTTACATCGTCAACATATACTTTTTTTACCATTCATTCTTTCCATGTGTCCAAAGTTTTTTAAAGTTTTTGTTGTTGTTGATATTTTATGGTAGTGACATGTTTCGCCTTGCTTGCATTTGAAAATGTTTTTGCAAGGCGAAACATGTCATTCCCATAAAATATAATAAAACTTATAAAAAACAAACATTTTAATTTTTATTATTAAGCATCTTTGAAATTTTTAAGTATCTATATATGCAAAACAGGTTATATTTTTAAAATGCCTAGAAAATATGTTTCATACATACTTCACTATTACGGATATAAAAATGAAAAATTTTAGATTTTTCTAGTGTCGCTTAGGACATACTTAAAATGTATAAATATCTCAAATTTTAGTGAAAGTAATTAGAAAAGAATATATTTTAACATGATTTGGCAATAAACACGGTATGGCGGGAACATAATTTTCTCAAATCTTATATAAGTTGATATGTTATTAGTTATTACGTACAAAAGTTATAAACATTACATCTGTATTTATTTACACATACATGTATATTATATTTTAAATTCATACTTTAGAATTTTAATCATTAGATAGTTTGTTCCTACCCATCTTGTACATAGTTATGTACGTACTTGCTGGAGAACTCTGTCTATAGAAGATAGGAACATGTTTCCTTGTGTAGTAGGTAGGTATCTACACCCATCTATCTATATGTAGCCCCATCTTTTCTCTGTGCTGAGAACTCTTCTAGTAAATAGTAAATGCTTAACTTACTACTTATCTACATGCAAAGGAAAGTCGTCACGGGAAGTCAAAATAAAGAAAAAATATTTTGTTAAAATAATAGTGAACATTTGATTATTTAATGTAAGTAATCCGAAAATTTCATACGAAATATGGTAAAAAAATTATTATTTTATGTAAAAAAAAATTAAACAGCTTGTTAAAATTTTAATTTTTTTAAAACTTTTAAAATGTAATATTGTATTTAATTTTATATAATTTATTAATGATAATAACGTTAACCGTTTGTTTGTAGAACAGATTTTCATACGTCTTTTTGAATATTTTTTGTAATCCACGTACCTATATGGTAGTTTGATCATTTACAACTCATGACGTTTTATTTATTGTTATTTTTTTTTTAATCTATATCATATATTTACAGTTTTTTTAAGAAATATTTTAATAATTCACGTTTCATTTTTATTATTAAAGAAAATGCCCGTTTCCTAAATGTTTTATTATATTTTATGAGAATAACCTGTTTCACCTTGAAAGAACATTTGATAAATGTACAAGAAATGTAAAATAAATCACTCATAAAGTGTATTAAATATTTCAATAAATATATTTTTTTAATAAGCAATCATGTTTATTTATTTTTTATAAATATATTTTGAATAGTGACATGTTTTGCTTTACTAAAGTAGAATTATTTTATAAAACATCTCAGTTTAAAAACATTGGGTATTTTTTAATATAAAATATTGAGTCATCATCGTTCAAATAGCAACTTTTGGAGTATTTTCATCCACATGGCGCCAAATTTACATAAGGCTCGTACATATAATATATACACACTGTATCTGATATACATAATATCATGATCAAGTAACCGAGCGAAAAACTTTTGCTCAAGTTTGGAAATTTGAGATATGATTACTCGGAAGCAGAAACACATGTTCCTCGCCCCAATCTTGGTTCAAGCTTATATCATGGCAGGAGAAAATTTACTATAAAACTCCAGGGTAGTTCGAATCCTTACAGATATCTCACGTACCATTTGAAGTATTGTTATCAAAGAATATCAGAAACATTCGCAGAAGGATCCGTAATATAAAAGTATGATATCTTTCATACAATATTTTTCGCATAAGGAAAATGATATTCTCTACGCGTTTTCCCAATAAGCATTTTCTGCAAACACAACAAAAATGAGTAAGTTACTGATTTTATTGCAGGTGAGCGATCTAGTTCAAAGAACGTATGAGTTAGGGTAATGCGATATCAATTGCAAAAAAGTTTGTACAATAAAAATATTGCCTAATTTTAATTACATGCTTATGAGTTATTTAATTCATATTAAATTGTTTTACTTATTTTGGCATTTTTAATTTTTTTTATTATTATTTTTTAACAGTATTATTTTTAAAACGGTCTAAATGGGATTTATTGCACACTTTCTTAAGTACTTTATCAAATGTTCTCAAAACACATAATATTTTGGGTAAATTTTCGTTGGTAAAAGCCTAAATTTTTAAAGATTTAAATCTATATTATATAAATGTTAAACTTGTGCTAAAAACTAGTTGAGCAATATATTATACATACAAATTTATTTTTTCTTAAGACATTTGATAATGCCATAGCAAGCCGAAACATGTTAACCCATGAAATATAATAATACAATACAATACATTATATAGGTATAATAAAACTTCAAAAAAACAGACATTTGCATAAATATTTATTAGATATGATTATAATTGCAAATATTTCATATTATTTTTTAAAATGTGAAATTATTGTAATTTTCCTATGGGTTCTAATTTTGTCTTAATGTACTATGAAAATGCCATTTAATTAAACAAATAACGATTTTTTCGTTAATGTTTTACTATTTTTCTAAAAACAAATAATTTAAATTTAACAAAATATATTTGCCCCCAGTGGTAACTCTATATATATATCTGCATCTTCTTCTTAAAGTGCCCTGTCAGGTCCCCCCGACGTTGGAGATCACTCTGGTAAACTCTTCCCTATCCTGCGCTGTCCAGAATCTATCTACGAGTACATACACAGTATAATAACACAATCTAGAAATCAATATTCAGAAGACAGATTCAAATCAAAATATTATTTTCATTATCGGAAGCACTTTGCTATTAGCTTCCAGCTACATACATGACAATTTTTACTAAATACCAATTACCCAATAATAAGAACGACGGCTTAACAGTATACTCGTACATACATTTCTAAGACTTTGGAAGTGAGATATTTATTCTGATTGGTATTTCTAATACTTATATATCCTGTTCATATTATTATTTAAAACAAGGTATACATGAATCAACATTTTAAGTGTGAAGACGTGCTTGTATGTATGTGGAGGAAGCTAGACAGATTTGATACGATAGAGCAGTGTGGCGTACCATTCTTTCTGCGTACCTTACCAGGAAACAGTGTTATGATTTGTTGTTGTTGTTTTTTTTTTTTTTTCGTTATGTTTTGAGCAAAATTTTTTTGTGACATGCTAGTGTCTTGCATAATTCAGACAAGCCCTAGTTGCTAACCAATTGTAAAAAAAAAATTCACGTTTACGTCTTCAAAAAAGGCGGATGATTTCATAAATTTGATTTAAATATTTTTATTCAAAAATTCTTTTTTTGGAATAATTTTGTTTGATTAAATTTTCTACGGTATCTAATCAGTATCAATATGAATTTTGTTTTGTATTGCTAAGAGCGACTATAATTTATTAAAATTTATTAAAAACATTACAATTGATTTTTTTAAATGACTAACTAACTAATAATTACGCCGTCTCTCCGTAAATGTAGGCAGAAAGAATGGACTGCCACACTCTAAAGATGTGACATTTCATCTTTCTCTTTTCGCCGCCTCCGCGGCAGATGCGGTGTGATGGTTTGCGAACCTCATCGCCACCAATCAATCTATATAAATACTGCAGACGAAACTAGTCATCTTAATAATAAATTTATAAAATTATTATTATGCTATTTAAAAAAAAAAAAAAATATATATATATATATATATATATATATATATATATATATATATATATATATATATATATATATATATATATATATATATATATATATATATATATATATATATATATATATATATATATATATATATATATATATATATATATATATATAGTACTAAACTTTTTGAAAATAATGAAATCTTACTCAGCTTACAAATTATTTCATATAAATTTATATATGCGCATTAATAACGTTCTATTCATTTCACGGAAAAGACAACTTAAATAAATTATTATAGTAGAGAGTACATATAAAAATATTCATATTTGGCGTTCTGACATTGTTCAACGATAACCATAATGTACATAAATAATATATTTCATACATAAATGTTAGAAACACAGCTAATCCACCCACATACGTATCGTGTTTCCTTAAAACTAGACTACTGAAATCAAAGTAAAATGGCTGGTCATATGGTTACAATCCGATTTCTTATCTTGTCTCTTAAACTCTGGTCGCTTCATTTTGGTCCCTTAGATCAGTGGCCTTCAAAAAAGGTTACGCGAGATTTAGCGAAGAGATTTGGAACGAATGGATAAAATATATTTTTAAATTTGTAAACTAGCTGTGTGGAAGGAAAAATAAGACAACCAAGGCCGAAAAAAATATGATTCTACGAATTATTCATTGAACATAAAAATAAGGCACATTCAAAGTTAATTCGATTAACGTTTAAAATTAAAAGATATTACAGTAGACGCTCTCTTAACCGGCCTTGATCCGACCTTGATCCGACCTAGGGCCGGATAACGAAAAAGCCGTTCAATGAGAAGGTAGTGAAAAACACATTTAAAGAAACACTTTCGCAAGGAAGAAAAAAACACAACAGAACTTTTATTCTGTATTAGAAACTCACAAATTAAAAATTAATATTTCACAACTGTAAAAAACAAATACAGGAAAAAGCCACACATCACTCCAATTTTTTTTTAAAAGTAGACTTCCAATGGATTAAAAAATTCTGTTATTTTCTGCTGCTTCTTGTGTTGAATCGACTTTTGAAAAGCGTAGTCACGCCATTTCTTTATGAAAATTACATCTACTGCAGTATAATCCTTCTGCTGCTGTAGATGTAATGTTTATATAAAAAAAAGCCTAGACTTCCTAGAAGAGGCTAGTTAAAGTGGTGGGACGGTTAAAGCAGCGCCGGTTAAGAGAGCGTATACTGTATATAAATACATCAGAATAAAAGTGTGTTACAGATTGTACATTCTACTTATAATATTAGAATCTACATACTTAGGGGGTTCACAGTAAGATATATTTTAGGGGTACACTATCAAAAAAGTTTGGAAACCACTGGCTCTGTGTATCGATCTTCATTTCTTAGCGGTTGCATCTTGATTCGACTAAAATCATGGTCAGTCTTAGCCAACGTATTCGATCGTAACTTAAGCACAATCAGTATGAAATAATCAGTACTAAATTGTATAATTTGTTGCTTTGAACATTCGTATGCGGTAGGTTATCAACATAATTATTTTAATAAATACGTTAATTAATTACGTAAACTTGCTAATGCCGAAAGATATTAATCTCAAATGTTTTGCTATATTAGCATTTAAATCCATTAAACAGATTATGTTGTTGAATCTTTTGTATTTAAAGACACTTAATTAGAGTTATTCGAGAGAAGATATTAAACAGAAAAATACATTATTTTATTAATTATCGAATGTTTTAAAAAATAAAACTTAAAATATGAGATTCTATTTACATAAAAAACATAGTTTTGCAGATAATGGAAAGAAAAAATACATTGTATTGAAGTCACTTTTGCCATAGATATATTTTGAAAATCCATAATTAATCTATAATAGTATTTTTAAAACAATAAAAAATACATTGGGGTAATAATTTAAGTCCTTTAGTTTTATATCAGTTCAAATAAAAGTTATTCGATTAGAACGTATTAATATACACACCGGAAAATAACAGTTTTAATAAGAATTTACAGTATTGGATAAGTGAAAATTTGGTTGAATTTTTGATACTTACCATATTTCATCAAATTTCCAGAAAATAAAAACTATCATTTATAAGAGAGTGCCTGTACAAAACACTAGAAATATTAACTGAGCTTAATTGTACACTAAATTTTTAAAAAGAAAGCTATAAATCAATTTATTGAAATCTAAGGCATTCACACTGTGGAATTCCACAGTAATTCACTTAGGAAATTGAAAATAACTTTGTTTATAATCCATGAAATATTAAAAGAAACACGACATGTTCGGAGGATACCTCCGTCTTCAGGTTGAATATATAATATTATATATTTACAGCTGAAGATGGAGGTATCCTCCGAAACGTGTCGTGTTTTTTTTATATTTTGTGGATTATAAACAAAGTTATTTTCAATTTTGAAAGCTATAAATAATTAAAATGTATTTATGTATTAACTGAGTACTTTTGGGTACCTATTGTAACTTTTATATGTATATCATAAGATCCTATATAATATAAAGTAGATAATTACAAAATACGGTACAAGATGTAGTCTAGGTAGGTACCTAATTTGAAGTTGAGTTACCTAAATTTCCTTCAGCTTTTTTTATAAATTAAGAGAACGTAGGTACTCCAGAAATTTCCCTCTCTTTGGGTTTCAGAAATACTCCGGTGAAATGGGGGGAATTTGAATAAATGGAAAGCTTTTTTTACAAACGATGGCGAATTAAGTACGGGGTTGCACGCAAGCCGTTTCCCAAACTGCTGATTAAAAAACCCAGACTACTAGCGGACTCTGTGGGGCCCGCTCGAAACAGGAACCGAGAACTACCGAGCCATTCCAACTGGTTTCTCGTTTACTTTAAATTGGAAACATTTTCTTATTCCTCCTCCCAAGCTGTACGCTCTCGGTCCCGCTCGGAGCCCATTCTCTTCGCTTGTGTACATGCGGACCTCTTAAGGCCGAGCGTTCGCTTGGAATAACGTCAAAGTTTAGACGAGATTTGTACACTCAAAATATGAAAGTTTTCATACCCGTCCTCTTGTATTTTAGTTTTTCTTATTATTGTAACAGATGCGCGATGTATAAGAGCGAGATTCCCCGGCAAACTTCTGAACTTTTTCTTTAATATAATTAATTAAATCCACTTATGCTCCGGTACCAACCCACCTTACACTTTTTTACGCAAATAACCCAAGACGCCAGCAGCTATGAAAAACAAGCTTTGTTCCGTTTAATTTTAAAACATAAAGCATTAACACTTTGCTAGTCCATATTTGTGAATTTTTGAAAATCAAAACACTATTTTCACACTTCTTGTGTGCAAACAGCCTTCTTCAAAATTTTATCATATATTTTTTATGCTTGATTAAATATTTATTAAATCGTCGTTCTGAAGAAATGTAAGGCTGATCTTGTAATGCAGACCTGTTCTGAAAAAAAAATTAAGGCAGATGATTGATCATAATTAAAATTGAAAAAGGATCCCTGAGATAGTTTGGACATATGGAGCAAATGGACGAGAAAATAATGGTTAAAATGTTGTATACAAGCAGTGTGAGCGGAAAGGGAAGCCGTGGATGACCAAGAAAATCATGACATGACCAAATTAATCAAATACTGAAAGGCGGCCACATTTGAAGTCGGGAAAAATCGACGAGCTTGCATGTTACGATGTATGAATGTGGAGGGAACTAGAGAGGTATGTCCATCCTCTCTGCCTACCCCTCTAGGGAAACGGCGTAATGGTTAGTTAGTTAATTAGTCGTTCTCCGGATGATGAAGGTGTGTTAGACTTGAAATATGCCAAGAAAAATATTCTCCAAAGAAGAAAAAATAGTATTTTAATAGTAATTAATAAAATTCCACAGTGCTAACGGATAAAGTTTATTCTTAAACTTATTTTATGTTTAAAAAAATATGCCTAAAATGCAATAAGTACTATGTTTGGGTATGACACATTTTATAAATGTTTATAGTGAAAATGTAAATAAAACGTATGCTTATAAGTGAACCTAAGTCAATTCGTATAGGCTTAAAAGCTTAATATGAATTTCAAAAAATACGTTTGGAATTTATTCATTTTAATCATCGCCCCTTCACAAAAAAGATTTTTGCATTTTCTTGAACCCAGCAAGGTATTTTATTAATCTAAGCCTAATGTCTGGAAATAATTATTCTACAAAATAGATGGCTTTATATTCTATTAGCGTAAAATCTCTTGAAATATAAAGGGGGAAACGAACGCATCATGTTTTTCTTTTCTTACTAAATTACCTAACTTATTCAAAATAATAATAGGGTAAAATATTAGGTAAGTACCTAGGTACTTTTTTCTTTTTAAATTAAATTGGCGGTGGGTGTTTCAGGAGTTTAGCATTCAGGCTGGCACGCTGTAGAAAATCTTTGTTGAATGTACTTGCCCAGACTTAATATAATAACCTTTTAACTTCCGTGTAAGCCTTGCATACAAAACAGACACTCGTGTCTGAGCAAGCGGGCTTTATGTGATGGTTGGAAATTATTGGCAGTCGCATCTGTTTGCCGAAAATAACGCAAAAAATGTTTAAAGGAATTTCGATTCGATAAATTTTGAGTAAACGAGATTATATTAGAGTTGTTTTGTTCATTCATATATGTGTACTTTTTATTGTGTAAATACTGTATTTAAACTTTTAATGTATTAAAACGATATCGTCATTTTAATTTTTTTTTGGGATAATTCTCTAAATTAATCTAATTCTAATGATAAGTTAATGTACTTTCGTATGAAGCACTTAAATTGTGGTGTGACATTATTTATAAAAAAATTGAATAATTTTTAAAATTTTATTATTTGTATTTAAAGTAAAATAAAATAAATATACTTAACTTTGTTTTTCACCACTATGCGGTTATTTAAATTGCCGACTAGTTTTGCTTGTACCCAAGCTTCCTCAGGGCTTTGTAATAACAGTTATTACGAAGCCCTGAGGAAGCTTGAGTACAAGCGAAACTAGTCGGCAATTTAAATAACCGCATAATGTTGAAAAACAAAGTTCAGTGTTTTTATTTTATTTTACTTTGAATACAAATTACAAATTTTTTTAAATGTCTAACCACAAAGTGAATGCTTTAGACGAAAATTTATAACAATTTTGTTTTAACACCACTTTATTGGTTTTTCAAAACCAACCGGTTTCGGTACCATCGCGAATTCGCCAAAAAAACTGTTCAGTTTGTTTTGATATCCTTATAAAGCTCTAGTGGTAGTGAAACCGAATGATTCTGAAAAAAACAAATGAAGTAGCGTTGAAACAAATAACAAAATATATTTTAATGTACCTACGTTTGATTAATGCTTTAAATTTATCACAAACGAAAGAAATGTGTATTCGTGGGGTTGTTTTATTCAAACTAATACATTTTGTATGTTAAATAAACATTTTTATTTATTTTTAAATCACCGAAATTATAAGGGATTATATTTTAGTATCGATAAAAATTATTTAAAATTCATAGATACACAAAACAACAGTCATTATTTTGAAGATACGACGCTCATTAACGAAACATTTAAATTGAGATTTATGTAATTCCGGCAAAGGAGCGAAATGGTTCGTGGTACGGTATAATTCACAAGCGCCAGAAAATCCAATTCTCCCTCTCTGAGGGATGACTTCTCATGCAGTTGTTTCCACCCTCGCTCATTACCTTTTAGGTTTGATGCCCACCCTGCGTAGGGAATTCTTATGTGCGTAGTTGATGGCATTTGAAGATATTCAGACACGTGGTGATACTATCGCTAATAGCCTTCAAATTTGGGGTTTGTGGTGATTATCCACCTACTTTGGTATATAAATTATGTACCACAAACATTATGGTATACGGTATTCAAATAAATCGCAAGTACATAACAACTAATCGGAATATTTTATGTTGGTTTTCGTTTTATTTTATGATAGTGTCATGTTTTACGTGGTTGTTCAAGAATCAATACTTAACTTATCTACTTGTATACCAATGTTTTTTTCATACGGTAAATTATTTACTAGTCTTTGCGTTCGTTATGAACGTTGTATTTAACGATTAACCTTATTAATTAAGTCTATAAACTCATACACGATAAAATCTTTGAATACATATTAATTACTTATATATGTATATTAATGACGGTTTTACTTATATAGAAAACAGCGAATTAATACATGCGATAATGGAAATTTAATCAATGAAGTATTTTAATTAAACGTTTATATGTAGTTCACACATATAAACTGGAATTTACTATAAACGTTTATGATGACATTATTATGTCAACATTATTTATTTAATGTATTTGAAAATCTGTATTTTAGATTAAATAGATTAAATGTATTAATAGGAGTAAGATTTTTGCCTTGGTGGAGAATTTAAACGTTAATAATTATCTAAGTATGTCAATCTAAAATATATGTTGCTTCTTGAACAATGATGTAAAACTCTATATTAAATTGTCAATACTAATGAAAACATTTGTTTTCTAAAAGTTTTATTATAATTTATGCGAGTGACATGTTTCGCCTGTCTTATGTATTATCAAACATGTCGTTATCGTTCAATTAAATAAAACTTCTAGAAAACAGACGTTTTCAATCGTTGTAATTAATTAATCTAGCATATTAAGTGTGTTATTTTATAGTTTTAAAACAAAAGAAGCAAGATGTTTTATATATTTTGATCCAAAATAAAATATGATAAAGTAGTGAAAAACATGAAACGGAAAATCAAACAATATTTTTTTAAATTTCATGTAATTGCGATATATTGATAGAGATTATTTCTGTGATTCAAAATATAATTAATGTGATTAATTGCGTTTTCATTTATTCTCCAACAGGTTTGTGTTAGTTTTAATGAATAAATTTGACTTCTGTGCAGAGATTCATCAAGCTTCGTAGTAAAAAAGTTTCATTTTTATGTAGGTGGGTAGCAATCTACCTATGTTGAGTTGGAATACAAATGTTTATTAAAGATATTTTTCTGAAAACAAAAAAACAAATTTAAGCAAACTTTTTATGCAAAGCACTCCCAAATCGACGAAAACAAGAGGGAATGAACGTGTCTGACAAATAGTATTCGAGAATTTCGGAGCTCCGCGCAGTTTTCCCTACGTTCATTTGCTTTCGAGAAGCGTAGAAAATATATTGAAGACGAGACCCAGCTGAAACTTGAGAATGAGAAAATATACGTACCCCACTGACTTGCCCGTTTCATTCCGCGCGAATATGGAAATGGCTCCAAAACTTAAAACCTTTCTGATAAGATTTCTAATAATAACATTGTTCGCGGCGCATTCATTTCGCGGGAAGTAAAATCTAAAAGTAGAGCATCTCGAACAATTTTTAAAATAAATTCCTAATTTAAATACAAATCCTTCTTAACCTAAAACACGTAAGAATAAATTAGGATTTTTGCTACGCATCATGTAACACATTTTCTTCTATATTCGCCATAATTTGTGTTGCAGATTCATTGAACAATGTTTTTTTTTAAACTTTGTACACAACACCTACCTACTTTATTAAAAAAAAATTAAAAAACAAACATGTTTCGGACACAGAAGCCCTTCATCAGCGATATAAATATTATTTAAAAAAATCATGAATGTGGTCAGTTTTGACAGATATTTATTTTATTTTATTTTTACAGGTTGTGTAAAAAGTTAAAGAATGAAACATTATTCATGTAACATTAGTATGGTATGCTTTACAATCATTGTCTCAAAGATATTACGAAATCACTATATTCTGAATTACCTGAAATATTTCAAATGTAAGCGGAAATGCCAATATTATCTTAAAAAGGGAATAAATAAAAAAATATAAATATAAATGTCGATAATTACAACTGCATACCTACCTAATTTTAACTGTGTTTCTTAGTATCTTTATATATTGGCATTTTGGATATCGGTAAAGTTACCATGTTCATTGAGTGAGTAGAAAATACGTTGATAGTCAAATAATTTTACTTCATCATTGATATTATTCAAATAAACTTTGTGGTCATATCATATATTATATATAACATTGTTGTATAATAGATATTTTTTGTTAATACTTATGTTCCTACGGGTACACATAGTATCGAAACCGGTCCACAGTAAAAATGATAAATTTTATATTGTTCAAAAAATGAGTAATTTAATTCTAGTTAACCACCACTTCTGTAATCAAATTTTTAACACTTTAACATCACAGTAACTTAACCGGTAATATAAAATAAAGTTGTTGTTTTTTTTCATTATTTACAATGAACTTTAAAAATATTAACACGTTTTGTTCAAGGGAGTGATTTATGTGTATTTTTACAAACTCAAGATTATATATCTTCGCTATAGATGCTTGTGAGTAAATATCAAATATTGTCTTGCATTGAAAAGAGCTTAATTTAAACCAATAGTTTACTTGTGTTAAGATATAAACTCCAACTAGCTAAAGATACATATGCCGTATCTACTTGTAGACACTCAGAATGTATAAATGTGTGTTTTGTTTCAAAAGCGCACTCTGAATTCCTATTTATACAATCTTGTACCCGCCCGAGTCGAGATATGGGGGTTAGTACGCTTTGAAGACAAGAGCTTTCGTTGGTTGGATGTACCTAATTGCACGGAACAAAACATCTTCCATCCAAGGTTTGTTTTGGGGAGACGTGCACTCTCCAAATAATAAGTCCAGAGATCATAAATATGCGGACAATTAAAAACGATGGAGTTAATTGCTCACTGAGATGAACCGGTTCAATGGTGCGTTAAGGGAGCCGTTTCATTTTACTGGAGGAGACTGTTTTGAATCGTGGCGGAAAGAATTAAAATCAATTTCTGGAAGAATTGCTCTCTTCACGAAAAATCTACGTAAATATTATAAACTTACAAATACTTAGACACACTTATATAATATATTTATCAAATACATACCCGATTTCAAAGTAATTTAAAATATGAATTAGATACAAAATGACATAATATAACATTTAAAAAAATAACCACTACCCCTTCTCCTCAAAGAGATAGGCAGAAAAAATTCAATTAAGAGATGATGTTAAAAAACTTTAACGATGAAACCGATCAGGAAATAGATAACAATCTAACTCTCGCCCCTCTTCTACATTCACACATCGTGACATTCACGCTCGTCGATTGTTCCTACTTCGAACATGGCCGCCTTTCAGTAATTGATTAATTTGATCATGCCATGTCTTCCTTGGCCTTCCTCGACTTCTTTTTCCATTCACACTACTTGTATATATCTTTTTAAGGAAATATAGAAAGACAGAGGAAATCGTTGTATGATGTAAAACTGATAATAAATAAATAAAAAAACAACAAGGCGAAATATGTCATTCCCATAAACATAATATTTTTTCTAGAAAACTGACATTCTCGTCATTGAATTTCATAATAATATTATTGATAATTTTATAATATAAATAAAAACTTTCGAAATATAACATGTATCGAATTTAAACCATTAAGGTTACTTTGGGTCATATTGTATTTTCAGTTTTTACCGTTATATACAGAATGATGCAAAGTGACATTGACATAATAAAATATTTTGCAATATAATAAAAACGAACTAACTAACTAACCATCACAACGTCTCCTCGAAGGGGTATTCCAGAGATAGGGGTAGGGGGTAAACATGGTAGATATACCGCCACACTCTTCTTTCATTATAACCATCTCTATTCTCCTCTTCCACATTCATACAGCGTATAAATGCAAATAAACATATAATTGTATAACCATTATATTCATATCTTAATTTATCCTTTCAGTGTTTACAAACCCATTTTCAAAGTTATTATATATTTAAATATATCATTAAATAGAATTTAGATTATTTTTATTATAATAGTTGCTTTCTGAGAATGTAGACATGATAGTTATGGGAATGTGTAGTGTCTGGAAATTTATTAGGTAATAAATAATAACTGGTGATAAAATATTACGTAAGGCAATATAATATTTTCAAATTAATACTTAAACTTAAATTCAACTTGCATATTGATACTAAATAATAATTTTGACAAATTTTAATGAAAGTGAGAATAATAATTGCAGATTTATTGCATAACTATGCAAAAAAATTAATAAACAGGATCCAGAAATATAAGATATATATTTTAAATTGTAATTACAAAAATTAATTAGTTGAAGAAGTCTTAACATCATTATTACGCAAGCCTAATCGTTTTAAATATTTTAAAACGATAAAGCTTGCATAATATTAAAGTAACTTTATGTAAAATTACGTTAAAACAAACAAGATGTTCAGATAGTTTTGCAGTACTTCAGTGCGGCAATTCAAAACAGAAAATAATATTGTGTCTGCCTTTTTCTGTTGTGGTTACAGGAAACATATACATTTCGGTTGTCCAGTTTTTGTGAGTTTTTAATCGAATATGTAATCAAATGAAATTCCAATCATGACAGTGTACAATAGAAACTTAAAATTCACAATTTTAAATAAACCGCATGTTTATATAGGTATTGTTTAATACAATTCAAACAATGAATAATAACCTAAACATATAACAGGATGCAAACCTTAACATTCCATTGAAACATCTTGAATAAACCGATAAACAAAATTGTACGTACGTTTTACTTTGTGTATTGTAAAGGGATTTTTTATATTAGCTCACTAAAAATTTAGCACTGATGTCCGGCCACACGCAGAATTTATATTTAGAAATGTTAAAGCATGACTTCGGCGATCTTTGATCTATTGAATATGATATGGAGCATCCTCTCACGTTCTCGGGTGCATTAAACTTAGATTAAGATACCCGACTAAGAAATATCTGGATGCTGGACACGTACGACTATTTAGTGATGGACTGAGGTTACTGTCTGGATGTAAAAAACGTTGCCAAACGTGAAATTATTTAAAAACATTTCTGTAGAAAAATATAAATCAAACATCCAAAATACAAGTTTTTTAAAAACGATTCTGGGTATTTTAAAAACGTTATTATTCTTGTAAGAATCCAAGCAAATGACTACAGATACCTCATATATAATACCTCATGCATTAGATTGATTTTGAAGCTCCTTTTTATGAAATAATAATCTCGGAGACGCAGTGCAATATGTAGCAAATTGAATTGAAATTTTGTGTTCTTATGTTATTTTATAAAAAAAAAATTGAATGTTGACCGGTTTTAAAAGTAAAATACTTGTTTAATCACCATTTAAAAAAAATCTAAAATATTTGACAGTAAAAAATTCAATTTGATGTAATGTGCACTATGCAGTGAAAATGTAAAGGAGAAACCCCTTTGTAAGAGCTTTTTCAGAATTAAAGGGATTTATATATTAAAATATAATAGTCTCCGAAAAGAGATTTATTTCCCAGAAAGCAGAACGAACGTGCCTCCGGTAATGCCAATTGTCAGAGCAATCACAAAAATATTGATATGCATTGTCACTTCAGAGGTAGAGATGTTATTTTTATGGTAATTATTATGATAAAAATTTAAAATATTTTTTAAACCCACAAATTTGGACACACTATGCCTTTGATAATTATAACAGATTTCCGGTTCAATATATGCTTTATTATAAAATTATCAGAATGGTAGTGTATATTTATTAAAATATGGATTCATCACCTTATTTTATTTGGTACGATAAATACTATAATTTATGTTAATACGTATTCTTATAAATAATGTATAAGAATACTTAACTCTGAAATATTATTTTTTCTTCTAATTAGTTGCTAATAAGAATGATAACATCATTAACATATCCGAAATTGTTTCATTAATTTAAATTTTCTTTTTCTTAATGACCGTTTCCTTTAATTAGGCGAGTATCGAATTAAAAAACCCGTTTACATTCCACGCACAAACTAACGAGACGGCCAATTCGATAATTAACATCATCGAAACAAAATGGTCGTCGGAAATTTTTCTTCCCTGGCTTTTGATGTTACAAACCAATCTCTTGATATTTTATTCAGCAGCCCGAAGCAAAAAATATCCGGAATGCATTTGAGTTTTCGTTTAATAAGGAATCTGCGGTATTGGGAAACCATTTACAACGGATGCTGTATGGAGCTGTACAAGATATGTATGTACCATGCTTTTAGATATATGCCGGTATCTCTACCATTTCCTAGCGGAGATTGTAGACGCTTCGTATTCTGACATGGCGGTCTAGCGATGCTAGCGACATCGTACGGTGAAACGGCGAACTTCTGTAATATTCAACCAAATGTTACGCGATTTATCATAATTTTCTCGAATTATCTCAAAGAAAATGAGTATCTTCCGCTGCGCTAATAACACGATAAACTAAATACGAAAAACTTGTTTTTTAATATATTTTTTAAAATGATACAATTATCTCGAAAATAACTAGGAAAAGGAGGGCATCGGGCAACACTTGTTTCCTTTGAAATCTCATAAATAAAACGGTTCACGTTGACTGCTTTGGGTGGGATTTTGTAATACTGGTTTTCTCTGTCGGGCCCATTTAGCATTAGGGAGGGGGAGCGAGATGACGATATTATGAGAATATCGAACCGATATTTGGTAGGCACCAATTTCTGGAGGTCACTTGAACCTCCGTGTTTAGGTAAAGATGAAAATATCTCCCGAGATTTAATAATGTAAGGTAATCATCGAAATAATACATGTTAATATACTTTCATACATAATTATTTAACATAAATTTCTAATGTGAAACAGAAGATTAAAATAAAAATAAAACTCAAGTTTGTTATCACTAGATATTTGATATATGCGTCTTTTTTCTTCAATGCGGTTTATGCCTAAATAAATAAATGATATTTTAAGGATTTCCATATATTTATAAATAAGCCTAAATCTTTTATTAATAGAATCTACAATGTTCGAAGTTAAATTAGTTTTTACCTTTTATTCGCTAAATTGTAACATATAAAAGGTAAAGTCTTTAAAATTACATTTGCTAATTTCATATAATTTAAAAAATAGACGTGTATTTATTAAAAATAAAATAAAGGTTAGATATAATTTATACCGCTTGATAAGATTAACTTGTTTTTATATTTTACAACTAAACATACGAACAATTATGGTTTATTTTCAATAATACAATACGAATTCCGAAACTAAAGAAAATATTGAATGACAATTTATTTTACACATTTTAAAGACTGGACATTTTTAATACCAACGACTCAAATCAATGATACCAGAATTTATTAAATAACCTCCAATGTAAACAAAAATGGCACAAAATTATGAATAAGGAATCGAGTCGTGTAAAGACTTGAGCCCAAGTCCCATTGATCAGGATTCAAGTATTCTTTCCCTTACACTACCAACCGTTTCTTGGTTATGTTTTACATAAATAAACAATTGTAAAATTAGCATTATTTTTTTACGTATTTTCTAAACCTCTAAAAATATTTATTCGAAAATTAAAGAAAAACTTTATTAGCTTTATTATTTTAGGTTACGTTTTAAATTTAATATTAAGAAAAACCTCGGTTTTATAAATTAAGTTTTACCATATTATATGGAAATTGTGTGTTTTGCTTTTTTTAAACATTACCAAATGTTATGAATTATACAATATATTTACGGCGATAATAATAAATGAATAAATGTATGTATTATAAATATACCACAATTTATTTATTTGTTTTTCAAGGCGGTAATAATTTCTTTGACCATTTCGATTACGTTGTATTTTTTAATGGTTAATTTTTTTATTTATGTTTTTTTGGGGCTTACCTTTATTCTGTAAGCCTTGGTGACGTCGCACGCATACATACACAAAAACGAGCAGCTGGGAAACGATACGGAAATACGTACACACAAAAGTGACCCACACCAACAAAAAATCTTGCCCGCCAAGAACATTGTTCAACAACCCGACCTAAAATCGAATCTTTTCAAAATTCAGCTAGGCACTATGAATTCGTTAGTCAACTGGGATTTGAGTACAAAATTTATCTTTCGCATTTTCATTTACACAAAATATACGTTTTAGTTTTTTATGTATAAACAAAATGCCCTAATTAATATAATTTTATCATACCAATGAATTGTAATTATATTTTGTATTTACTATTTTGTTTGATATATTGAATGTATTTTAGACATAATATTTAATCTTTGATTTGCATGAGACATGAAAATGCTAAAGACACGTGTATCCATTCTTGCATTGCCATGACAACCAGATTCCAAAAATCGAAAACTTTTTCCACTCTCCGATAGATGGCAGTGCCTGTACCCGCCGTAGATGTTCCAGCGAGAGAACATCCACGAAATAACTGTACTATGAGAGAAGCTTCCCTCTTCTCGGATCAATACAGAATCGCATTCCAAGAAGACATTCTCAACTTAGATGCCAAGATGAAATTTCTAAATGCACATTGTTCCGATAAGAAGTAACTTTTGAAATGATATCAAATTTTAACTTTGATAATAAAATTAATAGCGTTCTATTAAACACGAAAAATATGTTTTATTCGTGGTATCTCATTTGCTTTATGAGAAAACTTCGTAGACAATAATTTATATATTTTGTATAAAATAACATATTGAAAATATTTCATTTAAATTAATTTAAAACATTTCGTTATTACTCAAAACAAAATTTTGTATGAGTAGGTATGTATGTTTTGTTACAATTACGTTAAATCTCTATCAATTTTAATAAAATAAAATATGTTGCAATCAAAAAGTGTCCTCTTTAATAACGTGTATATTTTAATTACATTTCTTTTTGTTCATACCGCTTTCGTATTATCTGTATTCTCTTCTGATATTACAGTGTAATTTTTTATCATTCGCAATTAACAACTTTTTTCTTGTGTTATCTATATTTCATAAAAAAAGTTTATTATTATAATAATTATTTTAAATTTTGGTCATACACCAAATTTGATAATGCCTAGCATTTCACTTCCATAAAATATACTTAAACTTTTAGCGCCGAGAAGGGGAAAAAAAATAGAATTGTATTATCTATGATGGACGTTGTCACCAAAATATAAAATATATTTTAAATACTCTAGAACCGGAACTTTATACGATGGTACACGTAAAATAAATTTTGGGGAACATAACCAATACTAGCATACCTGAGAAACTAAAATGAGGTTACTTGGCATAGAACTCTGGAATAAATTGATGCTTTTGTGAGTACGTATCTACCTGCTAACCTTCCTAATAATAATTTAATATATATAAATACTTAATTCTTGAGAAGCCCTGACATGGTTATTAGAGATTTTTAATTGATAAATATAAAAGAATAATATTACAGTTTATATAACCATGGTATGGTTAATATTTTGATGGCAATTATTATAGTTTCAATTAATTGATATGAGAACATTACTAAGTTCTTATATAGCCTTGAAGCTTGAGTGCAAGCAAAACTAGATGGCATTAAAATAATAACCATTTCGTGGTTAATCACAAAGTGTTTTACTAGTTTTTATATTTATAACTAACTAACTAACCATAGGTAGGCAGAAATAATGGACTGCCATGCTTTTCTTTCCTGACATATTTCTCTAGCTTCCTCAACATTCATACATCGTGTCATGCACGCAAGTCGATTTCTCTGTCTCCTCAGGTGGCCGACATTCAATATTTGATTTATTTGATCGTGCCACGTTTTCCTCGGTCTTCCTCTATTTCTAGTTCCATTCTCATCATTAACATATACTTTTTTTACCATTCTTTCTTCATTCATTCTTTCCATGTGTCAAAACCATATTAATGATCCTTTTATTATTTTGTTCATAACACCATCATTCACACCCCATTCACTTCTTATATTTTCATTCGACACTCTTTCATACACAGAGTATCCACACATTCGACTATGAGATCTCATTTTTTTATATTTATAAATTTAAATAAATTACCTATCTTCTTAGGAAGTGAAAATAATGTTTAATACATGTTTTGCTGTTAGCTCATTTATATTATAATTATATTATATTGTTATACGTGTAATTTATTGATAAGGTAGGAAACATTATGAACGTATGTAGACAGCTGATAGGGTATGAATGAAAGACGATTCGAAAGTAGAGAGAGTTCACAATCGTGGGTCATTTCTTTCTGATAGTTGTTCTCAGTAGGTGGGCTCCTTGGGTAATGATTGTAATGAACCAACATTATTACTCGGTGCATACATTAAGTATTAAAGATTATTTTGTTACTACAACAACATGTATTTGCCTTATTAATGCTATTTCGATCGAATTCTGTAACGTGTAAGACCAGAGGTAAGAAGGAGAGAAGGTAAGAAGAAAGAGGTAAGGTATAAAAATGAGTAAATATGTAAATAAAACCAATAAAAAATATTTGGTTAGCATTTAAAACAAAAAGACACATGAAGCAGTCTTTATTTTTAAAAAATATCCCAAAGTTATTTATAATAATAATACACGCCCGTCAATTTCTCTGACTCCTCACGTGACCGACATTTATTTTGTCGTGTCACGTTTTCCTCTGTCTTCCTCTATTTCTAGTTCCATTTACATCGTTATGGTGTACTTTTTTTACCATTCTTTCTTCATTCATTATTTACATGTGTCCAAATCATCTTAATGATCCTTTCATTATTTTGTTCATAACACCATCATTCACACCGCATTCACTTCTTATATTTTCATTCAACACACATATACATAGTATCCATACATTCGTCTAAGAGACTAATGTGTGGATTTATTCGTCTGTTCTGACTAATAAATCATTAATATCGTATACCAAATGGCCTATACGCCACAAGTTTCTTTTGAATAAAAATATATAGTTAGGTATATAATCTCGGTAGCGTGCTGAAGATACAATGTTTTATTCATATTACTCATATTAATAATTTTTATTAAATTACTTATAGAAATATTATATATTAATATATAGCAAACTGTCATAAAAGTGCTATTGAAAGACAAAAAAATCGTTTTCCTAAGTTCGTACCTGCATAACGCATTTCAATTCCTTTAACGGGTAAACAAATGAAAAAAAAAAATGGCTGCCAAAATCCAAAAGATTCCATTGGTTAACATTAAACCATTGCTCGCCCAAGCTTTTATTGTTGTTCTTTTCAGAAATTCCACCTCTAACAATACAATCCATTCAGAGTAGAGTGCGCAAGCTTTCTCTTTTTTTACATTCTAACTTTTGTCAGATGAAAGAGATAAATAGATTTCGTGAATCCAAAAAAGCAGACTTGCGAAAAAAACACGCCCATTTTTTTTTTTTAAGAGAAATCGTGTTTGGAAGAGAAATCGAACTTCGAAAGCTCGGCCACACGAGCTATGAAAAGAATTATTTTCATATGCTGCATCATATTACTCTATGACTATTTTTCACATTGATAAAGAGAGTAGGTATATGTATTTCCAGGGCAGTTACCCTAAAATTCCTTTAATTTCTTTGGCCTTTCCCGAACAATAATCCAAATCACTAAATATATCTAAGATTTAATCATGCTTGATCATCATTTATGTGATTCATGCACACTCCATCTGTTAAGCTGTAGCTATTAAAACTCCTGAAGACGGAGTCAGCAACAATCTACGAAACGTTGGTCGAAGAGAATACCCCGAACTAGGGACATACCCAAGATCTCAAGGAATATTCCGTTATACATGTTTAACCGTTGATTCGTTCGTTCCATGAATTTATACCACCCAAATGATTACGTCATAAAATTTCGGTGCATTCATTGACATTACAAATGTCTATATACGAGTAGTATTTATAAAAGGAATAAGGGATATTAATATTATCGTGAGTCGGTAAAATCGACGTGCGTGCATGACACGATGATTGAATGTTGAGGAATCGAGAGAAGTACGTCAGAAAATAAAAGTGTGGCAGTCCATTATTTATACCTACATCTTTGGGGAGACAGCGTGATGATTAGTTAGTTTTTACAATATATTATTGAATTACATTTTCTTACCGCACATTCTTCACAAAGATATTATTTCTACGGCTATTTTATTTATTTATTTATTTATTATTGATCACTAACTATGTTCTAAATTGATTTAGTCATCCCAAGTTTTCCTCGGACTTCCGCGACTCCATAGTGTATACTTCTTTAACCATTCTTTCTTCTTCCATTCTGAAATTTTAAAATATATATCTGAACGGAGCAAGAAATCGCAGAGAAATTAACATTTTCAATCAACAGGAAAGAAAACGTAAATTTTCTAGAGGTTTAATTATATATTATGTGAATGACATGTTTCGCCTGTCAAAGACATAATCAAAATGTGATATTTTGGTAACGCCTTAGACAAGCGAAACATGTCATTCGCATAAAATATAATAAAACTTCTAGAAAATTTACGTTTTCTTTCCTAATAATTATGTAATATGGAGTTTTACATCATTGTTCAAGAAACAATAAACTATGTGTTTTCATTTTTAACTTGGAAAGGGTTAAACACTGTTTTATCCATTTTATTTATTATTTTTTTCCACAAAATAAAACATTTTATACTAAATGATTTGGAGGTGACCTCGTTCATCCTCGCGTGTAAACTAAACTAAACGTTACTAAACCAAAACTGTATAAACACTTCCTAAAGAAGGGTTTAAGATTTTACCTCCAAATCAGAATAAAATAGTATGGCGGTACATCGTCAGCCGCCGAAGAACGCCGTGCTAATTAGTTATTTAAGTATCTATAAGAGATTCCACTGAGAAGATAGTCAAATCACGTAATAGTGCAATGCATACCAGTCAGCGCTTAGTAAAACAACCGTTAGACTCCTCTACATATTCACTCAAGAGATTTTTTTGTACTCTTAAAAATGATCTCATGTCAGAAATATTCTCGGAATTCAATTTGTAAATGGTTCACTTGCTGCTTAACATTTCTGTTACAAAACATACATTAAGACTGATGTATTCTAACAAAAAAATAATCTTTGTGATTTTTATAAACCGAGGCAAAATATGTCGATCGTATAAAATATAATGAAACTTCTAAAAAACCTTAATATTCATATTAATTATTTAGTGTTGAATTTTACATCACCCTTCAATGAACAATAAATACACGCTAGATTTATTTCAGTTACATGCAAAAAAATAACACGAAAATGATACAGTTATGTATATATATTTTTATTTATTTATATGCTCTTATGCTTCTCTTTTAAATTCTCATAATGTAATCGTAAACGATCTGAAAATATGTCTGTAATGTTTGTAATTTTTATTAAAATAAATGAAAAAATTAAATCAGAACCGGTTAAAATAACTTTATAAGAAGCTAATGAGACACTTGAAAAATAAAGGATAGTCCATTGTTTTGGCCGAAACACTATGAAACTTATTAACATTATTGACTGACTAATTCACATTGGAATAAATTCACATAAAGGTTCGAAAACCCAAATAAATTTAATTTTAACGGTTTGATAAATTATTGTAACACCTGATGAGATCAACATTGGTTGACGAAACAGCTGTCGCAAAAAATAAAAAAATGCAAATGGTAATACAAATTCATCAGTTTACAAAAGTTTAATAAAAAATCATTTACCTCTTCCACCTGTATACGAGTATATTCACTATTACTTTGTATTGCGGAATCATAATTGAGAAATATTTTTTACTATGTAAAACAACACTTTATTTAAAATACAAATATAATTAAAAAAAATTATTTACCAGAAAAATGTTTCGGGACACATAAGCCCTTCATTAGTGTATTTTATAATATAATTGATAAATATCGTATATACATATTTAAACAATTTCTTCATTAATGTGGTGAGTTTTCCGTAAAAAGTTAAAACACGTTTGTGTTTATATATATATTTTTTTAATTAAATTGGTATTTTAAATAAAGTGTGGCTTAACAAAGTAAAAAATAGTGTTCAGCCATTTACTTTGACTTCATGATTGATTCTATAAGTAAATTTCTGAATCTAAAATATAAAAAAATAATTCAAATTACTCTGCTTTTGCGGGGTAATTCTTCAAAACACGTTGTCGCCCCTCTTAAAACGGGTGTTATTTTTCAAAGACATTAACTAACATATTGACTAGTTCGAAGTCTCCGTTAATATGGACCAATAACGGGCACAATGAACTCTTTTTTTCTTCTAGCTTTGAACAAGACTCGGGTTACAGAACTGGCGAGATAACAATGGTTCTTTGAGTGTTTCCAAAATGAACGGTACTTCCACGAAAAACATTTTCTAGATTTAGTAGTCAAATAACGCGTCTTCAGTTGCAGGGCGGGTTCATTTTATAGGGGAGACCGTAAACATGTTTGTAGAGAACAGAAATATTTTTGCAGTGAGATATTTAGAGCGTACACCTTTATCAGGAGATCCAATACTCTCGATCCACTTTACATTTTCATATTTACATGTGTCTGTAGTATTATAAATATAACGAAAAATATACTTAACCATCAATCATTTTAAATCATGCCCATGAATAGCACCTACTTAAACCCAACTTGGATATTTGTTTTATTATTATATATGAATTTCTAACCGATCAAAAATATCAGATGCCGCGTCCATACTTAGATTTTTAGATTTAAAACACGTCCTAATGCGCCCTTGAGATGATCAAATCAAAGTGAGCATTTTCTTATTATTATTATTATTTTACTTACTCACTTCCTATGGCCATACAACTCTTGAAGAGTTTTAGCCTCCTTGATGATTTTTCGACAAGCTCCTCGATCCTGCGCCTTTTGCTCCCAGCAGTCCAATTCACCCAACCTAGTCAGATCAGCCAGAACATTGTCCATTAGGCGCTATTTAGGCCTTCCTAGAGTTCTTACTCCAGTCGATCTAGACGCGTACAGGGTCTTGATTACTCTATTTTCTTCGGCTCGGCATACTTGACCAATCCATGCTAGGCGACCGGCTCTCACAGTGCACGTTATAAGGGGCTGCTGGGTCAACGTACGAATCTCTTGGTTGGTCCTATGCCTCTAAGTTCCCGCTGCAACACCGGGTCTGGGTCCCAGGATTATTATTATTATTATGAGAATTAATATTATTATTATTATTATTATTATCCATGCTCTGTATCAATTTATTCAAATGAGATTTTTCATAACTATTCAGCAACAAAAAAAATGTAGCTGATATTTTTCAGTCTGCTTAGAAATTGTCAAAAACATATAATATTATTGGATAATTTCAATATACATATACAAAATTGAATTACATAATCTAATTTTGTGTATAGTTAAATTTCATTAATTACTTTATTTTATTTAATAAATTTAATACCACACAGCAACAAAAACAAACTATCACGCCGTTTTCCCGGAAGGGTGGACAAATCGAATGGACCGCCACCCTACTCTACCCTGAAAAACTTCTCTAGCTTCCCCCACATTCAAACAGTCATTATAGAACACAAGATAATTATTCATCAAACATATGATATCAATATTGCTTATTCGTTTAGGTTTTAGAAACGCATAAATTCTAATTTCTACATTTCAGTACATATTTGGTAAAAAGTCCCAAATGCATACGAGTATATGCAAATAAGTACCAATTTTATATACTTGTATATTCAGTATCCCGTGTAAATTCTATCAAAATTTTTAAACAAAACTTAAAGTTTTGTTTAAAAATGTTTATCTCAGGTAAAATAGAATATATCCCGATTTAATGTGTCAGTAAATAAAATAAATTCTCTTAAATCGTCATACTCAAGAATCTTATATTCAAGATAGTATGTTTTTTACTACAAAAAGTTTACATAAGAATACATATGCAGAAAATTCTAAAATAAACTTCTTACATAATGAAAGTAATTTATTGATTATTTGAACCAATGACAACAGGTTTACCAACTGAGTGTATTTTTATGAAGGCAAACCCCTTCGCGATTGAAGTGTTGACGCATCATCAGAATTAAATGGGTAAATATATCACATTATCCGCTGTTATTCAAATATATCATTTGTTTATTTTATTTAAATTCATGTCCGTAAACAAATCTTAATAAAACATCCAATGCTTATTACTGGAGAGTATTTTATCCTTTAAGTAATATTTGTAAAATCAACGGCAGAACGAAAAGTAAGAATGGTATTAAAGTTCAATCTTCGAAATTAAATGGACCGAATTACTTACAATTTTTACGATTATGTTTTTCACGTATTACTTAATAAGTGCTCTTAATACAATAATTTAGTTTTAAACTTGTAATGAAAGTGGCTTTACATATTATTTCGTCTTTGCATTTTACCAAATGCGTCCATAGGCAGCCAAATCCTTAAGAATAAAGTGTCTGAATTATGAATATTCTCTTAGCTTAAAAATAAACTAAAGCTCTCGGGCTGACACAAATTACCTACCCACGTTTACTTTGGAGATCATTGAAACAGAGCATTCTTATCGGTCCAGTGACGTAACATTACTAAAATATTAGCGTTCATTACACTTAAGGAATTGAGATTAAAAACGAAAATAAAACACTTCAGTATTAAGCATTAAATATTAATGTAAAATATTGAAATATATTTTGTGTAGTCAATTAAATATCTGGTATGACACTACGTATCAATTATCTGGTTAAAAAATTACTGGTTCGATATTAAATTGTGGAGGTAGATTATTTCAAAAAGAATTACAAATTGTTATAAAGTTAATGTATTAACACTGTGGGATTCTATAATATATGTGGAATTCCACAATATTTCAATTTAAAAAAAATCATAGGAACACTACTGATCACTGTTGAATTCCAAAGTGTTTTATTTCTCAAAGAATCAAACCTATTTATGTTTCGAATATATTTTATGTTTCAATGTATATATTTAATTATTTACTAAATACTTATCAGGACACAATTTTTTTTTTAATTTTAATAATCTATGAAAAATCTTTGTTTTTTCACAACACTCTTTTGAACATTTCTTAAACATTTTTCGAACCATACACGACCTTTCACAGAGTACTTTTTTTAAATATTTAAATAGTTATATTTTTAAATGTATTTTATTCGTATTTTACCCTGTAAATTAAAAATTATATTTGTACTCACATACCTACATTTTGGCATATAATATATTTTATTAAAAAATTTTTTTTTAGATTTTACACACCACTGGATTGCCTAGTAAAAAATAAATATACTATTTGGTAGTTCGTACTTATTTTAGAATAAGTGGATTCTTCCTTTTTCAATTGAATGTTGTATTTTAAGGTAACCAAATAATGGTTATAAGAAAATTTAAATACGTATATTGACAAGTATGGTTATTGGCAGTATTCGAGGGAGATGTTTACAAAGAATTATATTATAATTTAAAATAAGTGCTAGATTTAAAAGCGAATCAATGTCACTTGGCTTTATTCTCCAATTTGAGTTCTTATATAAAATATGTAGAAGGCGTTGAAATTTGCGCTGAAATTACCTTAGCACATTTTGTTGACTTATTATTTTTTGCATGCAAATAATTACGAAATAAACTTACAATTTGAAAAGTTTTGTTTTTTTAAATATTAAAAAAAACACGATTATCATTGATTTGAATAAATGGGTAACACTAACTATTTAACTTAATGCAACTAAAATTTAGCGTACCTATAAATTCCAATATGAGGAAAAAGAGATCATTATTATTTGAAAGGACTCGGGTCATGCCTAGACTTGAAGAAAAGTCATTCGAACCACGACCCCAAAGTACTGACTGCTAGACAAGTTATCGATATCGATCCAGTTATCAATTAAGTTTTTTAATATAACATATCGACAACAAAAAAAAATTTACTTTTTTTCTGCGTATTTTCTAAACCTCGAAAAATATTTGAATATTTAAATAAGCATTTTAATTGCTTTCTTGTTTTAAGTTATATTGAAAAAGACTTTGATTCATACCATAGAGTTTACTAAATTATATAGGAGTTATGTGTTAAGCTTTATTTGGGCATTATCAAATGTTTGGCATTTTTATGTGTTTGTTTTAATAGTGCATTCACGAGTTATTTGTGGAATCTTTTATTTTTAACCTAACAGATCAAAATAAGTCCCTTATGCAAATATATATAAATTAATATATTTAACATTACATTTATTTTTATATATTTTATTCAAATATGCATATACAATAAGTGAAAATGAAAGTGTTATGAACAAAATAGTGTAAGGATCATAAATATGGTTTGTACACATGAAAATGTACGTTAAATACGTTAATAGAATTAGAAAAAGTGGAAGGCCGTGGAAAATGTGGGACGATCAAACAAAAATATATTGTATTTTAGTCACGTAAGAAAGTCGAAGAAATCGACATGCGTTCATGACACCGAGGAATACTTGACATGATCAATTTAATAAATGTTTACAAGTCGGCTATGTTAGAAGTCTAAATAATCGACGTGCGTATATGATTCGCTGTATGTAGAGGAATCTCGAAATGCGAAGCAGTATGGCGGTCAATTCGTTCCACCTAACTTTTCGGAGAGACAGCGTGATGGTTAGTTAGTTAATTAGTTTTAGAAAAATAATGTATTTAAGCTTCACTGGCAATTGATTTCTTGCAATATCAGAGGGCAGCGTGATTGACGGTAATTGACATCCTCACCACATTATTTTCATATACCTCTGTACATTTCTGTCCTACCCCTCCCCAGCCTCTGAAAATAGGAGCTTACCCCGTCACATGTTCAAAGCTGTCGAGAAAAGGATAAATTTCCCGGTTTATTTGACTTTGAGAGCCAGTGGTCCGCTGCTCTCCTCCATTAGAAGGACCCCCCTAATGACATGTCCTCTCTCTACGAGGATCGCACTACTCCACTGCATCATGTTTATGATTATTTGGACATATATTGCGACTATCCCTGATCCTCGCACACTGTGTCGTAGCGCACTGTTCTCAGCCAAATGGTCAATAAGTCGTCTGAACCCACAAATGAAATTCCAATACCCTTTATACAACGCTCTTTCGTTCGATTATAAATAAATAATGAAAAATAAATGTACTCTTATTTTCGGTGTGGCATTATTAAAAATACTATTAACACAATTTTACTAGTTTTTACAATACTTCATTTTTTTGTTAAAACCAACCGGTTTTGCTCCTGCTGTTTATTTGGTAATTTGTAACCCTGACCTCTGACGAGAGCGAAAATATGGTTTTAACAAAACAAAATTATAATATAATAGTAATAAAGTGTTGTAAACTAGTAAAAGTGTGCTAATATTATTTTTAATTACTCGTAGTTTGAATTGAATGATTAACACTTAATACGAATGAAAACGTCTGTTTTCTAGAAGTTTCATTATAATTTATGGGAATGACATGTTTTACCTTTCTTAGGCATTATCAAATATTATTTCTTTATTATTTCTTTCTTTCCAGTTACATTTGATAATGCCTTGGAATGAAAAAATATGTCAATCCCATAAACTACAAGCAAACTTCTAAAAACAGACGTTTTCATTTGTATTAATTATTTACTGTGGAGTTTTACACTATTGTTCAGGTTTTATTGCTTTTTAAAACAAAATACACTTTAAAAAAAAAACTTCTAATGGAGAGTTTAGTACCGATAGATTAAATTATGAACAATATTTTAAAGCATGTATTTGAAAACATCTAAAACGAAACATATTAAATTACTAAATATATCAATATTTCTTCATTTTGATTACACTTATAAACTGTTTCACCAGTGTCACTGATAAAACCGGTCACAGTAATATAATATAATAAACTAAAACTAAACTAAACTCTCACCCCGTCTCTCTGAAAAAGTAGGCTGAAAGAATTAACCACCACACTGTTCTTACGTGGCCGACATTTAAAATTTGATTGATTTGATCGTGTTTCCCTGGGTGTTACTCAATTTATTGTTTCGTTTACATCGTACAATGAACTTTTAAAAATGTTTTGACATTGTGTCATTTAATTAAAAAAAATTATACCGCAAGATTAAAGTAGAAGCAAAGCATTTTTTATGATATTAAACTTTAATTCATATAAATGTAAAAATCAGATTTTCAGAATATTTGTGTTGTTTTATTACACAAATTATTGTTAAAATGGATAGTAAATCTACTAAAAAAATAGTTACTCATAAGAATAGTCAGACGGTTATGTGATTTCTTAGTTTACCCTTCGTGTCTTATTTTTTTTAACATTGTACTATATTTATTTGAGTTGTCTTCTTTTTCACACAACAGTTCAAGTATTTATGTTGGGACCAATATTTCTATTAACCTAGATTATATTCAATAAACTGAAAACCCATTTCGTGACTTTTGATAATATTTATCAATCAGTTACACGCAAGTTCGTGCAAGGTTGCATGTTGACATCATGTCTACCTTGAATACCTATATATAACCAGCTAACCATCAATCTGTTTTGAGAAAGAGGTAAGGAGAGATAATAAACATCCTCGTCCTAATCCACTGACACATCTCTTAAGCCTCCTTAACATTCATACTGTGTGTCATGCAAGCGCGTATTTTTTGTGAATCTACATATTTCATATGCCATAATGATCTTAACAATATTTTCAAAAACAAACTGACTAACAAACCACCATGCGGTCTCTCCGAAAGGGTAGGCAGAAAGAATGATCCACCACACTATTATTTCCTGACATACCTCTCAACATTTTAAACATCGTGTCATGCACCCACGTCTTTTTCTCGCGGACATTTAATATTTGATTGATTTGATCATGCCAAGTTTTCCTCGGTCTTACTCCTTTTTTAGTTCCGTTTTCGTCGTTTATGTATACTTTCTTTACTATTATTTCTTCATTCATTATTTTCTCGTGTCGAAACCATAATAATTATCTTTTAAGTTTTTGTTTATAACACTTTCATTCGCACTGCATTTACTTATAATATTTGCATAATATGTTCGTCGTTTTATAATGCCTTCATCTGCCTTACATCCTCTTCTTATATAAAATTTTCAGACATAATCATACAGAGATTTTCGAAACATTCTTCTACATAATACATACTACTAATAATACATAATACATAGATTGCCAAGAGGGGCAGACCCGCCCCCAGTGGGCGCTGGGATTTTCTATGGGGGCGGTAGTGGGTCCAGAAATATAAATGTGGGGTGTTTAGGTAGTCAAGTAGGGAACGGCCATGGTGTATGTATTTTAATAATTAATAATCAAATACTTTGAAATCCTATACTTTTTCCACGAATAAACCATTATAGATCTAAAAACAAATAAACATTTCTGATTACATTTAATAATCTTTTTAATTTTAAATTTGTGATTTTAAATTGATATAGATTATGTTTAAGTGTTTTTTTTTATATTTGTTATAATAACTATTATGCGAGAAATGATTTTTTCATTTTGTATAGGATGAGGTTATCCAAAAAATGTTGGTAACCTATGGTTAAGTTCATCCCTTCTACGGATCTATGAATCTAAAATTATTTATGAATCTAAAGGGTCGTAAATTACAAATTTGTAATATCACGTGTGAGCCTTTTTATGTAAATAATTTAACTTAATAGTCTATGTATTACAATATAGGTAGGTGCGTATTTTCGTAATTCTACAACATTATTTTTCTAGAAATGCAATACATTTTGCAAATGTTTTATTAATTCGATTACTAATTTAAGGAGGTACCAATAAGAAAAAATTGAAAACAGACATGGTATAGTGAAATCTAATAGGCCTAATTATAAACGTATATTATTTCAATAATATCAAATTATATCTAAATTCCAACCCAGATATTGGTGTCATTTTAATTCGTTCATTAAAATTTTGGAAATATTTAAATGATACAACGTATACTAGAAACACCTGAAAAATAAATAAAAATTTAATCCATTATACAACTAATATATTTAATAATTATACAATCATAATTTTGGGGACCTTCCCGGGGGTCAACATTTACTTGTCCTTTAACTCTTCTTCATATCATTTTTTTTAATTGTATATCAAAATAACTTTTAACTTTGTTAAAAAATTAATTAAGGAAAATCTTTAAAATATTTTTTAAGTTTTTTCAACCGTAATTCTAGATCCAACTGTTTTTTTGCATTTAACTAACTTTAATACTATATTCTTATACAAGTTTCTAGAACACAGATTTACATACTTGATCCAATGCTTTTAGTAGTTTGGCGAAAACTTGGTCTTCGATGCATAATACAGAGATAAAAAATGAATTTGCCACCGAATTCAGTAAAATTATTTATGCCCATATAAATGGTGGCAGTTGATTTTATTTAAATATTCATATTTCTTAATCCACTATTTATATATTTGGGGTTAAAAGATTGGTAGGGTCACGGAGATGCAAATCTTGTTGGGAAATATATGTCACTTAAATGCCGTGAAATACCACAATTACATTCCATCAGCATCACTACCAATAGTCCTACTACTACCATTCACGAGTGGTCAATTAGGCCCCCGCGAGACCTGGCCAATGTGGTCGTCACTGGCAATACCATGAACCATAGTAGATAGGACAAGATGATAGTCAAGTTTCCAGCACCCTAAAACTATAACCACCCAGCTGAGAAAAATAAATACCCGACAGAAAAACCTGACCTTCATGATTGGGGGTTGGGCGAGATGCTAATAACTTCTCCCCATAAGAAGCAGTAAGCACCAGACCAAAGACAGTGTGATTCTCACACTGCTTTGGTCTGGTATAGAATTCACGTGTCAGTAAAATTGCGATAGATTAATTACCTATCACATATCGCGAGAATTAAGATAATAGCTTATACTCTTTATATTAATTTGGCTCGCGCTGTAATGATGTATGGGCTATTCAACAACATAATTAATAATAATGTTCCTATGTATAATATATTAATTTTCCATAAAAAATGTACATACTATATTTCATTCCAAAAAAATTAATAAATCTGTTTTCTGATTGATTTGATAAAGAATGTGAAAAAATATATTTATAATATCGGACTTAATAATTTATACCTACCTTCCAAATTAGGTGGTGTTTTGAAAATGTTTGGGAACCTATGGTTTAAACAGAAAATAACTAAGAAATAGTCCTCAATGATTTTTAATTAAGATGCCTAAACGTAACGATCGACTAATGCATACGTCAAATTAAGGCGATCATTTTGAATATTCATACATTCTATATACAGCACTAAATACGTTGAGGAGTATTTAAATTTTAATAAGAATTACGTTTGAGAAATCTAATAATAAGCATATTCATATATGTATAAAAACGCTATTATTGTACTACATAAGCCTATTTTAATATGTCATTAATATATGGATATAAGGATTCAATAATTTAGTTTGCGAGTATGTGTTTGAAAATATAGTAAAATATAATACTAAAATGTCAAATTAACAAATAGTTTTACCTACAATATAATGCATTAATATAAAATATATACAATCTAATATATCGAGTGTTGAAGACCTTCGTGGCTGAGTAGGAAAGTGCATTGACTTCCACCCCGAAGGTTCCGGGTTCGATTCCCGGCGAGGGCAGCGTTGATTGTCATACTGTCTTTGGTCTAGTGTACAATTCACGTGACAATAAAATGACTATAGATTAATTACCTATCACATGTCACGAGAATCACTATGATAGCTATAATACCCTTTACATCGATTTGGCTCATGCTGTCATGATGTAAAGAGCGATTCAACAAAATAATAATAATAACAAATAGTACACAATATTTATATTTACTCTACAAACTATTTTTAGTTTCATTGACACAAAGCAATTTTTTTAAATAAATGTAAAAAATTATAGCATGGATTTCATAATGATTTTTAACTGGACATGAATATATTTTCTTTATGTAAACTAACTAACTAACCAATCACGCCGTCCCCCAAGAAAGAGTGGACTGGCACACTTTTCTTTCCTGACATAAATAACCTTTCTCTCACTTTCTCAACATTCATATATCGTGTCATGCACGCACGTTGATATCTCCGACTCTTAACGTGGCCGAAAATATACGTTTCGTTATGAATATTTTAAATATTTTTTTAAATAAATAACGTAGTTAAAAATAATGCGCGGCAAATGTTCGTAATTATTGTATACGTTAACATGTTTTTATTATTAATTCTATACCTGTGTGGTTTCTTCGTATAAGTGTGGGTAAATGAAAGATAGTTATTACGACGATACTACCCTACCTGATACAGATATTAACCAGCATCCCTGTCTATAGGAAGCCTATATAAATTATTGATGGTAATTTTCAGATATCATCAGCAAAGAGCAGCGGTCACGTATGAAACAAATAGTCGAGGGCAATATGGCGGATAAGCCACTGGAGGCAGTTCCTGACTACTGCTGCAGCATCCTAAGGGAATAGGTCGTGGGGAGAGGGTGGGGTGGAGGGAGGGATATGAAACTACCCCTAGAGAGACGATTTCAGAACGATCTGTGAGCCATTTTTTATTTTTTATTATCGATTAACTATTTCTATAGTTTTTAATTGATCACCTCAATTACAATCAGTACCTGTTTTATATTAAATTATTTACAATGAAGGTATATATAATAATATATTTGTCGTGATAAAATAAGTATTTTTACAATGATGGAAACAAAATTATAATGATTAAGAAAATTTCAAAAAATAATATTCCACTATATTGATGTCTTTTAAGTTTATAAAATATATATTTTAAATACTAGGCAACAGAGTAAATGTAAATTTAAAAAAGCAAAAAAGCTAAGATGTCACGTAAGGAGTCGAGAAATCGACGTGCGTGCATGGCACGATGTATGAATGTAGAGGAAGTGATAAAAGTGTATCAGGACAAAACAATGTGGCGGTCCATTATTTCAACCTACCTCTCTGGGGAGACGGAGTGATGGTTTGTTGTTGTTGTTGGAAAAAACAGTGTCCCTTAATGTTGACAGCGGTATAACAATTTATTCTTAAACTCTGAATTAAAAAAAAAATGAGATAGGTAACAAAGGAATCTTCAATTCCCTGGATCAAAAACGGAGTTAAACTTGAACGTGATTCTTAGTTTTCAAAATGTGTGCTTTTTTAAAGTTCTTGACTAAGTCGTTACAATTAAATTTTGTTTATATATTAAATGACATTGGTTATAATAAAACATACATTCTAGTTTTAAAAACCTTTCGATAATTCTATCAAGAGAGCTTTTTTGGTTATTAATTAATTTTGTTTAAAATCAAGCTTAAGGGCGTTAATACTGGGATTCCATTGTTAATTTGCATGAAAAAAAATCATGAAAAAAATCTTTTTAAATATTTTGATTGACATTAAAATAAATAAACAATATGTGTTTTGAAGAAACTCTTAACCTTCGAATGCAATCATAAATCATTTTGTATTTTTTTAATTGAAAATGCTAGCAGGTACCTTCCACGTGTGATGTAACCATAAATATAACACCGGCGCTCTTGTCCGCAAAACCTTCCGTCACAAGGCAAAAGAAACAAAAGAAATTAAACATTTTCATTGACACGTTGAAAAATAAAAATATTATGTTACACTAAAAACACAAAAAAGGGTTTTACAGAGTCAAAATTTTCTTTCAAATTTATTTTGTTTTAGCATTATGAATATATTAATAATTATATTTTCTCCTATAAATAGTAACTAATTATTATTTTGATTAAAATATTTAGGTACCTAACTTAATTTCAACAAGAACTTCAAAATTTTATCAATGAAATTATTCAAATTGACATAGGAACAAATACACTTAAAGATTCGAAAAATCATGTAAATTTGACATTTGATATATTATTGTAACACCTGATGATATCAACATAGGTTGATGAAACAGCTGTCGCGTAAAATAAAATACAATTGTGATACAAAAACAAAGTTATTTAATTGAACAATTTAAATTATTATTTAACCAATTATTTTTTACCTGAATTTTTTTAACCATCACGCCTTTTTCCGAAGGTATATAAGTTTCAATCCAAGGTGTTGGTTTGCAACCAAGTCCATTGCTGGTTCTTAGGATGCCACTTGGACCTTTCCACATTTTTCCTTTTATTCAACAGGTTAATTGAAGCCAATTACAGGCCAAGGTATACATTTTTAGATATTGATTATCATTACATTTTTAGATATGATGGGTAGCTAGTCTATCGTAATTTTTATTTCTCACGTGAATTATATATTTAATATTAAATAAAACCAAATCAAAATGGTATATGAGATATATTGAAAATTTACCAAATCCAATATCTCAGAATCTTCCTCCCTATCTTAAGAAAACCTTCCATCTTTGAGGAGCTCTGTGGGAGATAAAGAGGATGAAATAGTGAAATGATACTGACATGGCATTGGTTGCAAGTGAGCTAGTACTCAGATATTTCTAGCTTTATTCGCCAAAGTACACAGTACGTCCTCAGAATATTGTAGATATTTCAAGATTGAAATAGTTGTATGGAAGGGTGTAGTCCACAGAAATGAATTTTCCTTGTGTTTCAATATATCTGTGCATTTATTGCATTTCAGATTACACTTACAGAGAATACCTGAGTTCATTTTATATGTAATTGTGGATATAAGGTTTTGTTGATTTATTTTTATAAGAAATTTATTATTTATTAATTTTATTTCTCTTTTTCTTTTTTACATACTTTGTATGAACAACACTTATATTAAAAAAAAAAATATATATATATGTTTAAATGATCTGACAGATAACAATTTTATAATCTTTTTTTTAAATATATCTTTATAATATGTATTACTGAAGAAGGACTGAAATTTTATTTTATTTTTTAGTATAAGTGTAATACAAAGTATATAAAAAAACAAAAAGAGAAATAAACCATCATAACAACACTAAGTATGGCGTATATAGAAGACATTTATTTATTTTATTTATATAGTTTTTTTACATCTATCTTTGGAATTTGTATTTAGGAACGTAAAATATTAAAATATTGATTAAAAAAACAACGAATATAGATTATATTCCAACACTCACACCACTCACTCATATTATAACATTTTGAATGTGCACCTACAAATACTTGTACACGAATACTGGATTTTACCCATTGCATCTTATCATTTTAAGGATTAATTGTATCTCAATAGAGACGAAGATGCAAATTGGAAACAGAATATGGTGGTCGAGGCGTTTACAGGACTTATGACCTGTCATTATTTGGGCTAAGCGCACGTTTTATGTAATACAACACTCCCCATTCCGCCCTTCTTACGACCGCCATGTCTGACAAATTTTTGGAAGATGTATATATGCTACAATGTTGGACTAAACTTCACATTTTTTAGTTTAATTTACACTAGCGCCATCTCATATTATAATTTAATCATAAAAAATGACGATAAAATAAGACAGCATATTCTATCGTATAATATTTTAATAAATGAAGATTGTGTATTAGAATATTTTCCAATGTGTTCTTTTTAATGTTAATGCCTACAAAAAAAACTTCTATAGAACAGATGTTAATTGTTTTATTCATAAGAGCTCAAATGCACTCACCTAGTTGAGTAATTATGAATCTAAAGTATAAATAATACGACTGCATTTTTTGCGATAATCATACTTGTATATAATTAAATAATGTTAAACAATATCCTGCGCAATATTTATGTTTTTTATTAGTTTGTTTCATTATATTTAAATTTATCTATTGCAGTAACAGAAATTTGACAAATAAATAAATAATTGATACGTGTTTCAATTATGATAATTATTATTCACATCCATTAGCGTTCTCGGCTCTGCCAATGACATTACATATTAAGAAATGCTGGAAAATAACGATTGAATTTGCATACGTTTTCACTTTGATTACAAATTAATACATTTCTGCCTCCAACCAAATTGTCTAAATTGACACATTTGGGCGTCTACGAAGAGTCATTTGCATAATTTAATTTTCACGAAAATAACACAAGTATATGCCCGTTAAAATGACATCACTCTAACCTATGAACCCTAATGAGGACCTAATAACTGTACGTAAGTGTGTGTAAGGTATCTAAGACAAAGATAAATTGTATGTACCGTACCAGCGTAGGAAAATTATAGTTATTATAGTCGAGATCTGCGCAGCGCTGCGAGAAACTTTACCTGTTCAGATAATTCAGAGACCACGTTAATTATAAACTTTTCTAGTTACAGATACTAACTCCATCCAAGTTTTCGTAACTTCATATTTAATACAGTAATAAATATTGAGGGAAAATCATTTCCTAGATTAGTTAGCAGGGCGCATACAGGTGATAGGTCAATTATCAAAATATTCAAGCGTTTTTACCTTATTGAAAGTGTTTACGTTTTATGTGAATGACATATTTCACCTAGCTGAAGCATTATCAAATGATAATAATAATTATATTGTATAGTGCCTTAGCAAGTCGAAATACGCCAATCCCATTAAACATGAAATTAAATTCATATTAATTACTTTTTGCACTACCAAAGAATTATTTTTACATATCGCAAAAAATATCAATTACGTAAATGTGAATGGATTTGTATTTCATATACGTATATAATTCAATAATTATTTAAATTTCTTTTTCACAATTAGGATTTGTTTTTCGACAATTTGTTTTATTATTTTATTTTATTGTTTCTCTTAAATAGCGTGAATTTATTTAAATACCTTCTTGTTGTGTCATTATATTTAAAATATGCTATTGACGACATATTTCATTTGTATTAATTATTTTATATAGAGTTTAACATTATTGTTTCAGAAACAATAAATATAATGTCAGTATAAACTGTTAAATTAAAAACCTCAGTTTTATGTATCACAATCGTTATTTTTTTTTCTCGACAGCTGTTTCTGTTGTTGTTTGTGATACATAAAACAAAGTTTTTTAAATAGTCCATTGTTTAAGCCAAAACACTATGATAACTTAACATTTGAAACTGTTAAATTGAGTAACTTTGTTTTATGTATCACAATTGTATTTTATTTTACGTGACAGCTGTTTCGTCAACCTATGATGATATCATCAGGTGTTGCAATAATATTATTGTAACACCTGATGATGTCAGCATAGGTTGACAAAACAGCTGTCGCGTAAAATAAAATACAATTGTGATACAAGAAACAAAGTTATTTAATTTAACAGTTTAAAGTTTTTTTTTAATTTAACAGATTATAATGTTAAAGTATCATAGTGTTTCAGCCAAAACAATGGACTATTTATAAAAATAGTGTTTCAAATTTAAAATATTTAATGCGTTATAATTTTAAATACATGTACTTTAATGAATTATGTAGATTGTTGGATAAAAATATAATCCTGAAAGCAATACACGTATAGAAGAAATAAAGAGCCCTACCGAAATTCAATTTCACTTACCGAGGTTTTGTGTTTACGGTGGCTTGTGTACTCGCTCGACACAACCCCGACAGAACACGCGAATCATTATCTGAAACAGGGAAACAATCATATGAGCACAAACAGAATTTATTGTACCGCCATCTTACAAGGGAAAGGAAAACAGAAGCAATCACGAACGTACAGTCTTACGTGGTTTAAAAATAGAAATGATCCAACTCCACTCAGCATCTTATCGTGCTCGGCATCAGGACCAAAAGAGTACTGATTTTCGAAATATTCCTCTCGGGTTCATATGCGGGATCTCTAAAGTTTTAATTCTGTTTCTTTTATTTTCGTGAATTATGATTATGTCACAGAGGACAATAAGATTCTTCTGCCAACACAGTCTGTCGGGATCATAACGTTTTCATTCAAAGATGATTGGAGAAATCCTCGAGCACAACAAGACAACTTTATTACAGGCGAATTCTTGGAACACCGTTACCGAAATTCGTATTAGTTGTAACATATGTAAGCGTTACTGCGAGTTGCCAAATGGAGCGCCTCGGATATGAAAGCCCACACCTCTTTAACGTAAGAAGCTTCCTCTTTTCAATCGCAAAATTTACGATAGCAATATTTACATTTATGGCATTGGAATGAAAACTCGCATTTTCTGCCCGCTGTTGTTGTTTTTCCAACATGTCCCATAGTATTTTTACACATGTTAGTATTTTTACAATATCAATGCTTACCAGAAAACTTCAATATTCTCAAATTAGGAAACAAAACAAAAAATGTTCTAATGACAGGTAAAAATTATACTATTAGATTATATGTAAGAGAGCTAATATGCAGTGGCGTGCAAGATTCATCATTAAATAAATTACATAAAACCAATTAATCACCAGTCTGTCGATGCCAGCGAGCCTGGCGAAACTGGTCGCTGTCTAAATAAAGACAAAAGTGGAAGTAGTTAAAAAACATCGTTTTATTTAATTATTATTTAAAACCAATTGTTTCGTTCTTAAGAAAGATGCATATAATATAGAACTACATTAAAAATCGGTTCTGTTATTAAAATTTTATTATATGATATATTCATTGTTTGTACAATTATTTATTTTATTTTAGGGCCTAGTTATTACCTCTGCAATATTCTTTTTTTAATATTATAGTTGCAGCTATTATTGAGGAATTAATCACTTAAATGTTTTGAAATTGAAATTATCTCCTATATTTCGATCATAAGCCTAAGAAGATGCCTGTATATATTTGAGATATCTGTTGAATCCAACGCTTTTTTTCTATATATAGATGATTGTATTATCCTGAGAGAATCCGGGATGTCAATAATAAACCTCTAATAAATCAAAAACTGATTTCATTTAATAGAAATGTTTCTTTATTTTTAAGCTGAGCGAAAGGGACTGCTGCACGCAAAAGGTATCAGGATCGAAGAGCTTGGAATAACGTCATCAAAGAGGACGAAAATTCAAGAATTTTACATCCATTTGAAGTAAGTAAATACGTTTAATTTGTTATAACTAGTACTAAAAAATACTAATATAGAACGGATCAGTCAGTTTGGGTGACGATACTAATGTAATTGGTAAATGATAAATAAACGTAAATAAATTCAAATAAATTATGTTCGTATTGCGGTACAATCATAAAGTTAACCGTATATCTTGATATGCATCAGTGAATTTACAAAAACAACCCAAAATAAATAAGCATTTTAAATGATAAGATTTTCCATTAGGCGGCGGATAAGGTAAATTTGTTGTTCATTCCAATGCGCACGCCGTGTAGAACTGCATACAATTGTGTCCGCGAGTTCACATAAAAATCATCGATTACCGATAAATTTGCGCTATTATCAGCGCGAGCGTTAAAATCTCGCCATTAGGGGCCGAAGGTATATGCGATACGCCTCATTCAAATCCCAATCGTGCGTTCGACTTGATTGGCAAAGAAATTGATCCGCTATCGGCTGTACATAGCTTACCACTCTCGCTCCCTGGCGCCGGTTTCTTCGACAAAAAGAAAAACGAAAAAAATACGTGTTATCATAAAATATGCAAATTTTTTTCGTGTAGGTAATTCCCATATGCCCGTAGGTGGTTTCGAAGCAACGCTCGCTCTCCTACACACGTATGTGTACGAGTTGTGTATAGATCAACTCCACCCATCTCCGAAAACTACAGTCACGCCAGTAATTCAGTTACGTGACACGAATAATCGAATCGCGCGTTCGCGTATCGAAAAAATATGGAAATTCGATTGGAGCCTGACTTACAATGGATTAATGCCCAATGTACCGTCTAGGTAAGCTGCAATATTTAAGTACCTACCTATTGTCTATGGCCTGAGCAAGAAACGTGGAGTTCCTCGATTGCGTCTTCGTGATTGTGTTCCAAATTAGGGAATTCGGTAGCTTTTAAGATAAAATTCTAAAGGAGCCATAACTTGTATGTGTAAAAATATAAGCGTCTCCTGACGACAGAAATGCTTTATAGGTTTTCGCGTCACTTCCGTTTCGATTATTACCTATTTTAATTTTACGTGATGAAATGATACGCACTTTACATAGAGGTTATTTTATGAGCTTTTATGTTTTATCACTTTTACCCATATTTTTATATGCAAACTAGTGGGATTACGCGCTATAAATATTTTCAAATATGTTTCCTAAAATAAATATCCAGAACTATTCGAGTATATTAGCATTTACAGTAATAAGGTTGATAGGTTTCTTTAAGTACCTACTTATTTTTGCATTAAGTACCTACCTACCAGTGGCCTTGTTAAATTATTGATAGGTTGCTAAAATGAATTTTCGTAAATATTTGTACCCATGCTTATTCATAGTTTTTTTTAAATAATGATTTAAAACTTCATATTAGCAAGGTGGAACGTGTCGCATTCCTATAAAATATAATAAAACTTATAGAAAACAGACGTTTTCATCGGTATTAACTATTTAATATGGAGTTTTACATCATTGCTCTAGGAGCAAAAAACTAAACGTTTTTTCTTTCATAAACTTAAGTCAAATTAAGGCGCTAACACTGTGAAATTTCATAAAGACTTTTATTTAATGAATCAAGACACTATTTTTTCTACTATTGAGTTTAAAGATAATACAAACTTAAAACGTTCTCGCGATGTTGAAGAATCGACAAATTTAAAGAAAAATGGTGTTTTAATTCATAAAACATTGTTAAACTGTTTTATTTTGATGTGCCGCTTGCTTGTTAGGAAGTAGATTTTTTCAGCGGCCAATTTTTTTATAATATAATTTTAGAAAGTTTCCAATGATTCCTTTTGTCGCTCTAGGTAGAGAACTGAAGTATTCGCCGAGAATTGATTTGACATTGAATGCGTACGCAGCCGGCCGTCCATTCAGTCGCCAGTTATTGGAGAGGGACGGCGCGAGCGGGGCGGCAGGGAGGGAGCGGGACGGGCGGCGGCCATGTTGGGCATGCGCAGTGGGCCGCCATCGTTTTGACTCGCCGACGGGCACGGCACGGCGAAGGCGGCAATCAGGGAAAATGGATGGCTTTAGATAAACCTTGCCAGTTGAGTATTCTTTGGAGACTTAAGGGTATGCAAGCTTTTGGCGATAACAAATATAAAATTCCTTCGTATCTACATAATAAAATGACAACGTTTTTGGAATGGCATATTTATTTCAATATTTTTTTACAAAAATGCTTAACGGACCTTTTGAATAATTTAATAAAACAGCACGCTTTTTTTTTCTCCAAAAATATAAACTAAAAAACTTGCAAATAATTCAGATATAATAAAAAAAAATTCTCGAAATAAGTAGGTATTTTTTTTATTGTCACGAAAATAATTTTTAAAAAATAACGTTTTAGGACTGTATATTTTTATTAATAGTTCATATACAATTAAATATATGTTTAAGTCTTTACGATATATGATTATATCAATAACTATATAAATTAATGAATATGTTTAATTATTGTATAACAGACGATATGGGCTGTAGGGCCATCGAAGAAGAAGAAGAAGAAGATGTATAACATACGTTTGGAATAGCTAAAATAATAATTAAAATGAAAAAGAAGCCGAGAACCACCAAGAAAAACATGGCATGACCAAATTATTCAATTACTAAAAGACGGTCACATTCGAAGTCGGAATAATCGACGTGCGTGCATGGTACGATGCATGAATGCAGAGGAATCCCGAGAGGTATGCCAGGAAGGAGAATTGTGGCGATCCATCCTCTCTGCCTACCCCTCCAGGAAAATGGCGTGATGTTTAAATTTAAACATTACATAAACTTTGTATAAGTAGGTATCTACCGAAGATCTTATGAACGTGTTAATTCACATTTAAATAAGGAAAATGCGTTTGATGAAAATATTATAAAATGTGGGCTTAATAATAAAATAGTGTAATAAATTTTAATAATAATGTTTTATTATAAATAGGAGGTTTTGATAACGAATTCCAGTATATAATAATTGATAGCTTAATCAAGTTATTTTCACATTTCCAAATAACTTGTTTTCTATTTGAATTATAATAAAATAATATGTTAAATATACTACGAATTACAAACATTTTGTATGAGATGAATTACACAATTAATTTACAAACACACCTGATCTTATCCAACACAGGGGCTGTAATTTGAGTAAGCAAAAATTTACATACATAATTTCATCTACCGTACATAATAGCTGTAATATTTTACTTAAATTAACTAACTAAGAATTTCGGAAAATGGCATATTGGCATTCCTGTAATGATTACGTTTGAAACAACGCAACCCTGAATAAACTTAACGAATTCATGAGTATTGTGCAAATCAGTATTTTCTTTATCTCTTCTCCGGCGATTTTAAAAGTATTTCGTATGTTAATCAAAAAAAACTGTTAGTGCGCTTAACGTACTTTGAGTAAATACATATTTCTCCAACTTTATATGCAGCAGGAATACTTAGTAACGCATTTTAAATCCTTCATTATCTTTTTTTAATTCTGCAGAATGAATGCAAATATTATCCCAATTTTGATATGCTTTTATGTACTAATATTTGCAATGAACATGTTTGTTTATTATTAACCAACATTGCGAAGGAACTAAACAGTTCAATAATGAAAACAAAATATTATTTCTGTCGTTTTAATCGGAGTATTTGCAAGTGTTATGGTAATAGGCGTTTCATTTTTATTTATTTATATTTATCAAAGTGAATGCGGTGCGAATGAAAGTGTACTGAACAAAATAATGAAAGGAACATTATATTGGTTAGGACAAATGGATAGAATGGATGAAAAAATAATGGTGATAAAAATATATGTTAACGATTTAAAAGAATCTAGAAATAGAGAAAGACGCAGAAAAACGTGGCACGAACAAATAAATAAAATATTGAATGTCGGCCACGTGGGGAGTCGGAAAAATCGACAAGTTGTATGAAAGATGAGGAAGCGAGAGAAGTATTACAAAAAAAAAAGTGTGACAGTCCATTCTTTCTGCCTATTCTGAAATGGCGTGATGGTTAATTATAATTGTTAGTAAGATTATCTCAATAGCATAACATAGTTTGTGTATCTAATACAGGCATATTATACAGGCGTAATTGCAAAGAAATTGTATCAAATTAATGTTATTTCAAAATTAAAATATTTGTGGAGAAGGCATAAAAGGAACATTTAGTTTCAAAATATATTAGTGCACTAATAACAGCTTATTATTAGAATAGGAATAAACCATACTATTGTAGAAAAATATGTTATAAATGGTTAAAATAAAAATATATCATTGAATTAATGACGCCTTATCGATTTAGGAAATGTAGAGTACATCATAAAGCACTCGTGCCAATTCTTATGAATGGAATAAAGCGTGGAACTGATAGAAGAACAAAAATTGAAAGAAGAACAATTGAAATGAGATATGAATAAAAACAATGGAAAAACGAACTTTAAAGAAAGGAAAAATGTTTAAAAGATGTTAATTAGCATTTTAAAAGAGATTAGATTTCGAGAGAGGCAAAATATTTTTCTCCAAATCCAAGTGAATAAAATTAGTCAAAAGGTATTATCTACAGAAATTACGAACGTGTTTCAAAATATGAAAGCATATAAGAATTATCGAAAAGTATGACTCGATAGAAATTTCGGAATATCCACAAACTCTGCCTTAACCCACAAAAATTGGTATTTGGTTAAAAAAATATTATTACTTAAATATAACTATTAAAAAGTAATAATATTATTGTTATATAATAAAATATAACTATTAAATAAGAACAAATCATTGAATATAACTATTACCTACCTATGGATTACTTTTTTAAAATAATATACTTGTGATAATATGTATTTAAGTTCTTATAACTTTTTATTATTTTTATGGATGAAGACTATGAAAACACGAACAAATCACAATTTATGAATGTTCAGGAATCGAGAGAAGTATATCATGAGAGAACATTATGGCAGTCTATTATTTCTGGCTACCCTTTCGGAGAGACGGTGTGATAGTAGTTAGTTAGATTCATTTATTCAAATACCTACATAAACATAACATTCGTTTTCATAAGAAACATGTGAAATTTTGGTGTTGGGATAGTAACATTATTCAAAATTTATTAAAAATTTTAATTAAAATAGCAGAAACAAAAAAAAACTATCAAAGTACATTTATATTTAAGAAAGCTACCAACAAATATTCCAATTTGACATACAAATTGGAGATTTTTCGCAAAATACCTAATGCTTGTCCGACGGAAACATTCGAAACGAAACCGTTTAAGTTTGAAAGTTTAAATCTTACCTATTTTTATACCTGAATTGTTAGGCATCTACATATATTAATTATATATAAATAAAAAATATATCAATATTTTTAATAAACATGTAGATATACCACAAATATATTATAAACACATCTTTCATATATTCGAGTACCTACATATCTTTTTTATCAATTTTAATATATTTAAGTTTTATATATCTGGTTCCCTTATTATTTCAATTCTTATTAATAAATAAATTATGAGAATTATGTCAAAGTTATTATTTTTCATATAGGTATAAACCCACTGATTCATCACGCTTATTAACTCTCTCGTGGAGATGTATGGTTGTTTTGTTATTACATTTTATTTCCCTTTCATTTTACCCGAATAGCAACATTTCTAGTTGGCTCATATTTAGGCACGATTTCAATTTACACTTACGCCAACACGTATGGCAACACTTTGAACAAAACCCCTATTCTCCACCGGGATATTTGTCACTTTGTCTTGGGCTGCACAAATACATTTCTTCTTTATTAATATAAGCCTATTCCCGCCTCATTTATTTGGGTCCTTACACCCAGCAATGTTATATACACCTTGGAACAACGGAGTTATAAAAAATATTCTTGTGAGAAACACAAACATGCCAGAGAACGCAGGATTAATTTTACAATTCCGTTGAGAAAATTTATTGATGTACCGTAAGCCCCTTGCCATAATTGAATAGCTAAATATACGTGAATTACCTGAACAGATCGTAAACTTTATTTAAATATATATATTTACAATTTGATATGCTTGTAGGCACATACTAAATCATTACATAGGTTTTCGATCAAAATATATTCACACAAATATTGTTGGTAAATTTATTAATAAAAAAATTTATATATGTTTTGTTAATTTTGCCATTTTAATCCCGTATTAAAATCAATATTTTTGATGAAGAAAAACATATACATATTTTACAGTTCTGAATATTATTATACTCGTGTTGATATTATGTTCAATGTAGAATTTCTAATCAAATAATAAATTGTAAAACTGTTTTTATTATGAAAGTAGAATAAATGCAGTAGAAATGAGATCTCTTAGACGAATGTGTGACAAATCTGTATATGATAGAGTGACAAATGCAAGTATAAGAAATGAATGTGGTGCGAATGAAAGTGTAATTAACAAAATATGGAAAGGGTCATTAAGATGGTTTGGACACATGGAAAGAATGAGTGAATAAGGTATATGTAAACGGCGTGAACGGATCTAGAAATAGAGGTAGGCCGAGGAAAACGTGGCATGATCAAATCAATCAAATATTGAATGTCGGTCACGTGAGGAGTTGGAGAAATCGACGTGCGTGCATGACAAGATGTATGAATGTAGAGGAAGCGAGAGAAGTATGTCAGGACAGAACAGTGTAGCGTTCCATTCTTTCTGCCTGCCCCTCTGGCGAGACGGCGTGATGGTTAGTTAGTTAGTTAGTTTTTATTTAAATGAATTTACAAGAAGAAAACAAAAAAAAATTATATGTATTATGAAAATAAAAACATTTTAATATACCTCAAAATAATTGAAAATATAATCTCATTTAAGCATTTTCTAAAATTATTCCTAATTTAAAATTTCTGAATTTTGCGCAGCGGAAATTTTGAAAAGTCGAATTTGGTAGAAAACAACCCATAATTTCTGTGATGAAATTTCTGTGGATGGTAATTTAGTTAGCAGGCTTCCAGAGTGCGACCTATTTCCCGACCGCAAACCATTCATTTACATTTTATAGGTGCATACAATGATTTCTGGAAGGCCGCCAGTGATCGTGACTAGGGATATATAAATATAGAACGGGTAGGTACTTGGGTACCTACGTATCCGTGATTTTATTTTATTTTCTTTCGTCTGCAGAGCGGTCAATAGCAAAAAATCAAACAAACTAAACACGTTTCTACCGTTGAAAACGTATACTTTTACTTTTGTGTACGAAAAAATAGAAAATCGATAAATCTCGTTAGTAGAGTTTGAGTCGGTGACCTTTTGCTGACAAAGTATATTCTGTCGAATAAACTTAAACAAATTCTCAAGCAAAAAATTAATATATGATATATTTAATTTGAAATTAAATATTTATTTATTTTATAAAACAATATAAAAAACTAAATAACCAGCACGCCATTTTCCCGGAGGGGTTGGCAAAGAGTATGGATTGCCACAATGCTCTGTCCTGGCATACCTCTCGGGCTTCCTCTAAATTCATTCGCACCATGCACGCACGTCGATTATTCCGACTTCGAAAGTGGCCGCCTGTTAGTAATTGATTAATTTGATCATGCCATGTTTTCCTCGGTCGTCCTGGGCTTCTTTTTCCACTCACGCTGCTTGTGTACAACTTTTTTAACATTCTACTCTCATCCATTCGTTCCATATGTCCAAACAATCTCAGGGATCCTTTTTTTAATTTTATCCATGATGCAGTCATCCGCCTTACATTTCTCTCTTATTTCATCGTTCGGTATTCTATCATACAACGTTTTCCCGCACATTCTTCTTAGTGATCTCATTTTTACGGCGTTTATCTTGCTTTCATCCTTATTTTGCCAGCTCCAAGCTTCACTTCCATACATGAGGGTTGGCACTAGAACTCCATTGTGTACTGCCACCTTTGCTTCTGTGGATATATTTATATTTGCAGTAATGACTTTGAGTGCGCCATTTATTTTATTCCCAGCACCAACCCTTCTTTCGATGTCTTTCTCTATTTTTCCGTCTCTTGTAAACATGCTTCCTAGATACGTAAATTCGGTAACTTGCTCCAATTTCTCGCCCATCTCACTTATATCACAAATCGGCATACATTATTATTTCGAAAACCATCATAAATAACCTAAATATACTAAAAATAGTGGTAGAGTGGCAACAACTATGACTGCCACACTGAAGGTCCCGGGTTTAATTCCCGGTAATGATAATGTGAAAAAAATCTCACGCTGTGCTTGATTTGGTATAATTTACGTGACACATGTCATGAGAAACAAAAATTAAAAATGTACAGAGTTATTGGGTTCATTTTACCTGAAAATGTGTAAAACAACGGGAAACTATCACATTAAAAAGGCTCAAGGGGCACTCCAAAAATTGGCAACGACGCTAGTAGATATTGCTGTTAACCAATCCCTGGGGTTAAAAGTTTACAAAAATATTCAATTGTGTATTCATTACAAAATCTTGTTTTTATTAAATATTCTGCTTAAGTGAGCTTTACGAAAAATTAAATATTTTTAAAAACTTAAATATTAACCCTTTAAGGAAAAAAATCAGAATTATTTATAGCTGCATAGGCGTCCTGCGAAAGAAAGAGATCACCACAAATCAAAAGGTCAAGTCACCGATAGATATTAAATAAACTAATCGTGAAAATCATTTCACCTTTTCTTCTCGCAGGTTCAGTTTCAGTGAGATCAACCTTTTCGGGCTACCGCGGTCGGGACGAAATTAAAGTGTACGGAGAGGTATTCCCAGCCACTTTCCTTGGGCATTACTTCCCTATCTTTGTATAATTGTCCCTCCCGGGTGGGGCGGCTGATTAAATTGTTCGGGCGGCCCTGTGGCGCTCGTTACCGGGTAAACACCCATTCCGGCCCTGGGTACGACAATTGAGATTCCCGCGAAATTCACCGGAAGTATTTGTCCAAGTCTGGGCGCACTTCCGGGGGAATTTCACCTAATTGCCGGGAAAGGGCTTCTCTCGCATCCCAATATTATAAATTTAAAAAAATCTGTCATTTTTTCATATTCTATTTTAACAAACATCCTTTTTATTATTTATAATTACCTACTGATGTAAAATATACGTACATATAAACATTGTTTATTTCCAGCAAAGGATTCACTCCATATTCCATCCTATACTCCATTTCTTGGCAGCCTTCACACTACACATAGCTATAGGCAAAAATTTTAGTTTATTGGTGAATCGAATTTATGTCCAATTCGTAATAATGTCATGTGATTAATTAAAATGAATAAAAACGTTTACTTTCAAGAAATTGTATTTTATTTTATAGGAATGACATGTTTCGCCTTGCTAAGGCATTATCGAATGTTGCCTTTTAATTTAGCAAGGCGAAACACGTCATGCGCATAAAATATAATACAATTTATAGTTATATACTAGAAAACAAACATTTTCATTCGTTTTATAGAGCTTTATATCATTATACTAGAAACAATAAATAACATGACCTGAATTTATACCTACATAGTAATAAATGTACTTTTTTTTTTCTACATTATTTCTAAACTTAATTTCTCTATTATAAAACAATAACACAAAAGAAAAGAGAAGATGAGTCAATCTTGTGTTTCGTCAATTATTTTTTCCAAATAGAGCACCAACCTAAAAATTATTCTGTAACCAACCAAATAATAGTTTAAAATGTTTTGAAAATATGAATATAGATTTTATTTTGCATATTTGAATGTTTTATTATGTGTTACAATATATTTTTTAAAATAAAATTAAGCATTACAGCAATACCGCCTTTCGTAAATAGTTTTCATATTATTATTATTATTATTTTGTTGAATCGCTCTTTACATCATTACAGCGCGAGCCAAATCGGTGAAAAGGGTTAACTATCAAATTGATTCTCATGATATGTGATAGGTAGCTTATCTATCACCTTTTTATTGTCACGTGATTTCTGCACCAGACCAAAGACAGTGTGACAATCACACTGCCATCGCCGTGAATCGAACCCGGGACTTTCAGGGTGGCAGTCAAAGCACTTACCACTTGCCCACGAAGGTCGTCGAATGTTACATATCACCTGTTTTATTGTATTGAGCAACTAATAACGTTTCATTTAAATAACTTGATACAAATCTCTAGACTCTAATGGAAAAAATATGAGATAACCAGGTATATGCTTATGTACATTTATAAATAAATCAAAAGACAGAATTTTAAGTACTCACTCATACTTATACATAACCAAGTACTTGAACCACTCTAGAAATAATACCAGATCAAAGGCATGTCTAAGATTTATTTAGGAATGTATTGTACGTATGCCCGATGTTTATCCAAGATCTGAAGATTAGAGTGAAATATTTTCCGTGTTATTACAGCAACCTGTAGAAATTCATCAAAATTTTGATTAGAGACCTCCTTTTTATTGTAGTCCTTGTTTACAAATTACGATTTGCCTCTACACGAGTCAAATTTAAACTAAAAAGGTCCTTGTTTGCGTAAAATAAATCAAACTCCTCGAGAAGCGTGTAAAACAAGCTGTACCTACTCAAATTTATTCGGTGTCTGTGATGAAAGTGTAGGAGAAATTCACAAAGTCAAAATATTCCCGAGCCAAACAAAATAAAAACAAATTACTTTGGCAAACATTTTGCTGTTTTCGCGAGAAAACTACGAAAATCGAGTTTTCAAATTAAGAACCTTTGTTGCCCAAAATATTCCGGGGGAGTCTGAAATTTTTTAAATAAATTTAATTTAATTTTGAAGTTATGTTTCCGCTGGTGTTTATTTTTTCTGAAAATAATTTACTTTACTAATATTTTGGTAAATACGTTTTTGTACAGCCTTATGATATTAGAAAAAACTAAGAGAAGTAAATCTAGAACAGGATATCGTCAAAATAATCTAGCACTGCTATTATAGGTCACATCAATATAATGATATTGTTACCCCTTTAAGAAAGATTCTATTATATAATAAATTAGAACACAGAATGAATTTCAAAATTTGAATGTATTCGATCCGGATTAAAAACAAGTTTTAAAATAAGAAAATTTAATGTCAACAATATTTTAGCACTAAAAATGATAAGTTTTTTTTTCATTGATTGAAAAGTAATCTAAAATCATTCAGCGAACAAATCTTGATTGCAGGTATTCTCAGATTCCAAGTCATATTCCACCCTTCTTATTTCAACGGTATGACCCCTATCTAAAGGGTACATAATAGAGTATATACGTAGCTACCCACGGTGGATCTCTGAGGTATATGGGAGAATGTATTGGTCGGTACCTACCGTATGTTTATCGATCTAGTTGAATGCAGAGGCAACGCTTTGGGGAATGTTTGTATACTGATCATCACTTCAAATCTGTTAATCAGTTAACACTAGATAATTATTATGAACGAGTCTAGTGTGATCATTCGGTTTGATAAATATACTGTTAAATATTTCAAGATGAACATTTGGAATGTGAAGAGAGCCTATGTGATTCTTTTACTACAGAAAACTCATAAATATGACGTCACATGACGTAGTCATGTATATTTTGAGACTCTTGTTATACCGCACAGTTTTATGAGGCAAATATCATTTGTTCGCTTAATTAACAAAATAATTTTAATTGACAACGAAATACATTTTCACGTCTTATAGCAAAATGGCTTTTAGGGAACTAATGTCTTTTTTATATTTTTATAACTAACCAACCATCACGCCATCTCCCCGGAGGGGTAGGCATTAAGAATGGACCGCGACAATGTTCTGTCCGGACTTACTTTTCTCAATTCCTCTACATTCATACATATTGTCATGCTCGCACGTCAATTTCTGCAACTCCTCATGTTACCGACATTTAATATTTGATTGATTTGATCGTGCCACGTTTTTTTCGGCCTTCCTCTATTACTAGTTTCGTTCATGTCGTTTACATATACCTTCTTTACCATTCTGTCTTCACTAATTCTTTCCATGTGTCCAAACCATCTTCAAGACCCTTTCATTATTTTGTTCATAACACTTTCATTTGCACCGCATTCACTTTTAATACTTGCATTTGACACTCTGCCATATACAGACTTACCACAAATTCGTCTTAGAGATCTCATTTCTACTGCATTTATTCTACTTTCATCCTTATTATGCTAATTCCATACCTCTCTTCTATACACAAGGGTCGGCAATATCACTATTATGCACTGCTATCTTAACTTTTATAATTTATTAATATTTTTAAAATTTTGTTTTTATTTGTATATATTAAGTATTTGTACCTATACCTATACCTATACGAGTATGTTCATATAAATGCAAACAGATACCTACTTACAAACCATCAGATAAAGAGGATGGACAACCGTATTCTTCTATCATGACACACTTTAGAGTCTTCAACATTTATACTAGTTGTTATGCATGCATGTCGATTTTTACGAAGTTTTGCATGGTCGATATTTAAAATTTTATTGATTTGGTCGTATCATAATTTCACCGTTATTTTTTTATTAATTATTTATAAATAACTAGGTAAATAACCATCACCCCATCTTTCAGAAGAGGTAGACAGAAAAAATGGACCGCTTTACCATTATTTCCCTACATGCTTCCCTCGTTTCCTCAACATTCAGGCATCACGTCATGCACTCACATCGATTTATTATTATACAGTTATCTGTTTCGTAATTCATTTATATTAAGATTTATCACATATTTGACACTCAATTAGGACACTCAAGACGACCCTAATGGCCGAGTGGTAAGTGCATTGACTGCCACCCCGAAGGTTCCGGGTTCGATTCCCGGCGAGGGCAGTTTGATTGTCACACTTTTTTTGGTCTGGTGTAGAATTCACGTGACAATAAAATGGCGATAGATTAGCTACCTATCACATGTCACGAGAATCACTATGATTGCTATAATAATACCCTTTACATCGATTTGGCACATGCTGTCATAATGTAAAGAGCGACTCAACAAAATAATAATAATAATAATAATAATAATATCCGTTTTGTTATCCTTTCATCTACATTTTACCAGATCTATACTTCATTTATAAAGATGAATAGTGAAAATATCGGCGCATATTTAAAAAAAAATATATATCTCAATTATTTACATAATATTTAATTTGCATGTAATTCAGACATCGAAATAATTTTCAGATAAAAAAATATCACGCTCGAGAAGGTAAGAAATCAAAATGGCGAACGTCAGGCAGGCGCGATGATATAATTATGTACGGAATAATTGCACATTTATATACTGCAATGAAGTGATAATATTCCATGAATATTCAAATCCCAAAGATTATGCGAAATTTGCGAAAGGTCAAAAATCACTCGACGAGCGAAAAGTTACTTCAAGCATGATATATTAACACGCCGGAAAACCCTGTAGGTGGGTATTTAAAATTAAAAAGAGCAGTATTATATTATACGATTATGAGGAAGGAAATTGCTGGGGGGAGCGTTAAGTATGTTTTGTATGAACCATTATGAAGTCTAAAATTGCTTTTAAAACGCGTTTTTTATAAACAACAATAGTTTCTACCGGTGACGGGTTTCGATGTTATTTATTAAAAGATACGTTTTGTATCAAAATTACTCTGAAATAAAAGGGAATCAGCTGTTTAAATAAAGCCTTTTCTCAAATAAATTTTAGTAACAATACGTGGGACAATAAAGTAAAATTAATTATTAATAAATTTAAAAATGTATAGGTATTGAGTCATTAAAAACTTTAAAATGTTATTATGCTTAAATTTTACACCCAATTTTCAGGATGTATATTTTGATGTATTTTTTTTTTAAATAAATCATTCCTTATTTAATAAATATAGTTACATATTGTATAACAGCAGTTTTTATTTTTACTGAACTCAGACATGTTTTGGTTACAAGTAACCTTTATGAATGTGTACAAATTTAAATCATACTTATACTGTATAAATGTAAAGATAAAGGTTACTTGTAGCCGAAACATGTTTGAGTTCAGTAAAAATAAAAATTGTTATAATACAAAGTATAACTACATTTATTCAAACATGAATCCACAACACAAAGTGAAGGCGAATATAGAAGAAATCATAACTTATGCTAATATAAAAATAATTTCAATTTGTAAATTAGATATTGGTATCTAAGATTTAAGTCGAGCTAAAAAAAAATTATTGGTTTTTAAATATAAAAATTTAGAAAATCCATACAAATTTTCATGAAAAATCGAATGCTGTTTATGACTTTTTCCGTATCAAAAATATAAACTGGTTTTCCTTTTTCTAAATGGCAAATGTTGCAAATTGTATAAAACTCGCCACACGGTGATAGATATCGAGTGACCAGTGATATGCGACTTCATTATTATCGCAATCGTCAAAATAGGTAACTTTATGATTTTTTTTCCTTTGCTCAAAATTTTACAATACAAATTGGAAGGATGTCTGCAGCCTGAAGTATGATTATTGAAAATGCAACAAAGTGTTGTAAATAAAATATTATTATAAAAATATTCAAATTAGATTCCATATTACAAAATGATTGAGAATGCAGAAGAAATATTTTAATTAACGATAAAATTTCGATCATAGCTTAATGCTATTAAAACCTTATAGTTTTTGCCTTATATCAATTTAAAAGACACATTTTCAATATCCAGCCTCATTTAGGAGTCAGAGAAATTGACGCGCGTGCATGATACGATGTGTGAATGTTGAGGAATCTTGAAATTATGTCAGGAAAGAAAAGTGTACAGTCCATTTTTTCGGGGAGACGGCGAGATGGTTAGTTAGTAAGTTAGTTTTGATAATGAATAAATTTAGCGCCATAATGGGAATGTTAACTGTACACGTTCACATTCAAAATGCATGATTTAATGAACAACATGTTTATTTTACCATACATATATAACACACGCTTAAAATTCTATTGTTGGATGTATGATACGTTAATCAATCGACTTCAGTTATAAAATGTTCGTTCCCTCCAGATATTTTTCATCACTCGTATACCTGTAGAAGACACATATATCCACATAATATAAGCACCGAATATATGTGTTATTTTATGGTCGTTTACTGTTTAACTGGTGGCATAGATACCTGATTCATATTAAATTAGTACACAGCGTTGATACCAGTTTAAACACGTAACAATAACGTGACATCATATTGCATTATCCTTCGAAAAATACATATAAAAGGTAGTTACATTTATTTTTTACTATTTTAACCCTTAGTTGGTCTGCAAATTTGTTTTCCCTCTTTACGTTATTAGTGATTATAAAGATACGGGTTAAAATTACTCACAAAATGTTATATAAATGTAAAGTATTATAAATATTTGCTGATGGAATTAAAAGTCAGAAATAAGTCAGAAATACGTTTACATATTATGACTATTTTTTAAATAAACTTTAGGCATTACAACTGCCCCTCCATAATGCCAATTTTTATGAATTGCTTAACATTGCTTTTTCTATGGTTAAATATATTTTTCCCGACATGTTTGTACCGTTTGATACCTTCATCATCGGGAAAATGATGTTATCTGAAAAACGACAAATTTTTTGTTGTATATTTTTATAACTTTCAATTGAAAATAAAATTATATAGCACCCAATTAAGGGTAGAGTTTTATAAAACAGTTAAATATGTATATAAATACAACACAAATCTCTAAAATTCAATGGGAAAGTGCATGTCGCATTTTGAATAAGTAACTACGTTAATTATTACGGCCATGTGAGGAGTCAGAGAAATCGACGCGCATGCATGACACGATGTATGAATGTTGAGGAAGTGAGAGAAATATGTCAGGAAAGAAAAGTGTTACAGTCCATTCTTTCTGCATACCCCTCCGGGGAGACGGCGTGATGGTTAGTTAGTTAGTTTTAACTACGTTAATAATTTCAATATTAAGTCGAAAATATTATCAATATCTATCCCGTTTTATTTATGCATTTAATAAGAAATTAATTTTCCTCGCTTAAAGCACATATGTATGTTATTTAATGTCCATTTTACAACTATAATAATACATTTAATATTCTAATTAACATAACAATTAAAATTAACGCGTTTTGTGTTGCTAGAAAATAAGAGATGTCGTTTCCTTTATTATGTTATAAAATATACAATTTAAAAACATATGAATTAAAATTAACGTGTATATAAGTTAGTGTTGCCAGTAAATAAGATATTACTTTCCCTTATTAGGATATCTATGTAATTAATCAGCAGTTTACAAGTATTAAAATATCTTTAATATTTGTATTTTATCACTTGTATTTTAGGTAAGATACACATTATATGATATGTAAATTATAATAACTTTTTATCGCTATTACAGTTATTATTATGATTTTGACTCTTCAATGTTTTATGATAATTATTATTGTGAATCTGTGTGAATTGCATGCGGAAAATACGTCTAGCAATATAATAAATGTAATAATGTAAATATTTATATTTACTTACAAATTGCCTACTCATGTTTAATATAATATAATGGACTGTACTGTATCTCATATTATTGGCATCGCATCAGACACCGCCTTAAGTTTTTATTATTAATACAATATTATTATGTTAATAACGCCATACGATCAAAGTATTCACTTAATAATCTATTATGTTGAATTGAAAACGTCAGTTTTCTAGATGTTTTATCCTATTTTATGGGAATGACATGTTTCGCCCTTCTAAGGCATTATCAAAACATTTGATGATGCCTTAGAAGGGCGAAACATGTCAATCTCATAAAATATAATAAAACATCTAGAAAACTAACGTTTTCATTCGTATTAGTTAATCTGATATCTGGTTTATATATATGTAAGAAGATGGCACTAAGTTGCCGAAACCAGTCGAATTTTTTATAGAAGAACAAGTAGAATAAAACTAAATATTTGTTTTAAGATATACGAAAAAACGTATGTGTTTCATAATAACTAACTAAAAACGTCACTCCAAAGGGATAGGCAGAGAAAATGAACCGCCACACTGTTCTTTCTTGATAAACTTCTTTAGATTCTTCGACATTCATACATCCTGTCACGCACGCAGTTCGATTTAATTTAATATTTGATTAGTTTGATTGTATCATGATTCACCTCAGTCTTCCTCCATTTCTAGTCCCGTTTACGTCGTTTACATAAACTATTTTTTACCATATTTTGTTTCATTCATTCTTTCCACAGATACAATGTAAATACTTTCTTATAAAATAAATTCTAGGCCATATTTCACTTTGAAGGCTTTTTTTATGAAGTTTGCTCCGAATGCCGTTATTGGTACAATGAACTTCTGAAACCCTATGTACGTTCGCAAAATTGGTACCTTCGAGTAAATTCATGCAATTTGCAATCATTTTCAATGTTCAGACCACCCAGGAACATGGTGTACCTACCTGCACAGTAGTAAATTTTACAATACAATTCCCTGTTGGCATTAATATCTTTGTGCATACAAAGGCATACGATATTCATCGACTGTGGGAAGGTAAAGGCGTATATACACCATTTTTACGAAAAAATATAATTATTATAACGCAGTTATTGTAGGTATCACAATTTAATTTTATAAGTTCCCGCGACAGCTATTTCTCCAACATGTTCTCAAGTAATTAACACTGTGTGATCTCATAAATATTGTATTTTTTTATTTAAATTAAAACATTGTTTGTTTTTCACAAATGAATTTAATTTTCTCGACATGTTTAGCAGACATTTTACCGTCATATTGGCAAAACGATATAAACCGACGATGAATACATAATATCTTCGAAATAAACCAAGAAAAATTATCTGAAAATTTAAAAATTCATGTTATTTTCTATAAAAAAATTATTTATAAAACATTTATGATATTGTAACATAGTTATTGTAACATATAATACTCGTAATTATTGTGCGTATCACAGTTCACGAGTTTGCGCAACGGCTATTTCACCAACCTATGTTATATGCTAGAATACCGAACGACGAAATACGCAAGAAATGTAAGGCGATTGCATCATTAATAAAATAAAAAATAGGAACCCTCAGATGGTTTGGACATATGGAACGAATAGACGAGAGAAGAATGGTTAAAATGTTGTATACAAGCAGTGTAAAACAAAAAGAAATCTTGGAAGACCAATGAAAGCATGGCATGAAAGGCGGCCACATTCGAAGTCGGAAAAATCGACGAACGTGCATGTTGGATCGCTGCGTTGGCTCGGACATATGAGGCGCATGGGTGAAGAAAAAATGGTTTAAAAAATATACGTTAACGATGTAAATGGAACACGGAGTCGAGGTAGACCGAGGAAAACATGACATGACCAAACTAATCCAATTTTAAAGGTTGGTCAGGCAGAAGCCGGAAGAATCGACGTGTGTGTATGACTCGCTGTATGAATGTGGAGGAAGCTAGAGAGGTATGTCAAGATAGAAATGGCGTGATGGTTTGTTGTTTTGTTGTTGTTGTTGAAATTTATGGAAACGAATTTTATTTTTAATAAAACAAAAGGTAAACGCCTTTTTCCTCTCCACAGACAAATAGTTTTTGTATATTCTGTAGGCACGTATACACCTAAATAGTATAATACAAACGTGTATGCAGTATATGTTTTGCATAGGAAGCACTTGTTATTTTGCAAAAAAATAAAGCTCGCAAACAACGGAAGAAAAAACGTGAGAAGCAACTCTAAATATCTAGAAGGACCAAATTGAAAAAAGTAAGAAATGCCATAATTTAGCTTTAAATTATAAAAAATACTCTGTATATACTTATTGATTAATAAAGCACACATTGCATTAAAAAAGATTTTCTGCTAAATGCTTACACCTAATCCTAATAGATGGCGCTAGTATAGATTGAACTAAAAATGGGAAGTGTTTCTCAACATAGTAGCATATATACACCTTTCAAAAATTTGTCAGACGTGGTGGTCGTAAGAAGGGCGGAATGGGGAATGTTGTTAACATAAAGCGATTGCTTAACCCAACCAATGACAGGTCATAAGTCCTGTAAACGCCTCGCCCACCATATTCTGTTTAAAAAAAAACAATTTGCTTCTTCGTCTCTGTTGAGACACAATTAATCCTTAAAATGATTAACCCGCAATGGGTAAAATCCAGTATTTGTCTACAAGTATTTGTATACATTCAAAATTCTGTTTAAACTATTTATATATTTTAAATGTAACAGAAATTCTTTTTTATGCAAGTTTATTTATATATTTGTGTTCATTACATATACAAATTTTTATAATAATAGAATAAACACGTTTTTTTATGGTTTTACTTGGATTTAATTTATAAAATAAATTATATAAATAGAAGTGACAAATATGTTTCACCTTGCGAGGGAATTCTCAAACTGAGTTTTAGAAAATCGCAAGGCGAATCAAATTTGTCTCTTCTATTTTATACCATATCAGATATGTGTTTGTATTGGTTAGTACTCGTATGTAGTACCTTATACTTTTATCTTGTATTGTAAACTTTCTTATATTATATGTATATTTTTATGTGGTGATATCCCTCACCAAGCACAGAAGTACTAATTTTTGGTTACGACCTACGATTATTGGTTTAATATTATTTAATGTGTTATTTGTAATTATTTTTTAAACATCGTTAAAAATTTAATTTATCACAATAAAAATAAAACAAAAATAAAAATATATGTATATAATTTACCATATAAATTAAATCCAAGTAAAACCATTTAACAATCATGTTTTACTATTATATATTACAAATGAAGTTTAACAAAACATATACCTTAAACACCAATAAGTATCAAGTTTATTTACATATTTTATCTATACAAATTTATAAATATCTACAACAGTTTACTATACCTGTGGTACTTCTTAATTTTTACATTTCTTAAATGCGTTTAATAAACTTCATGTTAGGCGCACCTAATAATTATAACAACCTCAAAAGTTCTTGAAGGTCATATTTAAAGCATTTTAAGGAAAATATAATCATTTAATTATTCAACACCTGTCTTTATAATGCGCATTTAACCATACAGTAATGAAGTATAAATATGTACAACTACATAATAACCGTTCAAATTTAATTAATATAATTATGTCAGTGATACATGTGCCATTTATTTGTCATTGCTAAATATCTTCGGTATTGTTGAAAAAATTAAATAGATACAAATTCAATTTTTAAAAGAATGTATCTACATCAAAAATTCCAATCAGCAAGTTCATCTTCCTTTGCTAATCAGTGTTTTCGCCTGTTCAAAGCAATTTGAAACTAATTTTCAAATTCAACTAATTCTCCTTCTGAAACAGCTTTAGAGCTTCAATTAAATTTCAATTAGATCCCGCCAAAATAGGCACAGAGCGCCATCTATAATCGAGCGGTTAAAGCATCAAACTTCCCTAACAAACCGCATTTCGCTACCAAATTTGTCAGTCAGAAGTCGCTGGATATATTGGCGGTTATATGGGACATAGAGTTGGTACATTGTGTGACTATATTGCCTTAATTTTCAGAAATTCCTCCCAAACTTTGGTCGATTCTGTATTTAGTTGAAATGTATTAATAACCATTTTGTTTATCTATAGTATTTTTTTAAAACGTTTACAACATTTTATAGATAAGCAGCAAGTACCTATAAACTATTGTTTACTTGAATGCAAAGTACGACTTCGTTGCTTAATTACTCAGTTATTTCGGTAAAATGAAAAATTCGAAGTTTGTAAATTCGATAATATTTTTACTGAGTTTGTAAATTAGAACCTGTTTTAAATATTCATATTTATTTATTATTATATCCATATAAACAAAAAGAGATAAATCTTTATTTGTTATATATAAGAAAGGAATGTAGAGCAAAAGAAGGTATTATGAGCAAAATTATGAAAGGATCGCTGCGTTGGTTCGGACATATGGAGCGCATGGATGGAGAAATAATGGTTAAGAAACTACACGTTAATGATGTAAATGGAGTACGGAGTCGAGGCAGACCGAAAAAAAATTGCATGACCATATTAATAAAATTTTAATGGTTGGTCATGTTAGAAGTCGGAAGAATCGACGTGCGTGTATGACTCGCTGTATGAATGTGGAGGAATCTAGAGAGGTGTGCCAGGATAGGGTAGTGTGGTGGTCCATTCTATCTGCCTACCTCTATGGGGAAACGGCGTAATGGTTTGTTGTGTTGTTGTTGTTGTTATCTTTATTTGTTATTTACGAATGCATGCAAAAAGGTAAAATCTTAAGATTCAACACAAATGCAATAAAATTTGATAATTGTAAAATACAAATAAAAAGTCACTAAGATACGTTCTTAGCAATAAAATCTAATGTTCAGAAATTAAACAACATGGTTGAAATACGAAAAAGGACACACATATAAGTATATTTTCAGTTGAGGTGGTATATTATATTGAGTTATGTTAAGTTCTTAAATGTGCGTCATGTTACAATACATTAACAAAGTTTTTATATGAACAAATAGTTTAAATGTTTAAAAAGCTCATGTCATGTTTTAATTCTGAGGTTATTATAATTTTTGTTATTGCTGCCACTTTTAAATTATTAAACTATTCTTCTAGGAGCGGTGAAATGGAAGACGCACCCGCCTGCGATTAACCACACAAACAGGGTTGGTACTTAATCACACAAAAGAGCGGGAAAGTGAGACAATTTCCCGCCAAATCCACTTCCCCCTCCCCTTACAATGTAAGGAAGTCTTGGCGGAATGGATTTTACTTTCACGAGCAATATCACACCTATTGTCTTTTCTGGAGAAGAACTGGAAGAAGGAAGGACAGAAGTTAATCTGCTGTGAAATAAAGCGCTACTCATTTTATAAAGTTCTATTTAATTTGGATAAGGCGAAGATTCCTCTCGAGATCCGTGCCCTGATTGAATATCCATAGTTAGTGAAATGGAGGATAACCCGTTTTTCCGTAAACTTGTATTGAATCTCTCATTAGACGAGATAACAATACACCCGTAGTAAAGTACACAACTCTCTTTGTACAAGGTAAATCTCTATAATACGAAAAGGTAGGCGCCTTATAGACTTTTCAATAAACCTTCTTGAAAAACACTGACCTGTACAGGTAGGTATAAAACATACTTGTTTATAATATATGCTTGTGTTAATGTGCTAGACTGAATGGTTTCGTGATCCTGGTCGAAGACTGAACTGGGATAAGGAATGTGAATAAGTTATTCCGGGGGGCGAAAACGGAAAGTATTTGCATAAGAGAAAAAAATATAACAATGTTGTATTCCTCACTCTTTTTCGTAGGAATTCATTCATTCATTCATTTCTCGGCACTACATCCCGGTGTGGGACTTGGCCTCCTCCACAACGGTCCTCCACTGACTTCTGTCTCTGGCCATCTCTCTCCATTCACCGGCTCCTTCCATTTTCTCCCAATCTTCTTCCACGCAATCTGCCCATCTTTTCCTCGGTCTGCCTCTTGGTCTCTTTTTGCGGGGCACCCACCTGGATATAATTTGTGGTGTTCTACCCTCTGGCATTCTTTCCACATGGCCAGCCCACCGTAGGCGTTGAGACTTACAGAATCTCACTACTGTTTCCTTGTTAATCAGTAGTTTAAGTTCAAACTTTCCTTTAAGTAAGTAAGTCCATCCTCCAGCGTGGGTCCAAAATTTTTTCTCAGTATTTTCCTCTCAAAAACTGCCAGCCTGCCTTCCTCTCTCTGCGTTAGAGATAATGTCTCACAGCCGTAGATGACTACCGGTCTTATGATAGTCTTATATATTAAAAGTTTGGTATTCATACACACGCGAAAAGATCTGTTTGCTGCTAAGAGGTGAATATTTCATTCTTCTGCCAGCTCGTTCATGGAATTGAGGTTCGAGCCCAGATAGGTGAAATGCTGGACCTCTTCGTACATATGATGTTCTATTTGTAAGCTTTGAATGGGATGTTGTTCGCGAGCTAACCATTTATATAACACCCGAATGGTATCTTTGTCATGTTCCATTCACACACATATTTCGTATGATGTATTTTTTTTATATATTTGCAATAGTGTGAAGATTTATAATAATTTATGTTAATTTTTTTTAAATAATAATTGATTGAATAAACAAAAAAAAATATTCCACTGAATATGTTCATAAATTTTACATTATATTTATTCAATGCTTTGGATATATCCTACCAATCATTTTTTTTTTTCGGCAAATTACGATTATAAAAAAGGAAATATAATATGTTTCATGCATAAGGAAGATCATTTTACTTACAAAAAAATATCAGCCATAAATAATTCGTTCTTCATTTAGTACATTTTTACATACAAGAGTTACCAAAAATTCCAACTCAAGCATTTCATACATTTTTATCTAGGTACCTACTTCATTATGTATGAGTAGGTATTCCTACGATTTTGTTTACATGTAGGAAAAGTCATAATAAATATGTAAGAAGATATGTATGATCCGTGTACCTACGTATCGCACAATGGCAAATAGTTCTAGATTGGTAGACACGTTCATTAAAGTTTGAAGTACCTACCCGGAGTAAACAACACGCGACCTTACCAGACTTGTTTCGCCGAGGAATATTTTTTTTATTTTCGTATTTGCGTTGAAGACTGAAAAGGTTTCTGTCTTATTTCCCAAAAATACCTGTCAAATAAGAAAGGAACCGAAGCTTTTATCAATATAAAACAGACATGATTGTTTCAACCCGCGCGAGAGCGCTGGGAAGCTTTCTTATTAAAACTTTTGAAAGCTGTTTTATTTGATTTGTTTCGAGCTTTTCAGCACCTCCATGTGAGCGTTTTCGTTCAAACGTAATGTAACGTTGACAACATAAAAATAAATTATCAACAGATACCTATACATATATACAAAATCACTTTATATGTACTATATAATACTTATATATAATATATAAGAAAAGTATTTATTTGAAATGGAATAATTAATTTGAAAAACTTTTGAAAAACAAACGAACCACAGAGGTCCTTTCTTGGTGTAATAATTTTAATCATATACGTTTTGAATGTAAAATTATTCGGAAAAAACAATGTTTTTATAAAGTTATTCAAATGTGAATCCACAACACAAAGTGAAGCAGGAAATATTTATATTAATCGAGTTTCAAGGATGGTACCTACAGTAAATAAATGTGTTTTTCTTTGCGTATCTCTGTGTACCGTGGTTTATTTTGTGACCAATAATGCAGTGATCTTTGCAATCGACATTCCGATCAACAAGCGATTAAAATACAAATTGCAATGATCCCCGAAACTTCGTTCCCAAAATAAACCGTAGAATGCAAACCTACACAAGATGCACATTTTTTTTTATTATAAATAATTTATGTTTTGGAAATTTATTAAACTCATTAATTGTAATGTAAATGTACATATACATGCACATAATATTATATATAATATATTCACGCTCACAATCACAATACATTTTTCAAATCAAATCAAATCAGTTCATTTTCTCAAAAGATATTACAAACATTTTTTATATAATAGTTTAAGACATCTATTGAGAATAGGTAAAATATAATAAATATATAATACCAGGAACGCATGAGTGATGGTTCGACATTAGGAATACAAGATACTCTCCAAACTCAAGAGTACTTGTCTTCTGAACGTACTGTCACGAATATGAAAGACATCGATCTCCGAAGCGATTATGTTCAGCAGTTTGATTGCTCTCCCTACCGGCATCACCAGAGGCAGGTTGGTTCTGCATGCTGGGAGATATACCATAACCATCCGGAACATAAAGATGGATAGCCTCTAAGATGACGGAATTCTCAAAGAATCCCCTGATAAGTCTGACTAATAATAAGTCAGGGCTGAAGGGTCAAAGTAATGTACGTAGTTTGTAATAAATAAAAAAAACTTAAGTACGATGCATTTTGTGTTTTGCAATAATAAGTTAATTGACGATACCGTATCAAAACATTCGAACAATATTTTATTATGTTATAAGTTATTTCAAATTCTTGCTGACATTTTAACGTTTTTTAACTATAAGGTTACCTCAGTTGGGAGATATTAAAACTTGGCCAATGATCAATAAACTACACGATCAATAAAATAACTAAAAAAAATAAATTCAAGACTTGAGTATATAACATAACAAGTTGCAATTTTTGTCTGTTTGCTTCCAGCTCGCTCTGAATCTCCGACATCCGTGACGCTCGCGCCAGGGGTGCAATTCGGCCCCGTCCGCCAGAAATGCCGGCGGCTCCCCGCTACACCCCTGCCTTGCATGAAACTTTCATGTCCCCTATCCCACACCCCCACCTGGCCCGATCTCCCTCAACTTACCTATAGAGTCATCCCCCTATCCGCGTGTGGCCCCCCGCGTACGCTCCGAGGTAAACATACCCCGTGCAAGGGTAAATAAATGTCCAATTATTTATTTATTTAGGGAATCCGCATTTTCTATGTATTTTGTACAATTGCAAAAACTAACATAATTTCTTCAAAAATGTATAAAAGGAAAAATGAGAATAATATATAATAGGTACTTTATTCATTATTATTTTGATATAATATTAATCAAAATACACTATTTGCCTTACTTTCGGATGAAGCGTTTGTTTATTTATTATTTCTTGAACCATGGTATTAAATTCCATATCAAATAAATTCGAATGTAAACATCCGTTTTCAAGATTTGATTAATTATTTTATAAGGTTGACATGACTTGCAAAGCAATTATCAAATGTAATCAGTAAGGACTTATTTATTTTTTTATTATTGTTTTTTCGAGTATACAGTTAGCGGAAAACGTAAAAAAAATTACAAATTGTCATAATTTTTATGCATCGCAATATTAATAGCCGTAATAAATAATACTAAAAAATAGTATGATCAACAACTCTGTTTTCACAACTTTTAACAACAGTGTTTTAATTAATAAAAAACAAACATCATTTTATCTAAAAACCAATTAAGTTTTGTTTCTTTGTACTAGTTTCTAAATATTCTAATAGTCTGAAGCCCTTAAATAATAGGATATATATAAGTTAAAATCTTTTACTCAGTACAAACGCGATATCAAGTGATCTAGAAGTATTTGTTCCTTTAAAAATCATGCCATTAAAACAGATTATGATGTGTTTTGTCTAATATAGCAGTGTCCAACTTATATAAAATGACATATATATTTTTTAATTACTTCTGGGATAACAAAAAGGTCATCTTTCGTGAAGAACACTATTTAAAAATTAGTAAATAGTGATTTAAAAGATCTAAGCTTATCAAACAAGACATTTAATTTTAAAGTTATAGGTACTATACATGTTAAACATTGCCATGTTTCCTTTGTTCCATTTTTGTTCCCAATTATTGTAATTTTTCTACTGCGATTATATAGAGTGCTAAAAGTATCTTCCTAAAAATTTCTTGGTAAATAAGCAATAAATAAACATACTATAATACCTAATAACCTCGCGTTAGCCTGCCACAGCGTCGACGAGCGTCCCCAGGTGGTAGATAGGGGAACGGTCGATGGATATGTATACCAATCCTCTCGGCTAGGTCCGATGGACCCGCTGACCAACGGTAGGTGCGGTCCTCTATTCATATTGGGGATTTAAACTCTTCAAGAATTGTACGGCCATAGGAAAGAAAAACTACAATATTTATGCAAATAAAAATCTTAGTATCAGAAACTATAAAGTTTATTTTTTTTATCGTTTTCTAGAAAAAACATTGAAAGCGGGAACCAACCTGCTGGAAAAGTTGAACTTTTTACTTAAAATAAAAATATGATGCACAACACCCCTCGGTTAATTCACTTAGATGGCAGATGTTTCGTGGAGCGAAACTGGGCGAAACAATTTAGAAAAAATGAGGCTTAAATGTCACTATAGCTACCAAAATATTACGTTAATTTTATGGTACAAAATAAGATAGTAATTTAAAACTAACAAACTGACCATCATACCATCTTTAGGCGTAGAGAATAAACGATCTCACTATTATTTCCTGACATACTTTTATCGCTTCCTCCACATTCATGCATCGTGGCATGCACGCACGTTGATGTACCCGATTTTTCATGTGGCCGACATTTATCATTTGATTGATTTGAAAGTGATAAATAATATATGAAAATAAGATAATACTCTATTTCTCGTACCATTTATATTGTCAACATACTCGTATACATTTTTCTTCATTATTTGGTTTCAGGTGTCCAAACCATCTTAATGACCCTATCATTATTTTATTCAAAAAACTGTCATTCGCACTGTATTCACATCGTATATTTGCATTCGATACTCTATTCGCCTAAGAGATCTCATTTCTACTGATCTATAATTTTTATTCGTCTTTCATTCTTATTTTGCCAATTCCTTGCTTTACTTCAATACATAAGGATCGGAATAAAAATACCTTTGCGCACTGCCAGCTAAGCCTTTTTGGATAGACTTTATATAATACAATAGCAGAAATTTATTTACACTAAAGCTACACAATAAATACTGTATTTAGTAGGTTTAAGGAAAACCAACTGCAAAAATAACTTCTTTTTTTATATATATAATTTGAATTAAAAATGCGTAAAAGAAAACACATTCCTCACAAGCTAATTGTGCATAAGCTTCATCAAATTATTCTTTAGCGTTTTCTATCGTAAAATGCTGTTAACAGTTAGATTTGCTTCCTGGTGTTGTATCCCTCTCCCGCGCGTACGCCAGAAACGTCCTTGGTAAGAGACGGAAAGTTTGACTAACTCCGGCATGGGTTTATTAGTGTAAGCAACTTCTCGAGTAAAATATAACGTCTCGGGTTGATTATCTTTTATTTTCATAAGAGAGACTGCGCTTTATTATTCGAACTGGCGACAATATTGCAAAGGGGTGAATAATACCACCCCCTAAATAAAAATGTGTACAAAGTTTTTCGCTAGCAAATAGCTTACTCACAAAAATATCTTCGGACATACGACTCCGCTATTTATCTAGTAGACGTAGCATATTTTTAAGATTTTGTTGAGTTTTAAATAATCTATAAATTTAAGATAAACTCAAGGCAGTAACACTGTGGAATTCCTTATTGACGATTTTTTTATGAATCAAAACACTGTTTTTTCCACTTTCCAGTTTTTTTTCGACATGTTTCGAAGGTTTTACTTTATCACCGGGAAAACGATATTAATTTACGTTTATATTGTTCTCTTAATGATAAGACAGTAAAGCCTTCACTACGTATCTATAAAAATAAACTTGAGAAACTTAAGTGGAGAATACAGTGTTTTATTTCATAAAAAATCATTGATTGCTTGATATTCTTTTCAAAATACACTTAAATGCGTTCATATGATTTATCCAGTGATTTTTTTTACTGTATTTTATATACACCACATCATCTCCTTTCTTTCTTTTTCACGTCAATGGCAAAATAGGCTCATGAGGATAGCCGTTATAGGGTTTAATTTTTTTTATCTTTAATTATGACCAAAATAATTAACACACCAACACCTAATTATCGGTTGTGTGAGGAGTCAAAGAATGATAAAAGACTTTGACAATCAATCTTCTTTGCCTACTATTTTAAAAAGCGTTATTTTTCTAGATATTTTATTGTATTTTATGAGAATGAAATGTTTCGCCATGCTAAGGCATCTTATGTCCGAAACATATGTTTTTTCAGCAATTATTAAATATGGAGTTTTACATCATTGTACAAGAAACAATAAGTATGTTAACTTATTACTTGAATATATTTAGAAGTCTGTAAAATTACTTGGATAAGTGATAAATATTTGACGAAGACAACTCTATATCAGCAAATACGAATATATTGAATGGCGAACAAAGAGATTGTTAAGATTCAACTGTCCGTGTTTTGTTTCTATAGTCTTTGTTTTATTCATTTTAACTCTTCTGTTCCGAACATATTTTATTGACACACATGTTACATCCATGTTCTTATAGAATATATGAAAACTTTCATTTTGATCAATGGAAAGGATTCTCATTTCCCCAAATGTGTCTGGGGATATGATTCGCATTTGAGGAGCGCTCCTAACTTTATGCCTTCATATTATGTGGTCTACCAATTTGTATGGATATTGAACAGTCATACCCGCAACCGGCTCCTAGGAATTCAGAAACTCGAATAGATTTGGGAAATGTATGATCTGTGCGCTCTTGTAAGGATTTTATTTATTTACAAGAAAATATTTTTAATAAAATTATATTACGATTTTTTTTTCTGGAAAACACATCTACCCAAAAAACATATTTTTGAATGTACCTACCTGAATAATTCATTTATACAGCTCAATATTTTATTGTATTTACTATTTATTAAAACAATTTCTACTTTGTATTTGATTAAATACAAAATTAAGATTTTGCCAGATTCATACAGGTAGGTATTTAAAATAATAGATGTAGTGCGCTGTAAAATTGCTTTGTTTCCGAAAATAAGTATAACCTTTTTTATCTTGTTAACAATATTTGTTCATCCCGCATTGAAAGTTCAATTGAATATGACATAATTTTTTAGTCCGTATTATTACATGTTTTCTGCCTGATAAAAACTAAAAGTATAATTTAATAATAATAAACAAAGTGACAGTAGATATTTTATATAAATATAAAATATTTTTTTGTATTAAGCACTTGATTGGTGTTATAGCACTATTAAAAATAAATACTGATTAGAAAGTATATTAATATATTATTTAATTTGTTTCTGTAACCCTGACGAAGCTTCGGCGGGAGCGAAACCGGTTGGTTTGTTAAAACAAGTAACGTGGTGTAAAAACAAAATATAATAGTCTTTTAAATAATTTAATAATTACATAATCGGGTGGTGGTCTAGGGGGTAGAACGCTTGGCTCCTGATCCAGGGGACTTGGTTCCTAATAATAATGAGCAACATATTTTCTGCTCACATTGAAGATTGTAAAAATAAATTCTAATATCATTGATTTAAATCCTTGGTATTAGTATTTTTTTTTTTTAATTAAATAAATAAAAAATTTAAATAAATAGTTTTTAATGAAATATTTATTTTATGCATCAATGTGGGTGGCCGAATAACCTACATAATAGTTTTTGGGATATTTATACGTAAAGTGGTTTCAATTCGTAATAATGATAAAGGAATAATGCTCGTCATAAACAACTCTGAATTTGGATTTCAACAAAATTTACATACATTGTGCCTAATTTCAAGTAATCAGACAGTCTGATGGACAAATAATTTCCGCCTAACGCATTGTCCGACTGCCTAATCGACCATACTTTTTTATTTATCCAGACTAGATTTTTTTTAAACATTTCCACAGAATCTGCTAAGAGATAATTCAGATGGCATAATAAAAAGGTCTCGTAGACTCCACCGCATATCATGGAGCAGTCACGACAGAATATCTAAGATTGCGTGGATCCCATTAACCCTGCTCACTGCTCTGCGGTTAATTGGATTCAGTTAACATAATAATGAACCAACGTGGATATGCGCAGACGAGTACATATTCGTAGACAGACATTCTAGTACAAGTTTTTCTAGCCGCCTAAGGACGTAAACGATAAAAATTTGCTATCTCGTTCTTACGCTAAACTTGACAAACTAAGATAATTTACATATTTCTCGGTAAGTATTTCTTCCTTTATGCAATACACTTTCGACTTTAAATTCGCATTAATTATTCCAAATAATAAATCGGTGGTGATATGGGTAAGAAACGTGAAACTCGCGATGACCATAAAAATAAATTATTGTTTCTGCTCACAATGAAGATTATAATTAAATTCTAAAACTATTAATTTAAATCAATGCTCTGTGCCTATATCAATAATTTATAATTTCTTCTTGTGAGTATACATTTACTGCAAAACCTAAATATGTTTTGTTTATTTTCTTTCTCATGACGATTATTTAATAAAAACTGTATATTATATTAAAAGCACTTTTTTATTACATTTTCATATGAAGCACTCACTTTGTGGTAAGGCATTTTAAACTTGTAGATATAAAATAATAAAATAATGTGTATTAAACCACGGTTTAATACTTTTTTTATTTATATATAAATAATAAAACTAGACTGAATAGACTGAGATGGGCCGGTCACGTGCAGAAGATGCCGTCATCGCGAACCCCAAAAAGATTGCTGGAGTGGCACCCAGGTGGTAAAAGACCAATTGGACGACCAAGGCTGCGATGGGAGGATGAAGTTGGGAGAGATGGAGCAAGATTGTTAAGAGTGTCAGATTGGAAGGTCGAAGCGGAGGACAGGAGGAGTTGGAGGCGAAGAATACTGGAGGCTAAGGCTCGATATGGGCTGTAGGGCCATCGAAGAAGAAGAAGAAGATATAAATAATAAAACATTATTTAAAGATAATAAAATATGTGTAAATAAAGAAAACTAGCCATTCAACCAATTTTATTTTCCATTGTACTTAACGTTTTATTGAATACATATACCTACCTAGCGAAAGGTATGTCAATAGTATTAATACTGTTTGGGTACAATGACAATAGTTAGCATACGTGTAGCATAGCTTTTTTATTAAATTAAAAATTTTAAGATTGAACATTGACAGTACAATGTTACTAGAAGAGTAATTAAAAAAGAAATATTATTTTTATTTACACCCTACAATTTAGCTATTCATTTCAGCCCTTTTTAAACACATAATTTATTAATTATTAAATGTTGTACTACCATAAACATTAATTTTGCTGAATTGTTTCGTAGCGTTATTATTTTTTTTTTATTATTATAACATATTTTCCTGTAAAGCTATTATGTAACTAACTAACTAACCATCACGCCGTCACCCCGGAGGGGTAGGCAGAAAGAATGGAACGCCACACTGTTCTGTCCTGACACACTTCTCTCGTTTCCTCTACATTCATACATCTTGTCATGCACGCACGTCGATTTCTCCGACACGTGACTGACATTTAATAATTGATTGATTTGATCATGTCACGTTTTCCTCGGCCTTCCTCTATTTCTAGCTCCGTTCACCCCGTTTACATATACCTTCTTTGCCATTCTGTCTTCACTCATTATATAATATTATGAAATGTCCTGTATATCTAATTTATTTATTTATTAACATATTTTGTGTGATGGAATGACTTTTATAGAGTATTCATAATAAGTTATGTAAAAAATCTAATACTGTATAATTTTGCACCGCATGCTGGGCTTACAAAAAAAAAATTGTCTTGTTTTTCACAGAAACTTATTTTGTTCCGTGGGTCGCCTTTGAAACAACCAGATCGGCTGGCGACCGGACGCTTAATAAGCATAAAATATTAATTATTATTGTCTTGCAACATTACATGCGTCGGCTACATTGCTATAATGTTATTCTGTATTCAAATAAGACCTCCCGCCTAGCAAGCCTGTGTACATCAGATGCTTACTTCAAGTATAGTACGTAGTTCGAATGCTATATACTGCAGGAGCAGTGGTATACCGACCTATCTGGAGGTCATAAATTATTTTATATTAACCTGTTGATTGTTAGATACGATAATGATCTGGCAAGCTATTATCGTTATGCATTTTGATCTGCGGATATGTTAAACATTCCTAACAATCATATAACCGATGTTTAAGCAATATGGTAGGTATATATGGTAGGTATAAAACTTGTTAGTAAATATAAAAAAAAATATTCTTAATATAAATGATAATGGCGTGTATCGCTTTGCTAAGGCATAATCATTTGTCTAAACACTAGCAAGGCGAAACAATGCATTCTCATCAAATATAATAATACTTCTAAAAAAAAAACGTTTTCATTCATACTGATTGTACGGGACAGATTGCTCCCCCCGTACTATTAATATTTATTTTGGCCGCTGACTGCTGCTCGTCTCCGATGTGGTGTGGATGGTTAAACGGAGAATACGGCGTGATGATGATTGTGTAATAAAACAAAGTTTTATTATATTATATGCGGCAATCGGTGCAGGGTAGAAGCAAAGAGAAGTTTACAGTAGCTCAAATTCTGGTTTTTACTTAATTAAGAGCGCCAAGCCTCTTACGCGCAGCGTGTCCACGCGTGTCAGAATTTGAAGGAAGAGAGAAGGCCGAGTCCTTACAAGACCCGCTTATATAGTCTCCGCAAACTAGAAAAAACGGTTATTCAACGTTTTTTCCAATTCCGGAGAAATTTAGTCAGCCGATGTGTTGCCAAGGCCTCTGATTGGCTGTTTAACATCGCGCGATCAACCGCAAAATTATTCCAAGAATAATCTCGATTGAGCTACTGCATGTATCTCGTTGCTAAGCGCTACCGATTGCCTTATTTATTTTAACATAAACAAATTAAACTTAAACGAATTAAACTTAAATTAACACAAAATACAAACACGAAATTAAATAATAAAATTAGTATAGTTAAAAATCAAATAAAAATTAATAAAATAATAAAAAAATATTCAAATTAAAACTACTCGCATACGTCCGATACACTCCCCCCGTGCAGTCTCGGCTGTACTACAATACTCGGGCGTATCTCGGGCGGTGAGTCCTTCGTCGTTGGGTCGTCTTTAGCTGCTGTGGGGCGCCTCCTGGAGCGCCAGGGGCGGTTGCGAGTGGAGAGGTGGTCGGCGTCTCTGGCTCCGGCTGGAACACTGCGACTCGGACAGCAGGTCGTACATATCTCCCGCTGCTGGTCTGGACCGCCACGGTCCGTGTCTGTCCGTCAGCTGCCGGGGTGGCCTCGACGACCCGTCCACGTGGCCATGTGTTCCGTGGCAGCGATGGGTCGGTGAGCAGCACTAGGTCCCCCACCTTGATGGGTGGGCGCTGATGGTGCCACTTCTGCCGATTGCCGATGGTTGGAATGTATTCCCGGAGCCAGCGTCTCCAGAAGCCGTCCGCGAGCTGCTGGCTGATGCGCCATTGCTTGCGCAGACAAGCATCTGGTCTGCCCTTCGCCAGTAGTGTGAGGTGCGGTCGCCTCGAGGCTCCCCCCATCAGGAAATGGTTGGGGGTCAGCGGCTCTTCGTCCTGCGGGTCCAGTGCGACGTGGGTCAGCGGGCGATTGTTGATGGTGTGCTCCACCTCTGCTAGCGCGGTCAGTAAGGTCTCTTCTCGCGGAGCTTGCTCCTTCAGAATCGCCCTCAGGGCCTGCTTCACCGACCGAACTAGTCGTTCCCATGCTCCTCCCATATGCGGGGCCGCGGGAGGAATGAACCGCCACTCCGTGCCGTTTTCCGCCAGATAGTCGCGGACTCGCTCATTTGCTGACAGCTCTGTGGTGGCTTCGCGCATTTCCCGGTCAGCGCCGTGAAAGTTCGTCCCGTTGTCCGTGACAACGACAGTAGGCTGTCCCCTGCGGGCGGACATCCTTCGTAGCGCCATGATAGCAGAGTCCGCGCTCATTGATGTCGTGAGCTCGATGTGCACTGCACGCGTCACCAGGCAGGTGAAAAGCGCGCCGTACCTCTTTTCACGGCGTCGACCGACTGCCACCTTCATTGGCCCGAAGTAATCCAGTCCGCAGTTCGCAAATGGTCGGGTATGTCTGGCTAATCGGATCTGGGGCAGCGGGGCCATTCTTGGCGGTAGCGGTTGGCACCGCCTGAAGCGGCACGTCGGGCAGTGGAATCGCAGAGCGCGCAGGTTAGAGCGCAGTCTCAATATGTGAAAACTGCTGCGCACTTCTGCTACCGTCTTCTCAATCGCTGGATGTAGTTCTTTCTCGTGCATGTGACGGAGCAGGAGACGAGTATAATGGTCATTTCCGTCGAGGATCACAGGTGAGCGCGTGTCGCCCGACACTCCGCGCAGCCCCTTCAGCCGGCTGTCCGCGCGTAGTATGCCCTCCTGGTCCTGGTATGGTGCGAGAGGGATCAGCCGGCTCGATCGCATGTCGCCGAAGGATCGGGCTTGCGAGGCCTTCGTTAGCCTCTTCTCGGCCTCGCGGATCTCCTCTGCACGGAGCGTTTCCTCTGGTTTCCGTCTGGCCGTGCCCTCACGGCACCGGCGGATGAATCGTAGGACCCACGCCGTGGCGCGGGTCAGGCGGCTCCACGACGAAAACCTCGTGACGTCGGGCAGTCCCTCCTCAATTTGTCCAAGGGTTCCAACAAATCGTGGACGTATCTCAAGGTCATCGGGCTGGGGCTGGAGGGCCTTCTCCTGTGGCCACTCGGGCTCTGGAGCCCTTATAAATGCGGGGCCGCCGAACCATTTCCCGTCGGGCGTTAGGTCTGGTGTTTCTCCGTCTCTGGTTCCGGCGTCGGCTGGGTTGAGCTTTGTTGGCACCCACCTCCAGGCAGAGGCGGACGACAGCTCATCTATTTCGCCGAGGCGATTGGAGACGAAGGCAGAGTAATTGCGGGGGTCCGTCCTGATCCAGCATAACACCGTGGTTGAATCAGTCCAGAACGTGGTCCTGGTGATGTTGGCCTGGCTCTCTCGTCTTATAGTGGCAGCCAGGCGGGCAGCCATCAGGGCGGCTTGTAGTTCCAGCCGAGGGATGGACAGTGGCTTGAGGGGCGCCACCTTGGTTTTGGCGGCCATGAACGAGATCTTATTGTCACATTCTCTAACCATGTAGGCGACGACGCAGCATGCCAACTCGGACGCGTCGCAGAATATGTGCAGGGTGACGTTGCCGCTTTTTTTTCCCACTGTGTATCGCGGGATCGCCACTTCAAGTTGACTCGCAAACTGCAGCCACTCCTGCCACTTCTTGGCTTGCTCCGGTTGGATTGCCTCGTCCCAGCCGACGCTTGACCGCCAGACAGCCTGTAAGAGGATCTTCGTCCTTATGGTCAGACAGGCGATGAAGCCCACCGGATCGAAGACCCTCATAACGGCGCTTAGTAGTTGCCGCTTCGTGGGCCGGGCTGTCGTGTCTTCGGTCCTCCGAAACTGGAATCGGAACTTGTCGGTGGCCGGGCTCCACTCCAGGCCCAAGATTTTCTCCGTTTCTTCGCCTCCGTCAATTGCCACGGCCGTCTTAGCTCTGGCATCGATGGGTACCTCCTGGATGGACGCGGGCTTGTTGGACGCCCAATTAGTCAGCTCGAAGCCGCTGGTCATCAGTGCACGTCGGATATCCCGGACGAGTACGGCGGCCTCCTCCGATGTATCCACGGCGTCCAGGTAGTCGTCCATGTAGAAATTCTGCTCAATCGCGGCGGCTGCTTCTGGGTATTGCACTGCGCATGCTTTGGCCGCTTTGTTGCGCACGAAGTGTGCACTGCTCGGGGAGCAGGTTGCTCCGAACATCATGGATGTGAGCATATAGGTTGCGGGCTCCGTTTGCGCAGTTGCGCGCCACAGGTACATTTGCGAGGCCCAGTCGGCCGGGCAGATCTTGATCCTCAGGAACATTTCTTTGATGTCGGCGGCGAGGGCCACCTTGCCCTCACGGAAACGGACGAGGTTCCCAAGGAGAGAGGTCAGCAGGTCGGGTCCAGTCAGAAGGCAGTCGTTCAGGGAGGTCCCTCGGCAGCGGCTGGCGGCGTCAAACACCACCCGAAACTTGCCGGGCTTGTTCGGGTTAGTTATGGCGAAGTGCGGCAAATACCATTTTCGGGCCGCAGGTGTAGCGGCCTCCGTATCGCTTAGTTGTCTGGCGTAGCCCTTTGCAACAAGCTGCTCCATTCTCTCGATGTATTGGGCCGCCAAAAGCGGGTCTTTTCGCAGTTTCCGCTCCAAGGAGTACAGCCTTCTCAGCGCGCATGCCCGATTGTCTGGTAGTAGGCAGGAGTCCTCCTTCCACAGGAGGCCGGTTTCCCAGCTGCCGTTTGCGAGTCGCCGGGTGGTCCGTTCCATCAGCTGCTCTGCCCTGGCGATTTCGACGTTCACTCGTTCCGCAGCCGTCACTCCGAGGGAGTCGACCGCGAAATTAAAGCGGAGTAAGTTGTCCAGCCGCATGTCTTGTGGATCCTTTTCCTGCCGTAGTGCCAGAGCTGTCTCATGGAGCGTCGTGCCCTGTGGGCCACCGCAGGCAAGCCAACCAAGCGCCGTCCGTAATTTAATGGGTTCGCCTGGCCTTTCATCCACTTCTCGGGAGACAATCAGGTGAGCGTTGTCCATCCCGATTAGCAGGCGTGGGCGGACAAGTTCTCCGCTACTGAGTGACTGCTCGGGGAGGTTCAGCTTCCGGATTGTGTAGGCGTCGATGATGTACGACCGGCCTTCGGCGCTGCGGATGCCAATCTGCACGAGTCGAGCTTGCGTCTCTGTGTGGCATGGTCCTAACGCCCCATGCAAGTGGAGTGTCTGCAGCGCTCCGCTTGTCTTGGCGCCGACTCTTTTGCTGTTTCAGCGTCCATCAGCGTCAGCGTTGATCCTTCATCCAGGAGGGCGTGAGCGGGTTCTGTGCCATCTGGGCCGCTGATTTCTATTTCTACGACTTTCAGGAGGATGCTTGATGATGGAGGACGCGTGATATGTGCGACCGTCCCTGTGGCAGTCATGGGTCTGTGCAGGAGGGCATGATGGTTCCCTCCGCATCCTTCGGTGGAACATACTTTCGTGCATTGGCCTTTGTGGAAGGAGAGGCAACGAGTGCAAGCGCTCGTCATCTTGATCAGTTTCCATCGTCGTTTGATGTCACTGGCTGAGAATTCGGGGCACTGCTTCATCATGTGCTGAGGAGAGTAACAGACTGCGCATGCGCCCCTGATATCCTTTCTGGTTGGCTCGGCAGGATGTTTCTTTGCTTGTGGCGCTTGCTGCGGTACATCGTATGTGGTGTGTACCGTAGCGTGCCGATCCCGTCCTGTTTGGGATCTTCCTTTCACTGCGCAGCCGCCGTGGGTCATTCCGTTCATGATCTGCCGGAGGAAGTCTGCGAAGTGGTGGACGGTAACGGGTGCCGCAATCTGGTTGGCGACCCATACCCACATCACCCGAAACATGAGTGGCAGTTTCGAGGTCATGTCGTTCAGTAGTGACGGGTGGCCGAGGTAGTCCACTGGCAGGAGCTTCAGCGATGCCACCATGTTCTGCACAGCTAGGCAGAAGTCCACAAGCTGCTCGTTGGTGCTGGTGTCCATCAGGGATGGCAACTTCCGCACCTTCTCCAGCATCAGTGTAGCGATGGCGTTTGGGTCCCCGAAGCGGCGTCCAAGCACATCAATGATGAAAGGCACTTGTGATGGCTGGAGCAGGAGGGTTGCTACGGCCTCCCGGGCCCTCCCAGTGAGGGCGCGCTGCAGTCGGAGGAGATTCTCGGCATTGGTCATCCCGCAGGTGGCGGTTGACTGCTGGAACTGAGCGTGCCAGGACGGCCACTCGAGAGGATCGCCAGAGAAATTCGGCAGGTCCTTTCCTAGGGTCTGCCGAGCCATGAAGGTCGCCATTTGATGTCCCTGCTCCGCAGACATCTGAGATGAGTGGTTGCGTGCGCCTAGGAGCGCCTCTGTCATCAGTGCGGCTAGTTGGGCGATGGGCTCCGATCCTGGAGCGCGTCCTGCTCCCGGCGCGTTATCCGTGGTGGGGGTATCAGCAGGTGGCCCCTGCCACCCGCCGTTTGCGGCTGCTGTGCTCGTGGAGGCGGCAGGTCCCCACTGCGTGCTGCCCAGCGCCAGGCCCTGCAGGCCGGCTGCTGGAGCGGCGTTGTATGCATTGATTGGCTGCCACGGCGTGCCGCCCGGCGCCAGGCCCTGCAGGCCGGCCGCTGGAGCGGAGCTGGTGACATTGATTGGCTGCCACGGCGTACCGCCCGGCGCCAGGCCCTGCAGGCCGGCCGCTGGAGCGGAGCTGGTGACATTGATTGGCTGCCACGGCGTACCGCCCGGCGCCAGGCCCTGCAGGCCGGCCGCTGGAGCGGAGCTGGTGACATTGATTGGCTGCCACGGCGTACCGCCCGGCGCCAGGCCCTGCAGGCCGGCCGCTGGAGCGGAGCTGGTGACATTGATTGGCTGCCACGGCGTACCGCCCGGCGCCAGGCCCTGCAGGCCGGCCGCTGGAGCGGAGCTGGTGACATTGATTGGCTGCCACGGCGTACCGCCCGGCGCCAGGCCCTGCAGGCCGGCCGCTGGAGCGGAGCTGGTGACATTGATTGGCTGCCACGGCGTACCGCCCGGCGCCAGGCCCTGCAGGCCGGCCGCTGGAGCGGAGCTGGTGACATTGATTGGCTGCCACGGCGTACCGCCCGGCGCCAGGCCCTGCAGGCCGGCCGCTGGAGCGGAGCTGGTGACATTGATTGGCTGCCACGGCGTACCGCCCGGCGCCAGGCCCTGCAGGCCGGCCGCTGGAGCGGAGCTGGTGACATTGATTGGCTGCCACGGCGTACCGCCCGGCGCCAGGCCCTGCAGGCCGGCCGCTGGAGCGGAGCTGGTTGGCTGCCCTCTGTATCCACTGTTGATATTCTCCCACAGCGATCCACTGTGAGAGAGATGATCGGTGCCTCTGGCTGGATACATGTCGTAGGACGGCAATCCACCGTCCTTTGCGGGATCTGCACATCCCCACTGCGCGCCGCTGGGTGGCGGGTCTCCTCGACCGGCCGCCGGCTCGCCAAAGTGAGGTTGCTTCCCTTGTTGGTGTCCACTGGTCAGCGTGGAATATGTGGACTGCAGTAGCTGCTGTGGAGGACTGGGCTGGGCCGGCAATGCTCCGGCTTTAGTCGTGGTCCCCTGGAGCAGCAGCGAGGCCTGAAGCTGCTCAATGCGTCGGTCAAAGGCGAGCCGCTGTGATCGCAGCTCGCTGCGCAGTAAGCGGACGACGTCCTCTGTTGGAGGTGCAGACAGGTCCTCATCCTCGCTGTCCGAGTTACTACTCGGCCATGGTGCAGTTTTAGTTAGAGCGGCCCCGCCGACCGGCTGGTCGGCTCGTCGCTCTGATGCGTCACTTCTTCCAGTCATTTCCAGACGTTGAGCTACTTCTTCGCTGTAGAGGGGCGAAGGCGAGCACTCCTGAAGCCACTCGGAGGCTGGCTGGTCTCTAGAAGGGATCCGGCCAGCGGGCGCAGGCTGCTCGATTGCGATGAGGGAGGCTGCCGGGGGCGCTAGGCCCTGGTCGGCAGCGCTGGCAGGTGGTGCAGTCTCTCCGGCGGCGGTTATAGAAGGTCCAGCGGGCCCACTGGAAACTTCCTTCCCGGAGCGGAGTGAAGGCGACATCGGAGATGAGACTGATCCGCGGCTCGAAGGACCAAATGTACGGGACAGATTGCTCCCCCCGTACTATTAATATTTATTTTGGCCGCTGACTGCTGCTCGTCTCCGATGTGGTGTGGATGGTTAAACGGAGAATACGGCGTGATGATGATTGTGTAATAAAACAAAGTTTTATTATATTATATGCGGCAATCGGTGCAGGGTAGAAGCAAAGAGAAGTTTACAGTAGCTCAAATTCTGGTTTTTACTTAATTAAGAGCGCCAAGCCTCTTACGCGCAGCGTGTCCACGCGTGTCAGAATTTGAAGGAAGAGAGAAGGCCGAGTCCTTACAAGACCCGCTTATATAGTCTCCGCAAACTAGAAAAAACGGTTATTCAACGTTTTTTCCAATTCCGGAGAAATTTAGTCAGCCGATGTGTTGCCAAGGCCTCTGATTGGCTGTTTAACATCGCGCGATCAACCGCAAAATTATTCCAAGAATAATCTCGATTGAGCTACTGCATGTATCTCGTTGCTAAGCGCTACCGATTGCCTTATTTATTTTAACATAAACAAATTAAACTTAAACGAATTAAACTTAAATTAACACAAAATACAAACACGAAATTAAATAATAAAATTAGTATAGTTAAAAATCAAATAAAAATTAATAAAATAATAAAAAAATATTCAAATTAAAACTACTCGCATACGTCCGATACACTGATTATTTAATGTAAACTAATAGACAAATTTTCAAAAAACAATATTCAAAAAAAAAATCTGAGAAATTTTAATTAATGAAATATTTTCATATGTAAACACATTTTTTTTTTAAAAGGCAGTCAAAATAATCGCTTATTAATAAAATAAATAAATAAATATAGCACTAGTCGATAGATGACAAATTATATTGTTATCTTCACCTTAATAAATATTTAATATTAATATATCAATTTGTAGAGTATTCTTTGAATACAAATATTATTTCAAGATTCCTAAAATAACCCATGTTAAAAGTAATGTTTTAATAAGTGCTCTAAACATTTTAAATACATATTAAATCTGAAAAAGGTAATCATCTGTGAAAAAAACACTATTGAATTAAATTAATAATCTCATATGTTAATCCAATGGTTTTACAGATATTCGTTCATTTTAAATAATAATTAAATAAATCAACAGTTTTTTTGTGTTTTTGGTATACAACCACTTTGATTTTGAGAATGAGAGCCTACCAGTTTCGCTCTATGCGAACTTCCTCAGGGCCTTTTACATGAAAAAAAATTTAACTACATCCATTTTTTTTCTTTATTAAGTCTTCAACAAGTTGAAAAAGAAGTAATATACGAGTAGATAATTGAAAAAATGTATCAACATACAATGATATATATCTAGATATCAAGTCACTTTATCTATTATTTGTTAGTTACATTAGAACCCCACTAAGGGTATCCTTTGTAGCTGCTTAATATCAAGCTCTCAGAACAAATAAGAGAGTGTTGTATCTAGAGGCGAGCTATTAGCAGATGTGACGTCATGTCAATAAACAATAGTTAACATACAACAGAAGTCGAAGCCCAACAGGAAGGCCAGTCCATCGCAAGATCACTAATGGATGCTGATGATGATAAATAGTTCAGATACACAAATGAGAGAAACACAGAGTGGTCTGAAACATACGTAAGTATTTTGTAATAAATATTATATTCATTAAATCATCAACAATTTAATGTATGTAAACGCTTCAGAATAGATGCAAAATAGATTCGAAAAAATATAGCAGTGCGCAATGGTGTTCTTGTGGCAACCCTTATGTATAGAAGTGAAGCATGGAACTGGCAAAAGAAGGATAAAAGTATAATTAACGCAGTAGAAATGAGATCTCTAAGACGAACGTGTGTGTAAATCTGTATATGATAGAGTGTCAAATGCAAATATAAGAAATAAATGTGATGCGAATGAAAGTGTTATGAACAAAATAATGAAAGAGTAGTTAAGATGGTTTGGACACATGGAAAGAACGAGTGAAGACAGAATGGTGAAACGACGTGAACGGAGCTTGAAACAGAGGAAGGCCGAGGAAAACGTGGCATGATCAAATCAATCAAATATTAAATGTCGATCACGTGAGGAGTCGGGGAAATCGACGTGCGTGCATGACAAGATGTATGAATGTAGAGGAATCGCGAGAAGTATATCAGAACAGAACAGTGTGGTAGCCCATTCTTTCTGCCTACCCCTCCGGGGAGACGGCGTGATGGTTAGTTAGTTAGTTAATTAGAAAAATATGATTTTCGTAGCTCCAACATATTAGTAAAAGTAACGGTCATGGAACTGCGGAGGTGCTGTTTCGCGCGGTTAACGAAAGAGTAAGTATCTCTCACAAGTGATAGTCAACTTCGGAGAATCGTATAATACATTAAAAAAAAAGTAAAAATCGATAATTCATAACCTCAAAAGATAAAAAGAATACCGTTCCGATTCTTAAAAATCATTTAACACTTTGAAATTCCACAGCATTTTAAGTTTAACAAAAAAAAATAGAAAAATATTGAGGAAGATATACTTTGAATATACGAAATTTTTGACATGCTTTACCTTGATATTGAGTTATCAAAATCGGAATTATCAAACATCAAAAATAACAAATCATTACAATGGATTGTTTATTGCTGCTTGAATAAAGAAGTTCAATTCCAAATAGTGTATATTAATGAAAATATCAGATTTCAAATCAAATCAAATCAGTTTGTTTACTCAAAAGACATTACAAACAGCATAAATGTTTAAGGCAGTACAGGTAAGATATTATACACATACAACATAATACCAGGAACCCATTAGTAATGGTTCGACATTAGGAAGCAAGATGGAAGACATTAGGAAGACAGATTTAAATAAGAAGTCTTATAATACTTTTGGGAGTGACATATTACACCTCGTTCTAATCAAATTTAATACAGAATTAATTATAATGCCCTTACCAAGCGAAATATACCACTCTAATAATACATAATAATAAAGATTAAAAATATGCATTTTTGCGTGTAAATAAAAAGTTTTGTAATAAGTTTTAAATTGTATTTTTATTTGTTAAAAATTATAATGCTATTCATTTATTCGTTAAATAATATAGATAGTTTTGGTACAACTAGGAAATCTAATTAATGTCACTATGTATAGGTAGGTAAGTATAGTACAAGATACTGCAACTGGCAAAGTGCTCTAAGGAAGAATGGCAAAGTATCCCCAATGCTTTTACCTAAGGCCAGTGGGTATTCCCTAGAGGCGGCTCCGCCCTCTTAGGGCTGAGTAACTTTGTTGTTGATGATTGTTATTTATTACTTTAGACGGATAAAGAGGATAGCTGGAAGTTATTAATTAAATTCAGACGAAGGCATGCTCTTTATATGTAGTGGAAGCTAGAGAAATATGTCAAGAAACCAAAGTGCAACGCTTCTTTGCAAACCCCTCAGAAGCAACGATACCACTAGCAAACTTGATAGTGTGATTAATTTATTTATGTGCATGTAAAAAAAATTCAATGTCGTTATTATTTATTGATTTATATACACGAATAGGAAGGTGTTTCTTTGTTATCATATAATTTAGAATTAAAAAATCTGTATTATGTTGTATTGTTAACAATATCAGAATAATATAAATAGGCACCTACATAATTTTAAATTAAAATAAAAAAATTAAATAAAATATAATATCTCATAAAATATTTTTTAATCGTTTGTTATATTACGTATTAGTTATATTATTCAAAAGTAGTACAATAATCGTTACAGGTTATTTTTTCAAATTCTTTCATTTAAAATCTAGGAATCTATGAAGCTAGGGTAGAATTGAAACTAGTTGGATTCAAATATAATTACCATGCCATGGTCTTGTAAACAAAGTGTTTATTTTTTTATAAATATAATTTTTTTTATTTTAAGTGGGTGCTTAATATATTATTTAATTTTTATTATTTCCTTATTGAATTTCATCTATGTAGTCGTTAAGATCGTTTGGACACATGGAAAGAATGAGTGAAGACAGAATGGTGAAAATGGTATATGTAAACAACGTGAACGGAGCTAGAAATAGAGGAAGGCCGAGAAAAACGTGGCCCGATGAAATCATTCAAATATTAAATGTCGGTCACGTGAGGAGTCGGAGAAATCGACGTGCGTGCATGACACGATGTATGAATGTAGAGGAAGCGACAGTAGTATGTCAAAACAGAACAATGCGGCGGTCCATTCTTTCTGCCTACCCCTCCGGAGAGACGGCGTGATAGTTAGTTAATTAGCATATATGCACATAAATATCACATTACCTCACTTAAATTTTTTTATATTAAATTTACACATTGAAATATCAGAAAAATATTTGAAATTACAAAATAAGCACTAAGCTAATATTCAAAAAATGTTGGCAACATTTCACTACGGAGGCTTCGATACAGGATTTTCATCCGAGACGCAAACCAACTCTGAGCGGCGAAGCCAAGCGGTGAATGGACAAAGCTTTTAATAACCGTTGTACTGCCTGCGCTTGTATTGGTAACCTGCGTGAGCTTTATATCTCACACACACATGCCCGTAGGCCGTTATGTGTTGTGCGGGTACCCACGCAACCTGTTTCTCGCATACATAGAGATGGCACATTATCCAAATGGACCTATAGAGTTGCAGCATCACCTGATAGGACCGGGTTCAGAGATAAGGCGTAAATTTAATAAGTGTGATTGGAAAAAAACTCACCTCATTCGCTTCACTCCGGATCTCACAAGATGATTATCTCATATATAAGTGTCACATTGATATATCAGGATATCGCGGAATGATATAGTCTAAAGTTTTTTACGCGATACATCGTCATTTATTATATTCGATTCAGATTCTTAAAACGAATATTTTGTTTTTCAAATGTTGAAAACACGTGAATGGTGTCAGAAATGTAGTAACATTTTTAAGGTTATTAAAAATGATTTTAATTCAATACTTTTCACTGAGGAATGTACAACAATTGAAGCTGTTTTTCCTTAAAGGTAGACTCGAAGACTGGTGGAGGTTTCCCGCGCTGTGTCGATACGCGAGAGCTTATCTCAGACGAAATGAATGCACGTAAAAACTGAGACGGTTTTGCCAGTGTTACAGTTGTTTCGTTTGCCAATTTATACGCCATGGCTTCACTTTATAGTGATTTACTATAAAACTCCAGAACAGTATTATTAGCAGCGGTGTATGCGTAAAGAAAACATTTCGCCGAGATCTGTTTCCCTCCGGTTCTCGGCGGCCGTTTCGGCGCGGATCGAATGGCGATTGATCACAAAATATTCCCGCAGAAGGAAAAAGAGAAATATTTTAATACAGTCCGCTTATCAGAATACGGTCCAGTTACTTGGAATAAAAGCAACTGAAAGGCTTTATCAGTGGACATTAATATTATGGATATTGTGTCGTTTGAGTGCCCATTGAAATACAAGGCCCCAAGCGAGTTCAGAACTAATAGTCAAAACCTAACTATTATTTCGTATTATTCAGATGTTATTTCTAATAAAAACGTATCAGAAAATACTTAAATATTAAGATTATTAATAAGAAAAGAATCTTCGCTTAGGAGCTTAAACGAATAAATAATTAATACGAATGAAAATTTTTGTTTTTAGATGTTTTGTTAAACGAGTAGTTCATGGGAATATCATGTTTCGTCTCTCAGGTATTCTCAAATGTCACATTTGATTATGCCTCAGAAAAGTGAACTATGTCATTCCCAAAAACAATAATAAAACTTCTAGAAAACATACGATTACATTCGTACCTATTAATTATTTTGTATGGAGTTTAACAGAGTTCATGAAACAATAAATTAACTATTTAAGACTAATCTATACACATATAAATAAAAACACTGTTTTTTCCCATTCCCGTTTATTATTCTCGACATGTTACGAAGGTTTAATACCTTCATTGTCGGGAAAACTAAATAAACCTTTTGTTTTGTTCTCCAGATAATAAAGGTAATTTGTTCGAAACATGTCGAGGACAATATTTTTATCGACATGTTTCGAAGGTATTATACCTTCATCAACAAGAGAACGATGTGAACTGTTTTTAATCATATTAGTAATCGTGAAAAATCGTAAAACCATCGAAACGCTTCGAAAAAAATAAACTTAAAAATAAAAATTTACAGGAAAATTATACGGTAAATCTGAAAATTTAAATTTTTATTTATTTATTTAGATAAAATGCAATTTTACGTTATTATTAATTTCTGTCATTTGATCGTTTCTATAATTTTAATTCATTAGATTTTGTTTCACTTCACATAAAAAGTGAAAAGTTGTTTCTACAAACTATTCCTGATACAACAATATACAACAAAAAAATTTAAATTAAAATATTTTTTAATGAATACGTTACTCAAGTTTCACTTTTGCGACTTCGTCCCCGAACACAATTCGTGCATTTTCAGGAGAGAAAAAACAATACAATAGCTAATGTAATAATTTTTCAACATTATCTGAAATGTGCTCGTAAGTAGGTACTTCAATCCCGCAAATACTAACCATTATTACACTTGATCGACCTCATTTACGATTTTAATGTTAAGGCATAAGTTATGCAAAATAAAGTGTTTGCTGAGATTAAATAAATAATAAAACGTAAAAGCAAGATCTAACGATAAGAACAAAGAAAACTGTTTGCTAAGCAAAATGCTAAAAGATAAGCATAATATGTGTTTAGTTATATAACCATGATTCTACTAATATTATACTACATATACCAATATTTCTGTAGGTACTTATTTGGTAAAAACAAAAAGTTCCATATGCAAACATGCCTTTGGGACCTATTGCCAAATAAGTAGGTACATACATGTTTCATAAGTTTTCATCTGAAGATCATTTATACGTATTCTAGAAAAGTACATATATGATTTTCATAAAATAAAATGGAAAGTTAAATGTTGACCCCATCCTTTCCAGATATAATCAGACTGCTGAGCTTCAGAGGAGAATCTTGGGTGGGCGGCATATGACAATATGAAGAAGTTCTTTGACAGTAACATTCCCCAAAGTAAGAAACGCAGAATATATGACTAATGTGAACTTCCAGTACTAGCATATGGAGCAGAAACGCTAACCCTCACCAAGTATATCATAAGAAAACTTCGTATAGCATAAAGGAAATACGAAAGAGCCATGCTACATGTAAGACTCCGGGATGTCGGGAGTAACGGATGTCGTCAAAAGGGTGGCTCAGATTGGTAGACGATAGACGGACCAAGAGGATAGGGGAGTGGAGACCCCGCGAAGAGAAAAGAAACAAAAGGAGACCCCCCACACGATGATCTGATGATATTTGAAAATTTGTGGTGATTGGATGCAAAAGGCACAAGACATGAATACGTGGAGAGGTATGGGGGAGACCTGTGTCCAGCAGTGGGCGACAAAGGCTATTTAAGTAAAATAAAATGATGACTAAGAATAAAAAAATCTACATGAAAACATGCAGTTTAATGTACAAAAGTATAATGCAAAAAAATTGCTTATTTTATTTGGAAAATAAAAAAAATAGGTGTATGCTCATATCTTCTTCTCCGGTCTCAATCTAAAAATTTATCTGCAGCAAGGTGACGCATCTCCTGTTTCACTCCGCTCGGTCCTCGGCAACTCTCTTTAACTCTAGTTACTCCTGGCGAGGTCGTCCTCTGCCAATCGATCCCTCGACCATTCCCTCCAATACATCATGCAGGAAACATTCGTGTCGCAACACATGACCAATCCATCTCGCGCCTCTCCGCTATGGTGTTCAACATATGCCTATTCTCTTCAACTCTGCTGAGAACCTTCTCATTTGTAACGTGGTCCCTCCATGAAACACGGGCAATTCGTCGGTAGGTCCACATTTCAAACGCCTCCAGCCTTTTGCGCTCTCTTTCGCCCAGACACTAAGTCTCGCAGCCGTATAGTTAAACATTCTACACCAATGTTTTTATTAGTGGTTTTCGGAGGTTTGGGTCTATGTTATTGGACTCGAATATGTTAGCTTTCTTGTTGAAGGCAAGTTTAACCCGGTGGATACGACTATCGACCATCTCATGGTAAACAAAAGTCTCATATCAGGGATTTCAAATTCAAAGGAAACCTCTGTTCACGAATTAGTGATTCTATTTTTTTCAGTACTGTTAGTATTAGGATAGTAAGAAATCAAATAATTGTGTAATTAAGTATTTACCAAACAGATCCACTTCTTCGTCATCATGTCAATATAAGCTCTTATATAAATTATGCATAGCCCTAAAAAGGGTTCCATCTCTCCTAATTCTCTTCCGAAAGTTGTGGAAGGTTCAACCGACTTTGTGTCGTTCCAAAAGCACCTGGTGTTACAGTAACTCACACATGGAAGTATCTTCCTAAATGTATTAAGAAGTGCAAATACTTTACGAGGAAATATAACACTTTTCTTTGTAAGTTGTATTCAAAGAATCTAAAAATATTATGTAACTGCGAATAATGATATGAAAATCGACTTATAAAAAAAGTAATGTGTGAAATCTTCGTCGAAGACTTTTTATAACTAACGCGATCAGCGAGTCAATCATTTATGAAAAATCTAAAGTACAAATGATGATTGAAAATCCGAATAAAGTTTATTCAAATCCAAAATATATAATACAAACAATTATACAGCGGTTTTTTACATAATATAAAAAAAAATTACTAGACTATTTTTCATTTATTTCGTAATGCTGTTTGAAGAAATTATTCTTCTTCTTCTTCTTCTTTTAATAGATCTGACGATCTGTGACAAAGAAATCATATCTCGTCGGATCATGAGATCCAGCTGTCCCTCCATCTCTTAGGCGGTCTTCCAGGTGGGCGGTGTCCGGAGGGGATTTCATAAGCGGCTGTATATGCGAGTCTGTCACCATCCATTCGGGCTACATGGTCCCTCCAGTATCTTCTTCTGGATCTATTCCACTGAACGATATCTCTATTTCGCAGGTTTTTCTTATGTCTACGTTGCGGACACGATCTCAGAGGGTTTTTCCAGTAATTGATCTTAGGACCTTCATCTCCGATGTTCTTAGTAGTCCCTTGGTTCACACAGTGTCAGCCCGCGTCTCTACAGCGTACGTCATGATTCTGATCTTGCTGTCGATACGCATGTGCTTGTTCTTCCAGACCAGATTCTTCAGGCATCCTGGCACGGCAGAGGCTTTACTGACTTGTTCACGTACTTCGGTATAAAGGTCACTTTGGCTGCAGATCTCCATTCAATGAAGAATTTCATGCTATTTATTTTATTGATTAAACATTATAAGAAGAAACTTCTTTGGTTTCAGTTTTTGAATCAACTAAAATCGGCTTTTATATATATACTTACATGAAAGAAAACTCCGTAACATACACGTTCAATACACAATATATGAAAACATTGTATAGTAAATAAGTTATGTTACTCCCTAAGCAGTTCGATACCTGTGATATTATCTTCGTATATTCTCTTATGACGATAAATCCAAACCATGAATCCCTCCCAGTAAACTCCTACGTGCCTTCCTACTTTATATCTTCCCGAAACAAATTCAGCAAGGACTCCAGCCTAGCGGCTACACGAGAGATAGTGGGTGTGTATGTAGCAATACAAACAAAATGACGTATGTGTGTACAGAGTGTTCCTTTTCAAATAAGCGCTCAATTATATAAAACTGCAAAAAACAAAATGTGCACGCAATCCGAAATTATTATATCTAATACTTTTATTAAAATATTGAACGGCGTTACTCTATTTAGTTAACGAATTTAATGGTCAAAGATTGTGAGGAATTATCCAATTGATTTACTTCGACGTAAGATCTACCAAGAACACAAACTCGTATACGATACTCGTATACTAGCAGTACATATATTTAAAATAAACTAAATCTTAAAGTTAATGTCAACACGTAGAAAATCTATGTATTTTTGTATATTAATATTTATTAAGTTTATTAAAATCAACACATAGAACAGATCAGAAGCTTCAGATATAAAGGCATTGACATGGTTGGAGGAGCTGACCTGCGTTAAGAAATACAAGCCCAAGTCAATAAGGCAGTTGCAATTTCTTCTTCATCATCTTATTCCTCAATTTCTACCCTTGATACAGCAACTCTTAACTAGCTCTAAACTAGCAACACTTCGTTTCAGTTAATTTTACCTAGTCTGAAAGCCAGTATTTTAAGCAGTGTATGCAATGCCGTTAGCGCAATTTTAATCTTCTTGCTTTTCTTTTGGTATCATAATATACGAGTATGTGATATATAGCTAATCTATCGCCATTTTATTGTCACGTAAATTCTACCAAATGTCATCGCCAGGAATCGAACTCGGGACATTTGGTGTGGTGGTCATAGCTCTTGCTAATCTGCCACGAAAGTCATAAAATATTACGACTTTCATGGCAGAATGGCAAGATCTTTGACTTCCACACCGAAGGTCCCGGTAATGGCAGTGTGACTGTCACTCTGTCCTTGCTCTGGTATAGAGATAACGTGACAATAAAATGGCGATATATTAGCTACCTATTACATGTCATGAGAATCAATATGATAGCTATACCCTTTACATCGATTTGGCACGCACTGTAATGATGCAAAGAGCGATTCAACAAAATAAGAATAATAATAATAATTGTCACACTGTCTTTGATCTGGGATAGAATTCACGTGAGAATAAAATGGCGATAGATTAGCTACCTATCACATGTCATAAGAATCAATATGATAGTTACACCATTAACATCGATTTGGCTCGTGCTGTAATGATTTAAAGAGCGATTTAACCAAATAATAATATTATTCTTCAAGTGCCCTGTCGTGTTCCCCCAACGTTGGCGATCACCTCGGCAAACCTGTCCCTGTCCTGCGCCGCATGAAACACTCCTCCACACTTTGGATACCAGTCCACTCCCTCATGTTTCGCAGCCAGGACATTTGTCTCCTACCGGGCCCTCTGCGTCCCTCAATTTTCCCCTCCAAATAATATAATAATAAATTGGATAATTTATAAAGCGCCATTTTTATGAATTACTCATCTCCAATATCAGTTGGAGAAGGTGGTACTTTTCCCCACGCAGTATATGACCCGGATGTGAAATCTCTCGAACCTTGATAGTTGATAACAGTTCCCTGTCAACTCTAGTTCGCCTCAGGACTTCGGTATAGTAAAATAATAATAATTATTATTATTATTATTATCATAGTTATTAAATAATTAGCTCTTAGACGAATGTGTGGATACTCTGTGTATTATAGAGTGTCGAATGAAAATATAAGAAGTGAATGCGGTGCGAATAAAAGTGTGGGTGTCATGAATAAAATAATGAAAGGATCATTAAGATGGTTTGGACATATGGAAAGAATGAATGAAGAAAGAATGGTAAAAAAATTATATGTTAATGATGTAAATGGAACCAGAAATAGAGGAAGACCGAGGAAAACGTGGCACGATCAAATAAATCAAATATTGAATGTTGGCCATGTGAGGAGTCAGAGAAATCGACGCGCGTGCATGACACGATGCATTAATGTTGAGGAAGCGAGAGAAATATGTCAGGAAAGAAAAGTGTGCAGTCCATTATTTCTGCCTACCCCTTCGGGGAGACGGCGTGATGGTTAGTTAGTTAGTTAGTTATTAAATATGTAGATGGGCTCATTATTAGGACACTCTGTAGATGTATGAAAACCAGTTAGGACAAACGGTACAAACATCAGACAATGGGCTATAATAATAAAGGGCACAGCGGACATAATTTATCGGATACTCCGCTTTCCAAAGGGCGGGCCTCCTGACCGTGTCCCAATGTTGACGATCGCGGTCCGCATTAGGCGAGCACGTGTTCCGTATGTCCCAATCAAGAGGCCGCACAATCAAAAATATTGTTACGGCCCCGAAGAGTTTGTCGCTTTTATTATAGAAGTGCCGGGAAATGGGGAAAACAGCGAAAGTTGTTACTGCCCGCAACACTCTTTCTATTAATATAATATTAAGGTGGTAGGTACTTATGCCAAAATATGTACCAAGATACCAATCTGACAGAAGTTACGCCAACCGTATTTACCCTCCGCTTATCTCACTGAGTAGGTACCTACTTATATCGCTTAGGTTCAGGCGAATAACTTTATATGGAATTAACGAATTGATGCCAACGGTATAAAACACATGTATTTAAACATTTTTTTTTCTATGTTTGCTATAACTTTATGCTGTAGATTTTTAATGTTTCCTTTTTTATATATAGGTATACTTTGTATACAAATCTCACATTTATAAAAAAATTCAAATTAAATATCAAATATGTTTCGGACTCACCAGCCCTTCATCAGTGATATTAAGTATGTAAATATTTCAAATATTATAAAATTGTTCACAAATATGGTCAGTTTTGACAGATGTTATAAGATTTTTAAGAAAATAACGACGAATTTTTTAATAAAAGATGGTTTATTGCTCTTTTTTCCACTTCACAGATTAAAGGCATTTTTTTAAATAGCCATTATTTAACGATATATATATACCAAAGAGTGAAATTGTAAATAAAAGTTTTTTTTTAAATAAATGTAGGTATCTCAAAATTAAAAAATTAAAACCGAAACAGCACATAATAGTGTGCTTGTTTTAAACGTTGAAATTCATAAATACGCTCTTTGAAATGTGTGATGTTTGACGTATAAATTATTTGTTACTTTTGCTTAAATACACATACTTTTTTATATGTATAACTAGCTGACCCGACGAACTTCGTACCGCCTCAGAATCAATAAATGTTGTGTTAACTTATAAGCTAAATTTAATTCACCTTTTTATTGAATTACAATTAATACTTAAAATGAATTAAGTTCATGAAATGTGCAAAAGTCAAAATTAAAAATATTAATTACAATGGAATATAATTCACGTGGAAGCCTGCATTAATACTTAAAATGAATTATAAATTGTTAAGTAAAAACATTGTTTTATGTATCACAATTGTGTTTTTATTTTTTCGCGACAATATATTCAACCAAAGTGGAATCTACCAGATTAATTGTGAGGATTGTGATGCCGTGTATATTGGAAAGACGGGTCGATCATTTTAAAGAGGTTATATGAACACAACATTTAATACAAAAACAGAATCATTGTGTGAATTTTGACCATCACTTCAATTCCAAAAACACATTTTTTTTGCATATAACAAACAATTTTAAAAAAAAATTGATAAATTAGAAAATTTTGAAATTTTTAAAGCAAAGGCACGTGAATTGAATGTTATAAATAACCAAATTCCAGCTAATTCCCCCTTAGTATATATGTAGTACATTAAAAACTTTTCCTTTATACAATCTACCAAAAAAATATTAATACTACCTTCCATTTTTGTCCCTTTCTTACTAACGTAATCTGCTTCCTTATAATGTTTATCGTCTTTAATATATTAGGTTCATCGTTTTTGACTCTATATTATGTATGATTGTTCCTTCTAATTACTGTTTGAATTATTATTATGATTATTATCATTCTTATTATTTTATTATTATAAATAAATTAATTTAATACAACAACACAACAACAACAACAAACCATCACGCCGTTTCTCCGCAGGGGTAGGCAGAGAGAATGGACCGCCACACTACTCTATCCTGGCACACCTCTCTAGCTTCCTCCACATTCATACATCGAGTCATACACGCACGTCGATTCATCCGGCTTCTGACATGACCAACCTTTAATATTTGATTAATTTGGACATGCCATGTTTTTCTCGGTCTACCTCGACTCCTTACTCCATTTACATCGTTAACGTATACTGTTTTAACCATTCTTTCTTCACCCATGCGCTCCATATGTCCGAACCAACGCAACAAACCATTCATAATTTTGTTCATAATACCTTCTTTCGCTCTACATTCCTTCCTAATATCAGCATTTGAGATTCTGTCATACATCGTTCTACCACACATACGTCTTAGGGACCTCATCTCTACCGCATTTATTCTGCTCTCATCTTTCTTCTGTCAGTTCCATGCTTCGCTTCCATACATAAGAGTTGGGACCAGAACTCCATTGTGAACGGCCATTTTCGCTTTCATTGATAAATTCTTGTTTCCAATAACTACTTTTAAAGCTCCATTCACTTTGTTACCCGCACCAACCCTTTTTTCAACATCACTGTCCGTTCGGCCATCCGCTGTGAACATGCTACCTAAATACACAAATTCCCTCACCTGTTCCAAGTTCTCTTCATTTACACTTATATTACAAACTGTCATTTGCTCTTCCCTTTCAAAAACTAACACCTTTGACTTTCCGACATTCATCAAAACACGTTAAAACAATTAAATAGCAGACAACATAATTTTGAATAAGTGTGATCCATCAATGAACTCCGTTTTCATCATTAGCATCATCATATTCATTATCTGAAGAGTTTGATGATTCAGTGTCCCTATCAATTGAAAAAAGAAATTCCTCGTCTTCATCTAGCCAAATATTTCGTTTATTAAGTACTCGCGGCTGAATTTCCTATGGTAACAATTCTCTGGACCGAATGTACACAGATACACCTATAAAATCAATACAAAATATACAATACGTATTTTTATTATTATTCACTAATCATAAATCGGTTATTTAATCTCTACGGAACACTCATCTGTCATCTTTTTCGAATGGTAGGTATTAATGGCGCAAATATTCTCTGCTCTCCTTCACAAAAGGGGTTTAACTTTTAGAATAGTCTCTCTTATACTGATTTTTATAACTTTGGGCATTGTTAATCTAAAATTAATAAAGAAAACCAAAAATCCCGGCGACGATTAAAAAATAACCTCAAATCTTTCACATTGAGTATTGACATCTGGCATCAACAATACACCACCTACGGGCGTTTTTTCGAAACTAAAATGGAAGCCATGATGTTTTTTGTACTTTGTCTCAAAAGTCAAATTTAGTCAAACGTACGACAAATATAATTAATTTTAAATCATTTAAGTGATTTTTCAAATGTTTTAATAATTATTCTGTTATCCGGAACGGAGACAAATCCAGCAAATATAAGATCTTCAAAATTGGTCCAGCCGTTCTCGAGTTATAAATGGTGTAACTAACACGATTTTTGACTTTGTTTTATATATATAGATGACATATTTATAATGCGTATGTGCAAAATATTGTGTCGGTAAATCGAATTCACGGAATTGTTGTCATCACATATTACTTTTCCTCGTGATATTATAGCATTACGCTTTACATATGTAATGAGATTACTTACACATAGGCAGGTACTATCTGCTACATGTTTCAAAATAATCTTGTGAACGTGGGAAGCATTTTACTTCAAAGACTAAAATTACGGTCGACCTCCGCTGCGCAAAATAAATTTACTTCCTTCCACTATATAACAATCTAGGGTATAAAGGGCAAAGCAAAAGGCAAGCCCCGTTGTAAAAAGTACAAATTAAATTAAATCTTCTGCTTAAGTTACTTTTGCTGTAAAGAATCCCTTTTAACAAATTTCATCTACTATCTTCGAAATGGAGATAAACCTAGACAATGAGATGAAAATACGCTAATGAAAGGACAAGAATATAAAAGTACGTAGAATGAAAATGGTTTCCCGTTTCGTTCGTTAAAACCCTTGTACACTTTTTAGGAAGGGTCCCAGAGTTCTGCCGCCTTTGTAATAAAACCTAACTGTGTGGTAAAACAAGAAAAAATCTCGACAGAAAAAAGGGTTGAGGGTGCCATTTAACGTAATTATTGAGTCCTGATTTTTTTCTGCCGGCATTTCTACAGCTCAAAGGATAGGCAGAAAAAATGCAAAACCGTTAGTCAATTAGCCACATCGGATTCTTTTAAATGTTCCGAGGTCAAATTTAACAATTTCCTTATTCGTGGGATTGAGACTACATTTTTTTCTACTTTGGGTCCAAATAGTGTGCAGAAGATTTTAAAAGCATTCAAATGTAAGATTTATTGCGTTTACGTGAATTTACTCTGGTTGAGTTTCTAAAACAAAAAAATAAACAAATGATTTTTTACGTGAATCATTAAAAGAAAGGAAACACTTAACATTATGAGAATTAATAGTTCTTACTTCAAAGCTAGAGATATTTTTAGTGTCATATTTTTTTCAACGTATTAACATTCGTAAATCTTCCATTTCTCGATAATCACCATATCCAACAGCAGAACAATTCTTGGAAGATCTTAATACCTTAGAATTCAATTATCTCTTTAAAATACTGTTATACTCTTATCTTCCCAATAATCATATAATTCCAATGTAATGTTTCGAAAAAATATAATTTTATTTTTTTATTATTTGAGGCCACTAGGACATGAGTGGTCCAACCAACATTTTTTTTAAAATTTAGTTACTGGTCTAACTCACACCTATTTGTGACCTACTATAAAAGAAAAAATTAATCTAACCACCATTTCCAAGTGGAAACATAGATATCGCCATAAATACTTTTTTTGCTCTGACAAAAAATCAAAATATATGGAGTCAAATGTGGTCTATAATAAGTAACCATCAAAAAATATCCTTGAACTTTATATTTCCCAATATTTCAAAATAATATTCTAAAGACATTCACCAAACAAACAAGGTTTATCACTAAAGAAGACCCTAACCCATATAGGTAGTTTTAAAAAAAAATGGGAAAAAAACGTAAAATTTTCAATCGCATTTATCTCCATTGTCTAAATTTGGGGTTAGACCACTCTTGCCCTGGCGGCCTCTTTTGTATTTAAAATAAAATAAAATTAAAACACTGTACATTGTTTTTCGCCACTATGCGGTTATTTTAATTGCCGACTAGTTTTGCTGGTACCCAAGCTTCCTCAGGGCTTCGTAATAACAGTAACAGACTGGTGTAATAATTGCTGTTATTACGAAGCCCTGAGGAAGCTTTTGTACAAGCGAAACTAGTCGGCAATTAAAATAACCGCATAGTGGTGAAAAACAAAGTAAAGTGTTTTTATTTTATTTTATTTTAAATACAATTATCATATTATTGTAACACCTGATGATGTCAACATACGTTGACGAAACAGCTGTCACGAAAAATAAAAATACAATTGTGATACATGAAACTATTTGTTTTAATTTAATAGTGTATAATGTTAAAGTATCATAGTGTTTGGGCCAAACCAATGAACTATTAATTTTTTTATTATACACTTTTTGATAATGTCGCGACAGCTGTTTCGCCAACCAATGTTGGCATCATCAAGTATTACAAACATCACCTGATGATGCCAACATGTGTATAGAAAAAAATGTGATTTTATAACAGTGTTGTAAATTAAACAGTTAATAATGTTGAAGTATCATAGTGTTTCGGTCAAAACAATGGACTATAAATTATTTAAATAAGCAAAAATAATTTAAAGCGGAGTATTTAAGTATATGAAAATAGTATTATGATCTATTAATACAAAAACCGCATCAAAATCAATTAATTTCGATGCGTTGGCGTAGGAGAGACCTTTTTTATAAATTTACGACATCTCAACTACCGTTTTGTTGGTACCCATTTTTATGGTTGTTGAAGTCGCTTTTACGATCTTTTTATGAGTGATGTAACAGTAATTGTAGCACCCTGTTTCCTTAAATTGGTCAATCGAGATGAAACAAACGCCATCATCTGGACGAGGTGAAGTGATAATAAAATTGTGAACACCCTGTGGAATAAAAGTCAAATAAATTACGCTTTTTGCATGCCGAATTCAGATTCATGACGTGTGATGCTTGTAAATAAAGTTAATGGCCGTAATCACGTTAACGATCGCTCGACTAATTGAGTGACGAAAAGGTTTCGGGAACGTCATTTTATAACGCTTTGTATGTAAACATTTCGTGTAAATGGTCATATCTTCTTTCATAACACTTTCATTTACGAGGAGTATTAAAATCTAAAACTAAAACTTTAGCAGATTTAAAACTGATACATAACGCGAATAATATACACAAAAAAATGTGATTTATTATTATTTGATTTTTTTTAAATACTAACCCCAAGGATTTAAATCAATGGTATTAGAATTTATTTTACAATCTCAAATACGAGCAGAAAATAGCTCATTATCATGAAGAAAGAATCGGGTCATGTCCAGACTCGAACCCATGTCCCCTGGATCAGGAGCCAAGCGTTCTGTCCCCTAGACCACCACCCGATTAATTTGTCCAATTACTTATTGAATATTTTTCTTTTTAATCATGTACATAGGTTTAGACATCAAATGTATCTGAAACTTAATATGTCTGTAAAATATATTAAACAAAGTTATATTTAATATTTACTACTTCATTAAATTCTCACATTAAAGATATACGAAAAGTATCTATGTAAGAGCGAATATTTCATTTAAATGCAATTTTCAAATATTTCTTTATTTTACGCACAAGTTTTAAAGTAAAATAGGTAAAGATAACTGTTTTCAGGCGTTTCATTTTCATCTTCTCAGAACATATTTATTATAAACATGTTCTGAGAATCATTTAATTATGTATGTGTATGACGTGTCGACGTATCGACGTGCTTGTATGACTCGTTGTATTAATGTGGAGGAAGGTGTCAGGGTAGCGTAGTGTGGCGGTCCATTCTCTCTGCCTATGGCGTGATGGCTTGTTTGTTTGTTTGTATTTAAATATGTATTTGCAAAAAAATAACCGATTGATTTCAAAAATATTAAAATCATTTTAATCAATAAATCAATAGAATCAACGAATTAAAAAATATATTACGTATTTAAAAAAAAAAGGCAGAAAATATTAGAATAGCATGAACAATTAAACTTAATATATATAATACTATACAATTAGTTTCGCTTGGACCCAAACTTCATCAGGGCAGAATAATAACTTTTATATTAACATTTTATGTAACAGTTATTAAACTGCCCTGATAAAACTTCAAGGTCCAAGCGAAACAAATTGGCATCAATTATAATAACTATACTGTAGTTAAATACAAAGTGTTCTTTCATGTCTATTTTTTACGTTTTGTACAGATATATTTCCTTTTTTACTGTAAATTCTATTCTTACAAAATTTTATGTCCATATTTCTTACATATATAATACCTATCTAATATTTTTAAACAAGATGTAACAACAACAACACACCATAACGCCACTTCACCGCAGGGGTAGGCAGAGAGAATGGACCGCCACACTTCTCTATCCTGACACAGTCTATAGGTTCCTCCACATTCATACAACGAGTCATAAACGCACATCGATTCCTCCGATTTTTAACATGACCATCCTTTAAAATTTCAATAATTTGGTCATGCCTTGTTTCTCTCGGTCTACCTCGACTCCGTTCTCCATTTACATCCTTAAAGTAAACTTTCTTAACTATTCTTTCTCCATCCATGTGCTCCATATGTCCGAAACAACGCAGCAATCCTTTCATAATTTTGTTCATAATACCTTCTTTCGCTCTACACTCCTTTCTTATATCAGCATTTGAAATTCTGCCGTAGGTACACATACTAGATGTTAAATAGCTATTTTGGATATGGTAGGTGTAAAATAAAAAAAAATCACATTTTTTATATGTAACTCAAAGACTGTGCGAATAGAATTGATGAGTAATGCTAATATGAAGTTTAAAAATAGAACGGTGTCATTATTAAAGCATTATTTCTCGGAATTGGTGTGTGCGAACGTACAAAACACGTCCAGGCCGGCGCTGGGTATAATCGATGTCGGAATGACGCCATTATAATGTTGTCAGTTGATATGAATGCCAGCCCCTCGCCGCACTCAGGCGGGGTCGGACCGCCATGTTGTCCGTAGGGGCGGCCAATGGGACTCAACTAAGGGTGGCTCTTATTGAAATACGCCATTAGCGAAATGGACTCCTGTGTTTTTTATCTGCCAGTGGAAAATATATTTGAAACTAAGGTATTGTATAAAAAAATATGGTAAGGTGTGTAGATAATCATTATATTTATTCACGTACGTACAACATTTAATTGTTTATTTTCTAAATAAAAACCGTATTTACATTTTTTATATATTCGCCGTCACTTGTGTTAGGGATTCATATTTGAAATAAATAATAAATAATTAAATTTACTTATTTTACTATTAACAATACTATATAAGCAAGATGACCAATGAAAATGTACAGACAATCAGCCAATGACACAGAGTAGAGACGGAAAGAGAGTTGTAGAAGTCAGGAATGGAGACATACTATGTCCATCACTGGACGACTAAAGACTGATTCTAAATTGTATTAACTAAATCGTTGTACCTACTATTTTCCTTTTTATTTAAATTTATTTTTAAATCATGTAACCATTTATTTTAAAAACTTTAAATTCATGATTACGATTTGGGTTTTTTAGTATTACTAGAAAATTTTTGGTCAATTTTACAGCCATAGAAATAAATTCATTGTATTTTAATTGAATTATGAAACTTTTAATTAAGAGATTTGATATGATAGATATATAAAAAGTTTACATTATTCCATCTGACGATAAAGATAAAAAATATAGGTACATCAAAAATACGCCCGTAGGTAATAAGATTTTTTAAATTATTTTTGTTTCTTATATAAAATCATATTTTAATTAAATGTTTGAACTGTTTTTTTTTATAATGAATCGTGATTTGGCAAACGAGTTTAAAATGCTATTTTTTATTGACGGCTTCTAAATTTCTATCTAAATCGTGTAAAAAACTGCTATGTAGCTTACTGTTTTTTTTTATTAAAATAAAATAAACAATCAATATTTTTTATTGACAAAGGAAAAATGTCGTGTTCGCACCGTGCATTAAGAGTATGGCGGTCGCTTTATTACCCCAGCCGCCGCACCGCCCCCCAACTCCCGGCGCCATAAAACTGCCCCATAGAACACCTTTTTGTGAGAAGTTCATGTCGAAGTACTTTATTGTTTTTGCTCCCGATAGCCAATAATGGTCAATAAACGTGTTCCGATGGACGACATCAATAATCCATAAAAACAAATTGCCGTGACTTGAGCTTGATATATGGAGTGCTAGTTTCTGTATTGAAACAATTGGGTCGTTCCGATGTAATGAGTACCTTCGTATATAGTAAACCTATCCGGTGTGGGGACTTGTTTAGCTGGAATTATAATAATTGTATGTATTTACATATTTCTCCTATTATAATATAATATATATATATATATATATATATATATATATATATATATATATATATATATATATATATATATATATATATATATATATATATATATATATATATATATATATATATATATATATATATATATATATATATATATATATATATATATATATATATATATATATATATATATATATATATATATATATATATATATATATATATATATATATATATATATATATATATATATATATATATATATATATATATATATATATATATATATATATATATATATATATATATATATATATATATATATATATATATATATATATATATATATATATATATATATATATATATATATATATATATATATATATATATATATATATATATATATATATATATATATATATATATATATATATATATATATATTATATATATATATATTTTTACATATAAAGAATGAAAAGAATTAAAAATTATATATTAATGATTAAATTACCATAATATTGACAATAAAATCACATATATAAATCAAATATTGATGTCGGATTACATATGATATTACATACATGACACATATGATTTGACAACAATAAATACAAAGCCATTGTGATACATTCTATCATACATAATTCAATACACGTATGTTATTATTATATATATATATATATATATATATATATATATATATATATATATATATATATATATATATATATATATATATATATATATATATATATATATATATATATATATATATATATATATATATATATATATATATATATATATATATATATATATATATATATATATATATATATATATATATATATATATATATATATATATATATATATATATATATATATATATATATATATATATATATATATATATATATATATATATATATATATATATATATATATATATATATATATATATATATATATATATATATATATATATATATATATACAGGTCTATATATATAAACCTAACAAGCTCCCTGTGGAGACGAAAAACCGGTTTTGTTAAGGTAAACACCTAACGAAGCTCCGGTGGGAGCGAAACCGGTTGGTTGTTGTAAAGAATAATAGGGTTTAAATACGATTTTATAAGTATATTAATATTACATTTAAACATGTCACACCATAAATTATGTGCTTCATACGAAAGTACATAAAAAATATTTTTGGGAGAAAACTGGTTTCACAAATAACTGGATAAGACATTAAGAACTAAAATTTATTAAATTAACTAAAATTGCTAGAACACCTACAATGATGGTTAATAAATGTGTCCATAGAAAACATACAAAAAAATGAATAATTATACACCCACCTATTCCACGCACGATGTTTATAGACTTTATTAAACCAATTTTCGCACTTTGAATCAAATTTTAAACACATATACATACAAGATGATCTCATGTCTAATCAAAATATTATCCAAATATTCAAACATCCAATTTTGTATACGAAAGATTTAACCAACACTTTACATTTAAGCAAGCCTAAATGTGTTTCATTAAACACGCAATCATTAAAACAATTTTTGATGAGATGCAAAATGCGCGCCAAAAATGTTAAGCACTTGTCAGATTTATTGTAATAAATTGCCAGCCTTCTAAATTTAAATATTTAGTTGCGCACTTACGCTAGAATATCAAGAGGGTAGTCAATTTTTCCGGCCTTTATTAAATTTCGAATAGAGCCAAACAACAAATTATTGTGACAGTTATTGGGATTCCATTTTTGAAAATATAACATGCAAATTACGTAAATTTTATCAGGGAAGGTCAGTAGAATTTACAACAAAGAAGTAGAGACGTTTCGAATAAAATATGCCATTAATGACCTAAAACGTGTTTTGGTATGTTATGTTAAAATGGAGTTCCTTGTACACTTGATGAAGATTTTTATTTTTTCATTAACATTTTGTAGGCAGTAATAATTAATTATATCCTTGTGTTATCTGGTAACACTGTAATGATTAAAATGAATGTTTATTTTTATATTTTAGAGTAATTTCGTAAACAGAGTATTATTATTTATAATGTTACGATTAAATAGTTTTTAATTGTGATTCAAATTTATTTAACAAGAATTGACTTTTAAACTTGATATTATTTAATAACAACAAACCGTCGTGCCATTTTCCCGGAAGGAAGGAATGGATCGCCACACTTGACAAACTACTCTATCTTGACAAACCTCTCCAGCTTTGTTAGAAGTCCCATGCATTCAGAAAGTCATACGGGCACGTCGATTCCTCTGACTTCTACCATGGTCGTCCTTAAAAATATCATAGATTTGGTCATGCAACATTCTATTCGATCTTTTTCGACTCCGTGCTCTATTTATATCGTTAACATGTACTTTCTTAACCATTGCTTCTTCACTCATGAAATCTGTATGTCCATACCAACTATGTACATAATTTTTAAATTTAAATAAAGGTTTTTTTCACAAAACTTTTAAACTCGATTGAATATAAACCTGCATCATTAATTGATTATAACGATTTATATACTAACAGTAATTATAAATAATCAGAGAATTTTGTTAAATTTAATAGTATTTTTCGTACTGTAATTTTAATGAAAATTAATTTAATATTAGAGTTATACTTATTTTAGGAGAAAATTTAAAAAGAACCTAATAGAATGTATTATAAACAAAATAGTTCTTGAATCCATATATAGTACTTTGTTTTATTAGCAGTTTTTAATTGAAATTTTAACAAATCAAAATTACAATAAAACAAAGAAAAAGAGCATTGACCCAGTATATTGTGATGAATGGATCCAATGTTTTATCAAAGAGCTATTAAACTTAATAATGGAATTGTCTCCAAATGACAATAGAAAATGTTCATACATACAATGTAGATACATAGTAAAATTTCAAAGTAGGCAATTTACATGTAGTAAATTTTCATATAATTTCTGATACGTGACACCTAACGCGAATCATATATCAAAATTAATTATAATTTATTTTACTTTAAGAGATACATAGGGTAAATGGTTGTATTATCGTGATGGGGGAAATATCGTGATATTTTTTTAACGATACCATGGAGGTATTATCGTAATGGAGGAAACATCGTAATATTTTTTTAAACGATAACATGATATTACCAATCGCATTACCATATTACCACTTATAAGATACGTATAACTGGTAGTCCTCTGTAAAAATTTGCTTGCTGTAATGGGTATGGTAACGTTTAAAAAACATACTTTTCACAGCAAACAAGCTTGTACAGAGGACTGCTATTGTAGTAGGATTCTCTCGGCATCTTGTGGCCAGCATCTTGCTTGCTTGCTGCAATAGGTAATAATATGGTATCGTTTAAAAAAATATCACGATGTTATCTCCATCACGATAATACTTCCATTTATCCTACGTGATTCTATACCCAGACATCGTAATGGATGTTTTCATTTAAGTGGTATTCAGCCAACAAAGATTTAATTAAAACTAAACAAAGTCGAATTACTCCTACGGCATTCGTATAAATAAACGCAATGTGAAGAGCATATTGACTGTGTTTAGTGTGTACAAACATACATTATTTACTCCCATTTCCTACACCAATGGCAGACATCCCAGGGCCCATATTACTCACAAATATTTACCCCACACACTCCACGGACGAATGATTCTGTCAGTTTGATCAAACATCTCTTAAACACAGCACGCTCCACGTATTCCCACCCATTGTTCTTGTAACGCAATTATACGGGATGTATTTACCCTTGAATTATTGCGTTTTCGTTTTAATTAAAACGAACCTTTCATATTTTAATGGACACAATACAATTAAGATGATAAAGTGTCATCTAGAGTTATAAATATATCCACGTAATACAAAATAATGTTTTATGTACCGTTGTACGTATGATAATTTATAGTGAAAAATACATACTTGAAATGTATACTTCTTCTATTTCAATGCGGGTAATTGATATGTTGGGAAAAAATATCCTCACAATAATTAAGATTTATGTTATGAATAAATAATCTTTACAAATCTACGGTGCATGTAATAGTCACACAGGACAATAGTTTGATCATTAGCGTACCTATATGGATTTTTACTTTCATTAGTGACATTTTAAAAAATCATTTGTTTTGAAACTCCATTCTTTTAGTTTTTTTTTATTGATAGAAAATATATTTTTAAAACACATATTTATAACACATTTATTGTATCTTGAACAATGATGTAAAACTACTTATTAAAACGAATGAAAACGTCTGTTTTATAGAAGTTTTATTATAATTTGTAGGAATGACATGTTTTGCATGTCTAAGTCATAAATACCTAAGACAAAAATTATAATAAGACTTCTAGAAAACAGACGTTTTTATTCGTATTAATTATTCATAATGCTTTTTTGAACATTTCACAAACTTTGGGATAAAGATTTTAACACTTCAATGTTATAACTTATATACTTAAGAAGGGTGTTTGCGGTCCGAAATTTATATTTATGATAATTGTGTTTTAAAAATGTAATGTTTCAAAAATATAAATATTTAAATGTGAATTCACAACATAAACTAAGGGCAAATATATTAATTGAACTTACAACAACAAAAAATCGTTGTAGTTATATTTTCAATGTGAAAGTCTTCTTTAAGTTCATGAATCCCTTTGATATTTTTATCATTGTGTGTTTGAAATAATTATCTGTTTTAGAAAATGTTTTTTAATGGGTAGAGCTGAAAGTAATTTTCGTTTACTCCATATTTAAATTAAGATCACAAAATTGTATGCAGGAAAGGGACAATTTGGAAATATGGCCAGAATAAAATCTTGCGGCTTTAGTGCTTAAGTAACTAGAAGTAATGATAAAACCGTTTCCTCTAAAACGAAAGCGGAGAAAGAACATCGCCTTCCAGATTGCTTCGTTCAACAAAACGTCGCAAACTTGTTTTTATAATCCCCGGGGGTCTTATGCCGGAGCTTAAATGATCCAGAAATACCAAGAATCCCTTAAAATTCTACCGAATTTTCCTACGCGACGGTCCTATCCAAAGAGGTTGAGTTAAATCAGAGATACAATCTCTTAGAAATGTGAAGTCAAACATTTCCTCGATATTTGCGTACACTTTACTTTGCAAATTCAAATTTCAGTTATTTTTAAAATACAGAGAAAACTTTAACTTTATACAAAATAAGCGCTACGTTAAAATGTGATATACCTGTATTTATATTAACCATATTAAATGGCCCAAACAAACATAAAAGAATTGGATATTATTAGCAATATAGTTTAGTAGACACCCTTCCAATAGGAGAAACAATTGGAAGGTTAAACCTATAAATCGAACAGAAAAAAATTCAATGCGTTCACTATCTCACGAACATATGATTTTAGGCACATACGAGTATTTACTATAATACTCGTACATACATTTTTTTATGTTTAACATAACGGGATTTTTACGTGTCTTCTCTTCTTCTTCTTAGTGTATAGGAGGCCTTGTAACCTATTTCTCAATAGGCATTGATTGATAAATTAAGATCCTGGATCCCGGATGTTTTACTTGTATAATTTATAATTAACAAAAAATGTTTTATAATTACATTAGTACCTACCTATACATAGCTATTCTTCGTCAAAAAGTTTTAAGTCTTGTGCTTGCCTAAATAACATTTTTTCTCGTAAATAAAATGTTATATGAATTTTCCCAAGATTATATAAAAACTTTTTGCTATCGACGGTGAATATCAACGCAATTATTCAATAGAAAATTAATTTACATGGTTCAATTAAATGGAAATTAGATATCATCAGTGTAGCAATACCTAGGTAAACAGAATACTATCTCAATTATCTTAGCAATACAGTTAATTTATTTGTAAGATCATTGAGTAATTAAATTAGTACATTTCTAGAGTGAGCGTTGTAGGAGAGAGTATGTCGAGATTATGCTCACTCCTGCAATATCTTTCTCCCGCGTTCCCATCCGAGGAACCGAGGTTTCGTCACCCGGAGGAAATGTCCTTGTCCCGGGCTTTCGTTTAAATAAATGGCTCAAATGGAAAGGTATTTCGTCCTTTGTGAAGGCAAAATGGAGAACGGCGAAATTACCGAAGGGGGTAAATATAAAATGTCGCATTTTGCAATAGTTTAATAAGATGAGAGTCCTTTACGTCAGAGACGGGACTCGTAAAAGTATTCTCATGAATATATTTTGTGTACCTACAAGGATACCTTTCTCAGTATCTAAAGTAAATACCCCCCCCTCGCTACATTCGCAAGAGTACCTATCTCAACGGTACAAAACAGGTAAAAAATATTGACTTATAAAAGAATTACGTAGATTGGAACTCCCATATATCTATAATATTATATAAAAATACGAGGACTTGGCACGTGTTTCAAAAGAAAAGCGGTATAACTAAAAAAAATCGTTTCTAATTCTTCGTTATGAATGTTCCTTGAGTATTCATCAATACCTGCGTACACGATAATATGTATACTGATTTTACTTACTTGTGGACAAGTCTGACGACCTTCGTGGCAGAGTGGTTACGAGCTCTGACTTCCATGTTGAAGGTCCTGGGTTCGATTCCCGGCGATGGCAGTGTGATTGTTACACTGTCTTTGGTCTGGTGTAGAATTCACGTGACAATAAAATGGCGATAGATTGGCTACCTATCACATGTCACGAGAGTCAATATAATAGCTAAAAAAATAAAAATTGTACACAGTAATTGGGTCCAAACGACCTGTTGTGTACATAAAAAAAAAAAAAAAAAAAGTCTGATTAACCTGATAGTAACCTAATTTTACCATTGCGTTGTATAACACCTCCTCCACAGTTTTAAAGGCTAGTCCATAAACCAGTAATTGGGAGTTAAATTTTCTCAAAAATATTAAAGAAACAATGTTCATTATTTATTTCTTGTATCAGTACAATCGTACTTATTTCATTATGATATTATAATTGAAATTTCAAAAATGAATTCAACAGTATTAATTCTTTAATTGAAAAAATAAAAACAAGTCGGTTAGAAGGTTTTTTTTAACAAATACTAATATACTATATATATATATTTTGGTGGTGTTTTAAGACAGTCGTATAAAATCTTTGTTCACATATTCAAAATACTTCAATTTATTTTCCGTATTCCGCCATTTGGTATTCCTCCATTATTCCTACCTTGCGTGTCTTTGGAGGGTAGCAGCGTGTCTTTGGAGGGTAGAGCTCTGGCAGAGCGAGAGAGCATATATTTTTTATGCCCCAAATTGCCGCACAGATGCGTTTCAAAGTTCTCCTGTATTGAAAATTTGTCTTCTTAACAAATTGACAAAGAATATATACCTCTTTGGATGCAATTATAGGGAATTCGTAAATTCCCTTACGATAAGAGCAACAAAATATATTCTATTCACGTGGTTATATGTAAATATAACTCCGTTGATGTTCTTTTTTAACAATACATCGATCTGGTTCACGCTCTAATGATGTATAGAGCTATTCATCAAAATATAATACTAATAATAACCAATGCAAAAAAAAATGGCGGCATCAAGTCAATTAGACTGGAGTCACGTGTCTTAAAAGCATACAAACACTTAAGAGACACAAAAAATATTTATATTTCTTAATTTACTAGCTGAATTTATATTAAACGAAGTGTATTTACATATGCATTATTGATTAATTATGCGAAAGCAGGAAACTGATTATTATAGAATATCTTAATTATGAAATTTAATGCTTAAATAATACAAAAATATTGTTGTGTGTGTGACTATTTCACGATAACAAATGCATAATATGTTATTCCGTATAAACTAATAGTAAAATTATAATAATTTATTAAATCGTCACTATTTCACTGCAAAACACATTATGGAAATTATATTACTTAATATTATTATAATTGGAAAAAAGGTTAAGTTTTTTAATGAGTTGAATTTTATTTTGAAACTCGCTTGGTTGTAAGATGGTAAGTAGTCTACGTAAGAAAGTATACGGAAAAAAATAGATAAGATATACATATTTCAATAGCTTAAATATGTTTTTTTTTGTTTCAATGTTTTTTTGTTTTTTTAAGTACTTATATTAAACTGGATTCTGTTTAAGGATCAGGTTTGTAAGAACGATGCAATAGCGCTTTACATTTAATAACTAGATGGCATTAGGACTCTAAGAAGAATAACAACTATGTTATTGAATAATATTTGAAGATAAAAAAAAACAAATGAAATAATTAATACGAACAAAATCGTCTGTTTTCTTGAGGTTTTAATTTATTTTATGGGAATAAATCATACCATGGCTAAACATATAATTTCCTTAAAATAATATAATTATTCTAGAACACCGACGTTCTCGTTATAATTAGTAATTTCATGTGGAACTATACAACACTAACTAACTAACTAACCTTCACGCCGTCTCCCCGGAGGGGTAGGCAGAAATAATGGAACGCCACACTGTTCTGTCCTGACATACTTCTCTCGAATCCTCTACATTCATACATCTTGTCATGCACGCACGTCGATTTCTCCGACTCCTCACGTGACCGACATTCAATATTTGATTGATTTGATCGTGCCACGTTTTCCTCGCCTCTATTTCTAGATCCGTTCACGCCGTTTACATATACCTTATTTAAATAAATCAACTAACCTTTATGATATTCATGTATGAATACAAAATAATCCAAGAAAATAAATTTAGAATCGAAGAAAGAAGTGTTTCTTTAATAATATATTTTCAACGAAAGGCAATTATATAATTACATTTTAAAGATATTATTTTTAACAATCTTTAAAAAATTTAGCAATCGTTGTAATAGTGCATTAATGAAAAATATACTTGTAGGTACATATACGAGTATAACGTTTGAGTAAGTATCAAAGTATTAAGCAGCATTGCAAAGATTTTTCAATTTAAATGAAAAAACTTATCAGAGTGATATTTTCATTTTCCATGTAAAGCTGAGCGCGGCAATAAAACCCACAACAAAAAGAAGGTAAGACCGTTTTCCATTTGATTTCGTGGAACAGAAAACGAGAAAACGTAGGTAGATACCCAAGTACCCAATCCTGGAGGTGATGTGCTTTCACAAACAACTGCGAATCTTGTTTGCTCCCATCTCTGTTTGCAAAAAGTCCAATTCTGACGTCAAATGAAAATGTTTACCCGTGTCACCATGCAAAGTCACCCGGCTTTACGCTTCTCTATAAAAATGCTCACACAGCTACGAGAACTTTGATAACTTTTGTCCCGGTTGACTTAAGAAATTTATATTTTCGTAAGACCCGCGTCTCTCTCTTTACATCCATAATACAAATGATTCTTAATACCATTCCCTGGCGTGTTTACCAAAACAGAAACGTTAACCCTTACGCAAGTATTTTGCTAAAAATCCTTACATGTTTTTATGCATGTAGTAAAAATATATTTTATTAAATAATAATTATTGTGGATGTTTTTTTGATAACTATTTCCACTTTTTGTCTTTATAACGACAGCGACCGATGACCGAATGACGGACTCATCGGTCTGTAGTACTTCTTCCAAAACGAAACTGGCATTGCCACAACCGTCAACGATAAACGCTTCAAATAGATGATAAGCAAAATCTTGTGGCTTAAACTGGATGATATGGATACCGATAACATGTTTCCAACAGGATGGCACTTTGTGCCACACAGCGCACGTCAACATGGACATTCTGCGCGAGGGATTAAAAATGGAACGTCCCTATTGAAATACCCTGTATCAATAACCATACTGACTACATTATACCTAATATTTAACTACAGTACAAAATTCAAGCAAAGCACAAATTTTTAAGCAATAGTACTAATTCAGTAACACTAATACACTGATAAAATTTAATAATTGAGTTTTTAACACATTTTCTAACACCATATTTGGATAACAAAACAAGTCATTTATAGTTCCTAATCAGAATGCAGAAATAACCTGAATTATTGTGACCAACGTACCGGGTGAATCATCCAGCCAATAGGTAAGTCAATTTTTTATTTCAATAACTTTACTTTAACCAGAAGCCGGTCATTATTTAGGGTAACACACGGCGATTGCAATAAATATATACAATAATAAAATAGCAGATTGAGATAATCAAAATAAAGCCAAATACATGCAACCACAAATATAAATTATTGGAATACTTAAGAGTGTAGACAAATGAATCAAAATCAAAGTTAATTTACATGTTAACAAAACAAAGTTATATTTTAATGTGTTCAATGAAATTAAATAAAGTAACGTTATAGTTTCATTCACGCCGAAATGTTGTTCAGAATATTTTTTTTAAATTACGTTAGTTTAAATGGAAAACATTGATGTAACATAAGTAGGTACTCATTAAAGCTGTCGCATATCCTACTACCACCTCATCAGACAAGCTATACAGAGATAGGGGATTTCTTAGTAAATATAAAACACTACCCCATGCTGTTACTACTAAAATATCAATAAATTTTATGTCATAATATAAAAAGTTCAAACTCCTTGCTTCTGAGTATTCCAATTATTTTTTAAATCCTCAAGTCGGTGAAATTGGGTGAAAACATAATTAATAATAGATTTAATCTCCCAAGCTCCCAAAGCAAATTAATCATCTATTGATTTCTATATAAATTATATATTTTCAAATGCATGTTTTTTCTAAATTACATTTTTTTATTATCATCATGTTTTATTATTATATAATATTATTTGTTAGTTCTTACTGATAAAAAAAATAATAGTACTTATAACAAATAGCCTAGGTCAATTTTTAAATTTGAATTATTGTATCGAATTTTAAATGCGTTTTTATATTAATCTTTCATTGTTTAGTTTTTATTATATTTTTACACCTGAAGATGGAGGTATCCTCCGCAACATGTCGTGTTTTTTTAATGTTTTTTTTATATTTTGTGGATTAAAAAAAGTTATTTTCAATTTCCTAAGTAATATACCCACGAAAAATAAATTATTTTAGCTATTTCTTTTTCACTTCGGGAAGAAGCTATTACTTGGTGGTTTGACATATTTACAATTAGAATGAAACACTTTTTAAACGTTGTATAAAACCCGTTTGTTCAATAAAGTGGTTTTATATAACGTTTAAAAAGTGTTTAATTCAAATTTTATTTCTTTTTCATATCTGAAATGTTATGTTGTCTTTTATTTATTATTGATGAAAGGCGGAATATAACAGTCCCAAAAAATATGTTATCTTTTTAGAAAATCGACGTTTACATCATTAATAAATACTTAATATGGAGTGTTACATCATAGTTCAAGAAACTTAAAAAAATATAAATGTTTAATAATTAAATTGCTTCTTTATTACGTTTAATATAAAATAGCGAAAAGCTTTATTTTAATTATTTTTTTTACTTTATAATAACGAAACCATTGTTTTTATTTCATAATTAAGGATACTTAGAAAACACCGCCATAAATACTCAGTTCCTTATTATTTTCGTACAAAGGCATTTGTTCTTTATCTTGTACTATAAATCAAAGAAATGTTTACTAAAAATATTCACCGGCCGAAAATATCATGGCCATTTAATTTACACAAAAATTTGAATGGAGTGTGAAATTTACTATTAATTCTGTTTAAAAAATGAAAAAGATATTTTAAAGCATGAACACATTTCCCACGATTTATGAAAGACTGCGTGGATGTAACAGGGTATCAACGGACACCAGTGCCAGCATAACAAGTTTTGACGCCCAGTTTATTAAATATCACCCGGAACATCACGATGACTTTAAATTATTTTCAAAATGACACGGCCATGTTCATTCTTATTTTAAAACCACAGAAATTAAAAATATTCATAATAATATCTATAAATAAGTGATTATAAATATTTGCCGTTGAATCTGATTACATTTAAAAACGAATTCTTGTTTAATTTAATTTACTATACTTACCATTTTGGACACATGTAAAAACTTTATTCATTGTTATCAACTTTAGTTATAAGTAAAATCATTTTAAATATATAATTAAATTGTGTCTATTATTTCTTTCCATATAACTTTCTATGTCGTAATGTTACCATTGCGATTTTTTCGGCTACTGTATTCGCGCCTAACTCTGTAGCTCTCCAGTTAAGTACCTTTTCGAAAATTATTTCCAACTATCCCCTGTTAGCGAAATACAGCAACATCGCGTTATTCCAAAGACGCATTTCCGGTTTGACAACAGCACTGTCTTTTCGCCCTTCGAAGCAGCGTGCTAGGCCCGCCACTTCTTCTCCTGTGTCCGCCGTGTGAACAACCCGCCATCTTGTTTATCGTCAGTGCCTTGATCCCGCGAAGATGTAGGAGAAACGTAAATCCGTTTCCATCAATGGTTCAGCCTTTCTCCCATCATTCCGGATAAACGTACGCGTCAGATAGAATAGCAATAATATATTTATTCATGTCGAAGACCGCACTTTGGTTCGACATGTGCATCGTGTATCCGCGTGTCTGCGGTTGGTTCCGGAGGTTCTGTCGAATATCAACTTGACCGCGTTCGAACTCATCCTCTCTTGCTGCCATGTAATCGTCAAGGTCCTCACCACCATGCGGAACTGCGTGGATTACTTCTGCACTTCATACAGCACCACCCGGCCTATGGAACCTCGTGTCAGTCAGGTGACGCCAAACAAGGTATTTTTCCTAACCGTCCTCAACTGGTCAGCGGTTACCCGATGTCCTGATCACGCCATTGTGGAATCGCTACAACCAGCATCTTCACTCTTCCGTTTTATAGAATATTAGAACGACATCTTTAGCCTACGGAATTTCATAATTTAACTTGTGCCAATAAACCACCGTGTATTCAATAACCTGTGTTTATATTTACACCCGTTCGTAATCGAATGACAGCAGCCAAAAGGAATCTCTCCAGTTAAAACCTGAAAATAAAAGTCCCGCTCTCTGCGCTAGTCGAGGTAAGGAGAGAGCCATTACGCCCTAAAACGATAGACCATCGGTAGACGGTGGCAGTTCACTACCAACACCTTTTCCTCTCTAGATGGCCTGGAGTGCGTAGGTCTATGATAGGACATTATAGTCACACGAGGACACAAATCCGTAAAAGAAAAGCTTCCTTGGATATGAGGGACAGCCAGACGATGACGATGAATATATCTAGTGAACATTATATAATTAAAATCTAACATGACCATTATAACTCGATTCGGCCAAAAATCAATTAAGACTTATTGGTATGGAGGTTAAGATCCAACGCACAAATCATAACGTGTTTTGAACGTATGGTAGAGTCAGCCCTGGCGACAACTACAATAATAGCGTTGTTTTACAACTACGTTGTCATTACTCATTTAATATTACGTTTTTAATATTTTGGTTAACTCTCGTAAGCTATGAAATCCGATGTTTTATCGTCTAAGCGGGCTAATTACTAATTACTCAGTCGGAACACAATAAGAATTACAAAAAAAAACAGCCAACCCGGTCCGCGTTCCCAGAGTTTTACTGAAATCGTTATTGCTCGAGCAAAAATGTTTCTTTAATATTTTTCGGCGTAATGCGTTATGCAAACATTTACGTTTTACACAGACATTATGTTTTACATAATGACTGAAATAATCGTCTACGTAAAATATTAACTTAACGTCTGTACAAAATATTATAGAACAATGTATTATAAATTAAAAAAATATATGTTACAAAGCTAATGCATAAATGTTACGCAATAATTCATTTTAATCAGTATTTTACTACAAATATCAAATGACATATATAAATCCTTCATTCATTAATAAGGCTAAGGCGGTAACGCCGTGGAAATCGGTTATTACGTTTTTATTTTATTTATTTAATTACTGTTTCATCAAATATAAAAAAAAAACACTATTACTTCTTATTCTTCTCCTTTTGTAGATCTTGCGATCTGTTTGTATTTTATACTATTACAATTCATAAGAAAGAAGAATGTGCTTGGGAGGATTGAGTCTTAGTGATTTTTTTCATAATTGATTAATTTCAAATTTATCTTGATAGTAATTATCAAAATGGTAGACCCTCACACCTTTGCTGCCAATCTTATCTAGCTATTTTTGATATTCGTCTAATCAATAAAATAAATAAGAAAATAATGTTACATAATTATAATGTTATCTTCTTCTTCTTCAAGTGCCCTATCGGGTCCCCCCAACGTTGGCGATCACCTCGGCGGACCTGTCCCTTTCCTGCGCCGCTCGGAACAGCTTCTCCACACTTCGGATGCCGGTCCACTCCCTCACGTTTCGCAGCCAGGACATTTGTCTCCTTCCAGGCCCTCGGCGTCCCTCAATTTTCCCCTCCAATATCAGTTGGAGAAGGTGGTACTTTTCCCCACGCAGTATATGACCCAGATGTGAAATCTTTCGAACATTGATAGTTGATAACAGTTCCCTGTCAACTCTAGCTCGCCTCAGGACTTCGGTATTGGTAACCATGTCTGTCCAGGGAACTCTGAGCATTCGGCGATGTAGCCACATTTCAAATGCTTCCAGTCTGTTCATTGAGTTTACTTTCAAGGTCCACGTTTCACATCCGTACAATAAAACTGAACATACATAACGTTACATTAAAATTAAAATTTTGGAATGTATGTATTTTTACTGAAACCGTTTTTACTTGATTGGCCTGAATTTTGAGAACTAATACTACTTTATGTTATGAAAAGTTCAAATATAAAGAATACTTTCCCTCAAATAATATGGCTGAAGGGCCCTACCAGCCTACAAAAAAATCTTATAAAAATATTTTTAAAAGTGTTCGTGAACCGTCCGAATTATATTAATAATCTGCATAATAAACTTGATTAACGCACTTCTAAGTTAACGTGAAATTCACCGAATTTCATCCATCTTTTGGTTCTCGACTTCATTTCCAAAGAGCTCATTTCACCTTCATTTCCAGTTTCGCCACTTAGAACATGCCCTTTAAATTTATACGCTAAAAGCAGCACCGTCTTCGGTGTTTCAAGAGTCACATTCTAAGCCGGTCCAGTAACATTGTATGAGAGAAACGTACTAACGCCCAGTCACTCAAGCCAAAAACTTCTCTAAATCGAGAACCGAATAAGGAAAATTTCAACCAAGTAGAAAGGGTAGTTCCATTTTGTACTTAAGATTTTTATTTTTGTGTATAAAATTGACCTTTTTACTCGAGGCAGAAGTTTTGTTGTTATAAAATGTATTTCAGACACTTGTCGACGTGGTAGCATCAGACGAAATTGAGTCCATTTGGTTTGGGACCGTAATAAGAATAATATAAGGCGATATGAAAAACAACATGTCGGGATTTGGGATGAACCCGAGTATGCCACATACACAGACACGAATGGTTTCATAAAAACTCTTCGTACGTAAATACAGGGGCGATACGTGATCTTACCCCATAATCGAATATTAAATAAATAGGCGCAACTTGACAGGCATAACATAAATATGTAATAACAACGAAAAAATATACACTTTTCTATAAATAAGCTAAATTTTGAATAAGAAAAAAATATTTTCTTATATTCAAGTGGATATTTATTTTATGAAATTCCATTATATAATGTAGGATTTAGTTATCAAAAAATTTCAATTTTTTCTATTATTTTATAAGTCCACTTTTATATTACACTTGTTTTGTAGACTGTTTTCGCTTTGTTCAGATACTATCATATGTTTTCTAATTACTCTATATAACAAAATAGTAATAATTTACAGTAAAGTGGGTATATACTTAATATTGTTATTAAAATAATCAACAAATTGAAAAAAAAACGCATCTCATTTTTTATATTATGTACTTCCAACACGAGATTTTAGTAAAAAAAACATGAGAATGCACCAATATTAACAATACAATTTTGAACAGCCATCCAAAATATGCATTTTTAAATCTAGATATTGTTTAACTATTATAAACGTATCAGAAAAAAGGTTTCGATTTCATGAATCAACCATCACACCACTGAACTGGACTACCACACTTTTCTTTCCTGACATACTTCTTTCACTTCCCCAACATTCATACATCGTGTCATACACGCACGTCGATGTCTTCGACTCCTCCCGTGGCCGGCATTCAATATATTATTTATTTGATAATATATTGAATGCAATGAAGATATACTTTTTTACCATTCTTTCTTCATTCATTCTTTCCATGTGTCCAAACCATTATTAAATTGTGTTTGTCGACACATTATCAAAAATGTAAAGATACAAATGGAATAAGTATTTTTATTGAATAATGTTTATAACTTTTTAAACAATACTAACTTTCTTCTATGTTTGCCATACTTTGCGTTGTATTTTTGTTGTAATAAAAATTTGTCTTTTTCTTTTTTATATACTTTCTAGTGTTGTATATACAAAGTATATAAGAAGAAGACAAATAATACTAACTTTTTTTTAAATACATGTTTCTGACACAGAAGCTCTTCTTCAGAGTTTAATTAATTTTTGTATACCTATACAAAATATATATTTAAACAATATTTTCAAGAATGTGGTCAGGTGTTTTTATTATTAAATTTTACGCATCTCCTCTGAAAATAACAAATACTTCGTTCTGTAGCTATAAGCCCTCTCCATACACTCCTGCTCCTATATTCGCAAAGTTAGAGATATCTCTCTCCAGCGAGATATAGAGATAAAAAGTTCTGCATTAAATTATTCTGAAAGAAACCAGGTGTGTAAAAGAGACAATGTAATGTAACCATCAAATGCTTCATTGAAATTTGAAACAAGAAAATTCTTATTAGTTCTCTTCTTATTATTACCGACCACAATTTACTTGGAGACGTGAACGCTTACATAAACATGAAATAAGGCACTAAATAATTATTTTCTTTCGTAAACAAACGAACGAATCTTATCAAATCACGCCACTGTCTTAAATTTTAACAGTGTTCACTTACAAACTTTCTGTTTTCTATATACAATAACTTACGTACAATTATCTAAATAGCCAAGATAATAGATTACAAACGTATTTATTAAATTTTAATAGAATCTGTTATCAGTAAGATTAAAGTAACTTAATTTACTTCAAATCAATTGAATAGGTTACCTACTCGAAAAATAGATAGTTCAAGAAACGACATTCCGGATTAATTTACAGATTGTATGAATCAATTATACCTTTATTTAAATAGATAAAAAATTATTAATATGTGAACTCAAATACATATCAATAAAACGGCTTTAAATTTTTACTTTACTTATATAAATATTTTGAATCTCAAAAAAATTTTTTTTTTGTAAATTAGATTTTTCTCATATTGATCAGTTAAAACGATGTTTATGTATCATTAAATATAATGTTTTGTTTATTGAATTTTTAATATCGAAAGGCGCTTTTGGAGGGATTATGTGGACTGCACGAAAGATACAAATCTTGCAAGAAAGAAAAAAATTAAAACCCTAGCAACAAGAAACTACCAGGAAAGCCGCCAAAGAGATAGAAAAATGGCTGGACGTCAACATCTTAGGATTATTTACGTCACAAATAGGTCATACAACCTTAACCAATAGGGAAAAGAAGAAGAATTTTATATTGAAATTTTCACTTACTTAAAACAAATCTATGTTACGGGATCTACTAACGTTTTAAAGAGTCAGTCAGTTTATGCCATATTATTAATTGTTATGTATCAACAATTCAAATTCGAATCCAAATTCATAAAATAAAAATGTTTATAATTTAATGTAACAATGAAGTTCATTTTTTTACAATTTAAACGTTTTTTTTTTTAGAAACACTTTTTTATATTCGTGTCGCTTACTCCCCTAATAAAGAATCTGTATAATGTAAAGGGGAAGAATATTTAAAATCACATCAGACATATCACAAATGTAATGTTATACCGTATATGACATGCTGCAAAATGAGTTTATACCAACAGAAATCCACGTGAAATTAAAATATTACTCACTCGAGAAAATTTTATGAAATAATTCGAGGAGTAATAATATCTTCAGCGATAGCATGCGAAAACAAATTTATCCGTTTAATAATTCCGGGTACCCAAGCGTTGCAATAATTCACAAGACTGTGCGATTATACTTGTATTCATAATTCTCTTCCAAAATGCATTCTGCTTAATTCCGAAGACGGTGAACGTGGCTTAGGGCGAGACTCATTACTTTAATATCATAAATTGGCAACAATGTTGCTCGCATCGGCTCACGTCACGTCCGTTGGCGTGCGCTCGAATACGAATGCTTCGATTTGCAAGCGAGCGGGTGCTCCTGCTTGAAAAATGTGACCTACCCCGCTTTGTGATATGGGGTGATCGCCAGTGAGTCTTGGCTGACCATTGCGGTGGCAATTACGAGCGAAACGCGACGAATCAGTAATTTGAAAACATGTTTGTATTGTTGTTGAATTGTGCAAAGAAAGGTCAGTGCACCTATACATTCAAATTTAAAAACAAAAATATGTGACTTCGCTTGCTTAAATATTTGTTTCCGAAGGATATAGGTACTATTTGTTAATGTATTGAGTTTTATAGCACATTTTTAGTAAAATTTTCATATGAAGCACTCACTTTGGGGTTAGAAATTGAAAATAATTTATAGATATAAAATAATAAAATTCTTTGTATTTAACCACGCTATGATAATTATGCTTTACCATTTGTACTCGCCATCACCACAATTTCGTATAAACCAACTAATTTGGGATATTACATTTTTATATTTAAGAAAAGTTAAAGTTAAAAATTATCACTTGTGGTAAAATAGAAATGACTTATAATTATCGTACATAGATATATAGATAAAGCATTTAAATTTGTATTCAAAATAAGTTTATCTATTATACAAATGTGACTTCTTTACAATACTTTTAGGTGTAATCTAATATTCTTATTCGTCTTATAAACATCCTGTTTAAAAAATCTCATTTTTTATTCGCCTTAAAAAAACTTTCATTCAAAAATAAACTTTCATCATAAAACGATAGCATCACAGAGTGGATAATTTGGAAAAATTAGGAGGAAGTCGTCCAAGATTTTCTTTGTCAACTTTAATAAGTTTTAAGTCGGAAGGAACCCGCCTATCTTATTAGCATTACGGGGAAAAATAATCTTAAAAATTTCCATACACTTTCCATCGGCCAGGTGGAAAGTAATGGAAGTGAGTCATCGTAATAATAATTTCAAAAGAAAAGTATCCAAATTATATTCAAATAAAGAATATAAAATTTCAAAATTCTTCATCCTAAAGAAAAAAGATTTTTAAACTAGATAGGAACCGAAATCTTATAAATTGCTATTAGAATTGTTATTCATTTCGCATTTGCACTTTTTATAGATCAATTAATATGCTTTTTCTGCCTTCTTTTTCATTCATACATTTTCCCATATATAGATTTATGTATTAAAACGAATACTAAAAATAGTTTTTAATTAATACAAATTTATTTTTGAAGAACGTTTAACTTTTTTTTTCTGGGAGGCGCGTACAGTAGATTATTTATTTTTATTTTTTATTTTTTATTTTACATGTTTTATTTTACAATTTGCCAAAAAAGTTTATGGACTGTAGTTGTCACACTAGGCATGGCCTGTATCGTGACCACTACATTATAAAATAAGACAGGTGTAAGTCATATGTAATTATGACAAAAATGTAGATTAAACCAGCTCTACCGAGATACAAGCTTAGAAAAACTTTTAATATAAAACATTTTTGGAGCAGGGTTTATGCCTTTATTCACTTAGGGTAGATAGGCGAAGTATTACAATTTTAGTTAAATTTGCTGATACGTGGGTACATTTTGTAGGAAAATTGTATTTTAATGAGTTTATTAGAGGGAATATATACTTTACATATACCTGTATACATATATAGAACAACTCTAAATGTATTCAACATAACGTAATACAAAGTGAAGCACAGAGTTTGCAAGAGAAGGATAAATATCATAGAAATTAGTCATCTATTACAAATTGCGGAAAAAACAAATGATAAAAACCAAGCGAATACATAATGAAGGAATATCTTTTATGACAGATGAATGCAACATAAGAAAAATTAAGGACATGTCACTAAGATGGTATTGACATAAGAAGCGAATTGATGAGTAAAGAAATATTAAAAATAATATTAATAATATTGACGCGAATAGAAAAAGATCTAAAAAATCAAAAGATTACATGTTGTGATCAAATTAATCAAGTACTTAAAGGGAGTCATGTTCAAAATCTAAAAAATTAACGAGTGTGCTTGTTACGGTTTATGAATAGGTACATAAAAATCTCAAGAGTTATTTAAGGATAGAATAATGTGGCGGACTATCCTTTCTGTCCACTCCTCTTGACACATGACACATGACCCGATCGGAGACGAAGTGTGGAAAGACAAAAATTAAGGATATGAATGTCGTGAAGGGGGATCTCATTAAGATCGGAGTAAATTAGAGAATGCGGGAATGAACCAATGAGAGAAGAAAAAATTCTAGAGGAGACCTAGAGAGATGCTGGGTCAGTGTGACTATATGTATTAATATGTATGGTTATTTATTTGGTTAGTTACATTACATAAATACCTACACCCATTTAAGAAGTTGGATTTGAAAAAAAATGGATTTTTTTCTTCTTCTTCTTCTTCTTCTTCTTAGAGGTCTAATGACTTATTATTGGTTGTATTTCCTTCCTTCTGAGAAGTAGACTTCCAAATATCTCATAACCTTTTCGGTGATCAAATATAAATTTGATTTTAATAAATAACGTTTTTCAAGTAGTGAATTATATACTTTATTGAAAAATTTAATTTGATGGAAAGATGTCACCGTGAAAACAACAATATTATTGAAGCCGGTCGATCGTATGCCATAAAATAATATCTAACCAAATAAATATTAAGGGACATATTTTCAAAATAACCAATGATTCGTCTTCTCAACCTTTTCTTCTTTTTCTTTTAATAGATCTGACGATCTGTGACACAGACATCATGTCTCCTGGGATGATGAGGGCTAGTCTTCCTTCCGTCTATTAGGTGGTCTCAATATATATTAATTTAAATGAATACAAGCTAATGATGATTTCTTTATACAAGACCACACCCCGTACTATAATTCAAATATGCTTTCATTAAATTACATTTTCACATACCCGTAAGTAAATGCTTTTTTAAAAAGTCACATTTAAATACTTCAAGTATCTAGGCATAGACCTGGTGGGAGGAGCTGATCTGCGGAACGAAATACAAGCCCAAGTAAACAAGACAGCTGCAATCTCTGGGACTATAAAATCCACAATATGGAATAACAAAGACATGGCCATTAAGTCGAAGCAAGAGCAGACACAGTAAGGACCAAACAAGTTTTAAGAACTTCCGAAATGAAGACACTGAGGACGATAGCAGGCTAGACACTGAGAGATCGCGTGAGGAACACCAGAATAAGAGAGATATGCGAGGTTGAATAAGATGGAGCAGACAGTGAAAAAGGGACTGGTGCGGGCATGTTCAAAGAATGGACACCACCAGACTCCCCTATATTGCATTCGTACGTCATCGTGGAAGACCTCCTAAAAGAGGAAAAGACAGCTGGGAATCTACCTAACAGGAGGAGCAACACTGTGGAGAACAGACTACATAGGTCTACAACAAGGAAGAAGAAGAAGAAGATATAATAGAATAAACATGTTTTCATACATTTAAAAACGGTAGTTATATTAATACTTTACTTTCTGGTTTAAATTCAACAACTCAAATGACAGACGTTTATTTCGTCGAACAAAGCTACATTATATGAGTAGGTACATGCATACATTACTCATTACTAGTGGACCTTGAAACTAAATAGTATCTACCAGTCTAATTAAACTTAATTATTTAAAAACGTAATTGGATTACATCAAAGAGATTCATATGTTAATATGTGGACCCATTAAGCTAGACGATCAAATGTATTAAATTAAATTAAGCCATTATTAAAGTTTAATTTATTCATAGATCAAATATGGTTGTATTATTTAATAAATTTTAATTAAAATGTGGAAGTGTGTAATGACTAACCGTCACCCTAAAATATATGTATATATAATATCTATATCACAAGTCTATATGCGTATTATGTAAAGTATAGTCTAGACATTATGCAAATTAAAGTCCGGTAGAATAATGTAATGGCTTATTTGCTAACAGTCTAAAATAATCTGTAATATTTTTTGATAAACTCAAGGTGTTAACAACAACATCAACGCCATTTCCCCAGAAGGGAAGGCAGAGAGAATGCACCGCCACAATACTTATATTCTGAAATACGTCTCTAACTTCTTACACATTTATACAGCGAGTCATACGCGCACGTCGATTCTTCCGACTTCCTAACATAGCCGACCTTTAAATTTAATTAAATAACAGATTTTTATGAATTATAATAAATAACTTTTTTCCGCTTTTGAGATTATTTTTCTCGAGATTTTTCAAAAATGTTACACCTCGATCATCACGAAAAACGATTCATTCAACTATAAATAGTTAACTTATTGAAGGTTAAGGCAGTAACACTATGGAATTCCATAGTTTTACGAGTATACTTTGGGAATTAATAAACTTTGTACAATCCACTATTTTTTAATAAAAAATATTAAAAATCACGACATGTTTCGGAGGACACCTCCATCTTTATCTGTAAAAATATAAAACTATTAAAATATTAGTCTTTCTTTGTTTAGTTTTTGTTATATTTTTACACCTGAAGATGGAGGTATCCTCCGAAACATGTCGTGTTTTTTAATATTTTTGTATTAACAAATAGTGGATTAAACAAAGTTTATTATTTCCCAAAGTATAATATATAAATAGTAAAATAATTCACTTATTCATTTATACAGTTTTCTCAATGATGAAGGTGTAAAATCTTCGAAACGTGTTGAAAATAATAAATTTAAAAATGGAAAAAAAACTTTAAATGAAGAAAATATTCGTGATAATAACTTAATAAAATAATTTTTATACAGTTCTTTAAAATAAAAGATTTGTTTACTAATAAATAAAAAGTAAACGGCTTCAGAAAACTTTTCAAATTGAAATTTTAAATATAATAAATAACCCGTATTTTATACATAATATTTGTATAGGCACGCACTCAATTTGTGCATATACAATTCAAAATATATAGATTTTTTTTACCTATATTACTCCATACATAAAAACAAACATCTCATAATAATATTTATTGCTTTTCAGAAGATGGTTTTACAAAGTAATTAAAATTTCTAATAACAAATTTTATTCGTAGAATCTGAAGAGGATAAAAAAATCTATTAATAGTTGAGATATTTAAATATTTTCAATCATATCCAATGCTAGTTCAACGAACTTTGACGAATGAGCCAGCATATTTGAAAGTAATAATCTATTACATAAACATGAATTAATTTATCGACATCTTCAGTATACCAACACTTGAAGTGTTCTCGTATGTAAGAAAAATGCGGCAGTTTCCTTTCAAGTTACTCTACACTTGAAACTAATAAATCATTCGTTAATTAGATACAGTGATGTAAAACCGAAAAAAAACATTGGTGTAGCAGTGGCAGCGTAAAGATATAATACATATAGCTATAATTAATACGAATGAAAACGTCTGTTTCAAGAAGTTTTATTATATTTTATTAAATTATTTGATAGTAACATGTCATTTTCTTAAAATAAAATTTATTAAAACTTCTAGAAAACAGACGTTTTCATTCGTATTCGTTATTTAATATTCATCATTGCTCAAGAAACTATTCCGAAAAAATATATTTTTTTAAATGCAGTATATGAATATAAATCAAATAAGAAAAAAAAACTAACTAACTTAACATCACGTCGTCTCGCCGAAGGGGTAGGCAGAAAGAATGGACTGCCACGCTTAAGCCGATGCGGCACTCTTTCCTTCGCTTTTCACCCCTGCGGGAGACGCGGTGTGATGGGTTGCGAACCTCATCGCCACCAATTGGCATCTCTCGCGCACACTTCAATCTCCCAACATCCACAAATAATATAAAATACAATGATAATAAATAAAATATATAACACATAATGTTCTTTTATAGTAGATGGTGCACATGTTGTCAGCTGGACGATCCGGACTTTTGTGTTTATTTCATTTATATTCCACGAATCCGCCGTTCTTTTAAAAAACTGTAATTAAGCACTCAAAACAATCCAACTCTAGCAAGAACTTCAAAATGTAATTGAATACTTCCAAGTATTCACCGTTTTATTTACCTAATAGCTATAGATATCAAATAAGAAGACACATGTTTATGTATCAGATTTTTAATTTAATATGAAATAAAGCAGAATACTTAAGTTTTAAAGTCAACATTGTTATGATCAAAAAAGAAACAATTATATGTAATTTTCGAATGAGGAGGAGAGAGGAAGACACGATGTATATATATTGAAGAAGCAAGTGATGTATGTCAGGAAAAAACTTTGTGGCGGTACATTATTTCTGCCTATCTCTTCGGGAGACGGCAAGATAAGTCTAAAAACTTGTAAAATATAAGAAAAAAAAATACAACCTAGTAGATGATTTTTTTTCTTCTTTACTACTGATATGCGTGCTCTCAAAATATTGGTAATATTACGAACCGCCATTGGATTTGTTTAAGTACCCACCCGGTAATATTGAGTTTCACGCTGTTGTTGGCTTGAAATGCATACATTAATATATCTTCGCATATAAGCGTAGCCAATTCTGATAAGCTGCACCAAATCTAAGAAAAAGTGCCTAAGTATGAAACACTGGAATGTTTCCTTAAAAGGAAATAAAAAAAATGTTATGTGAATTTCTTTATAATGCAGAACTCTTAAATGATCACGTAGAGGGAATAAATGGTCTAAATTTAAACATACGTAAAAATTATCATACAAAATTATGCTTTGTATTTTTGTAAAGATGTACAATATTCTATCAAATTCATGATTTTTTTTTCAATATATAGGTACTATCATATATTTTAAGATAAACATGTAATTTCCATAGAAAATAATAATTTTTGTAGAAAACTCTCTTTTTGATCATTATTCAAAATTTTATATAACATAAATCCATCAACCAAATTTAAATGTCTTTCCGAAAAATACATTTGAATGAATATATCTACACTTAGTATTATAACATTTAATTTCAATTATCACAGACATGTTTCGATTATAACACTTTTTTTATAATTAAAATTTTGTGCATTGAAAAAGGTTATGTTATTAATAAAACATATCTGGGATAAGTGAAATAAAGTGTTGTAATACTAAGTTTAGCTATTTTTATTCAAATATTAATCCACAACACAAAGTAAACGCGAATATATAATAGAATAAATAGCCGATAAGACTTCATTGGTTTTCCTGAATCTGCTTGATAAACAAATGACAGGTTGATATGATAAGTAACCGGTAATTTGGCAAGAAAATCCTGAAATACAACTTTGTTTTGTAACGTATCTTTTAAGTGAATCCGCAAGGATCTCTTACCGAGGGCGTTAAGCCGGGAAGATCTCAATTCTCACAATTCACGTCCGAAGTATGCACCCACTCTGGTCGCCTTGCGATGAAAGGCTACATTTAATCGGCGTTCAAGGACATAACGATAATTGCAAAAATTCCACAGAGGATTCGACCACCCACCCTGATCTGAGAGAGCGAATATATTCGAATGCCTAAATTAATAACAATTAATTCTGATGCTGTGACCGAGATGAAAACGAATGACCTTTGAGATTTTATCTCCTTGAAACCTTAAGTTGCGAGGGGTAGGCATACCATCTAAAACTCATACTGTTTAAAGCTAAATTAGCTAAACGTCTATCGAAACGACATGAGTATTCGCATATAAATATTATCTTTATGATATACCACTTTGATTTTTCTTTTTTTTTTAAGATAAAATAAATCATTTATTGGGTCGTTTTCAGGATGATAAAGGTATACCAACTATTGAAAATGGTGTTATTAATAATTATCAACAGAATCAAACTCATGTCCCCTAGAATAAAGGAAACAAACGTTCCTCTCCAAGATCCATCACTTGTAAATATGTTTGTTTATCGAATTAAGAAAACGGTATATTTTATACAAATAAAAATAATAATTGTAACTGATTTGTAATATATTTGTGGTAGGCGATACAGAAAGACAATGAAAATATTTGCGAATTTCATTCAAAATACTACATTAGGTACCTATGCAAATAATATTTTAAAATTATGGAAATTCATTTTTTTAATAAGTTATTCCATAACACCCTTTTGTGATGTAATCATCTCAAGAGCGCTCTAATACTAAAATGTATTTAATTAAAACGTTTTCCAGAGAGTAAAATACATTTTTAATTTAATACATCTATGTAGAAGTACAATACAAGCACATATTTAATTATGCATTGCACGTATACCTATTATGTCACTGTATTTCTTATTTCAGACATAAGAGCTTTGTAAATCGATCCATGAAATTTCGGGATAAGTTTTTCATTTCCATTATTTTATTTACGAAACTCAAAAAATATTTTATGCCCGGTGTTACACCCCTGAGGGAGTAAAATACTTCGCAGACCAAAGCCAGCAGACGTCTGAGAAAACTAATCCAATCTCTGAGCAAACCCTGAAAGTTTTACCTAAAGCTAAACGACCGGGGTATGGGAGCGAGGAGGTCCTTATGCCGGGTCCTCACCCTTCAAATAACCTTAGGCACCTCGCCGAAAGCGAGGCAACGAGGACCCGCTACGTCTTGATTTACTAAGGGTCGAAATTAACCGTTTATATTCGTGCCACGCGAATTTACCACCGGCTTGGATCGTGCGGGCCCTGCCTTAAAAAAGTTCACAAAGTATGGAATGTACCCGTCTCGCCAGTGGCGTAATCGGGCGAAAGACAAGTATTCACAATGTTATTCGCTTTTTAGATATATTGCGATCTGCAGAATTACCAGTATTTTATCTAACGACTCTATTCTGGATTCGTACGAAAATAGCATATCACAAAGGAAGCAATCCATAATAACATATTTCGAATATTTTGACATGTGTATATATTATCCTAATATTTATTCAGAATCAATGTTTCTAATAAAAAGTTTATTTTTTGGTAACGAAAACTAAGCACATACAAAATATATATTCACATAATACACTTTGAGTGAGTAATATTATGTCTTATTGCGGGACACAAAATTATATTAGTAATGCAATTTATATAATATTTAGTATGTAGGATATACGGAAACAATAAAAAAATATTTATAAATATTTCGAATTCCAAATATAATACTTAAAATTTTGTACAAACAAAATCCTTAACTATAATTTTAAGAGCTTAAGTCTTAAGAATTTAACTTTTAGAGTAAGAAAACTGTAGATTTCAAAACACTTAATTTCATGAGAAATCAAAAGATATAAATTTAATAAATATAAAAACACTTGGTTAAAAAAAAATTAATCTATAAAGGTTGTGTCACAACCGAAACATGGCTGCGAAAATTAAAATATAGTGTCGATTTTTTTATGAATTGAAACATTGTTTTTTCCACTTTTCAGTTTATTTTTTCTCGGCATGTTTCAAAGGCTTACACCTTCATCTTGAAAAGATTATCATCATGGGCAAAGTGGAGGGAAAGCGACCACAAGGACGACCACCAAGCCGTTGGTCCGACCAAATCAGGGCGCTGACCGGTATCTCATTAGCCATGGTCAATGGTTAACAGGGTAGACACGACCCTAAATCGAAGGAATGTTTTATGAATTAAAACACTGTTTTCTTTCTACTTTTGAGTTTATTTGTCTCGACATGTTTCGAAAGCGCACACCTTCATTATCGGGAGAATGATATAAACGTTTATATCGTTCTTCCGATGATGAAAGTGTGAACTTTCGAAACATGTCTAGAAAAATAAACTCAAAAGTGTAAAAAACAGTGTTTTAATTCATAAAACCTTCAACATTATGGAATTCCATAGTGTTAACGCCATAAGTTTATCTGAAAAATATAGTGTTGTAGAAATAAAAAGTGTAATTCTAGTTATTTAAATGTGAATCCACAACACAAAGTGAAGGTGAATTTAGAAGAAAATCTAGCTGCAGGCTGGATACTGAGGGGTGACAGGAGCGCATGGCGTGCCATGGTCAATGGTTTACTGGATAGACACGACCCTCAATCACGAGGAATATGATTAAGAAGAACACAGTAGTATTATGAATATGTGGGATTTATGGGTTATTAATATTTAATTTCCCGGCACTCAGTGCCGAGAAACTGCGAGTGACCCAAAGAGCCATGGAAAGAGCCATGTTAGGAATAAGCCTAAGAGACAGAGTCAGAAACGATACGGTGAGAGAAAGAACAAGGGTCATTGACATCATCCACCGGGTGGCGACTCTAAAATGGCAATAGGCGGGTCACGTAATCAGAAGCTCAGATGAAAAGTGTACAAGACTGACTGCTGACTTGGAGACCGTGGACGGCAAAGAGAAGTGCAGGGCAACTGCAACTACGGCGGAAGGATGACCTTAACAGACACGTCGGAATAGCCTGGATACAGTCTGCACAGGACAGAGTGACATGGAAGCGAATGAAGGAGGCCTTTGTTCAGGAGTGGACGGGAATAAGCGGAGGAAGAAGTGGAGGAAGTATATTAAATACAACAATGTATTAAAGATTAAAAATATTTCTTGTTATTGTATTTAACTAGATTAAACTAGAAATACGGGTTAAAGTTCATTGACATTTTATTATGTTAAAATCCTAATGAATTGGTAGCTACGTATGTAATTTGACAGAACATTTTAGAACATCACGTTTCTCGTAAAAATACCATCTCTAAAATGTTCAGGCAATTTGCTTAAGTTTTTAGCGCCAACGAGCATTTAATCAACTTGATTCGATACCCGCCCAATTGAAGATTTTAGGTAGCAATTTGTGTATATTTTACTATACATATTTGTTCATATATTTTTAACAAATTGCCGATGTGATAGTAGCTGTCTGAAAGGATTTTTAGATTATATATCCTCTATGAGTGAGCAAACTCATTAATAAATTGGCATTAGTATTAATGTATTGATTAGTTACAACATAACGCTTTTAAATATATATTTAATGTGACCTTTCAACTTTAAATTCGCCAATATAATTTAAACATATATTTAAAGTAATCATAATGAACACTTTTACTGTGTTTACATCAAACTGAAAAATTAATAGTTTCCAAGTAATGTATTTTATATTTGTTGCGTACGTAAGTGGACTGTATTGACTTTTCTATAGGTCGCAGGTCCCTGCAGGCTCCGGAGCGTAGTGATACTTTTGATTTCGAAGAGAAAGGTAGAGATACGTTTTATATTCGAAGAGAAAGGCAGAGATACGTTTCGTAGCAGGTAGAAGTCTTCAGGTAGTAGTGAGCAGAGAGGTGACTTGACCGAGAAAACCGAGACGCTTAAGTACCCGCCAGCGATACCGTGTTGTCGACGATCAGTGTTAATTATGATCACTTGTAATTAGTCGCTGAAAGCGGGCTCGGTGATTGGCTATTGAACGGCGTCTGTGATTGGTCGCCGCCGCGAGGCCTCGCGGCATATTTACGTGCCGGCCGGGTACTCGGCTCTGTTTGCTTGCTACACCGTCCGTCTGGCAGATGTACTCAAAATGTTTCCTCGGTAAAATCCGTAATTTCTATTTGACTCCTGCGAGACTTCGTACGCTGCTACACTCATTTATTTCACAATACAAAATCATACAATACACAAAGAACAACATCAATAATGAAATATAAATGAAATATAATATAAACTTAAATATTAAACAATTCTCTATTATCTTTAGGACATATAAGTCTTTATTATTTTACAAACATATAAATCATACAACATATTATTCCTATTTAAAACGTGGAGGAGAATCCGGTCCGTTACACTCCCCCCGTGGAGCGCTAGCCTTCACCCTCAGCATGATCGGATTCTGGTTCTTCCCTGTGGATGATGACCAGCTTGATCACGGGGCGAGTGTACTCCGCCTGTGTCGTCTTGATAGTTGCCGTGCGGACTTGTCCGTCGGCTGCCGTGTGAACTGCCGTGATGATCCCGCGGGGCCAGCGGTTGCGCGGGAGTCCTGGGTCGATGATTACCGCCAGGTCTCCTACGCGGGCGGGGTCCTGTCGTGTGTGCCACTTCGAGCGGCGCGCTAGAGTGGGCAAGTATTCTTTCATCCACCTACGCCAAAACATGTCGGCGAAACGTTGAGCTTTCTGCCACTCTTTTTTAAGACATATTTTCTCGTCTGCTCTTTGGTAATGCGCCAGGTGGGGCATCAGCCCCGCTGTGCCTATTAAGAAGTGGTTAGGGGTGAGCGGTGCCTCGTCCCTATGGTCCACGGAGATGTGGGTTAAAGGCCGGTTGTTCACTGTAAATTCTACTTCCGCCAGTGCAGTTTTCAATGTTTCTTCGTGGGGATGTCGATCTTTTAGCATCGTTTCTAGGCCGATTTTAACTGATCGAATGAGTCGCTCCCAGCAGCCTCCCATGTGTGGTGCTGCCGGGGGAATAAACTTCCACTCAACGCCGCGGTTAGCGAGTGCGGCTTGAAAGTCGTCGCTTGCGGTGAATTCTTTTATAGCCATCCTCATCTCCGCGGCAGCTCCTCGTAGGTTCGTCCCGTTATCCGAGTAGATGGTGGTCGGATGACCCCTTCTGGCTGCCAGTCTTCGGATCGCCTGGATGGCCGAGTCGCTAGTTAGCGAATGCGCAATCTCGAGGTGTACTGCGCGTGTGGCAAGACATGTGAATAACACACCGTATCGCTTTTCGTGTCTTCGCCCTACTGTGACGGAGATTGGCCCGAAGAAGTCCATTCCGCTTCGGGTGAAGGGAGCCTCCCTTGCTGTCGTCCTGTCAATCGGGAGAGGGGCCATTTGCGGGGCGGTGGGTGTACCTCTTTTCAATCGGCAAACCACGCATTGTCTTGTGATTTGGCGGATTGCCGATCGTTGCCCCAATATGTAGAATTGTGCCAATGTGTCGCTGAGCGTGCGTTCTGCGCTCCCGTGCCCCGCTCGCTCGTGGTAGTGCCGGATCACAAGGCGCGTGTAAGGATGCCTTCCATCTAGTATTATCGGACTTTGCTGACCGACGGGTAGGTCCGGGTTTGTTAGGCGCGATCCCATTCGCAATATTCCGTGGCAATCGGCGAATATGTTTAACTGACTGAGGCGACTGTTCCTCGGGATCGTTTTCTGCGCTTTAATGTTGATGACTTCTTCGGTAAAGGACTCCAGTTGCGAGTGCTTTATCCAAGATATCTCGGCCAGAGATATCTCCCCTGCGGTCAGTTCCGTTCGTCCAGGCATGTACGCAGGGGATCTGCATCTTCCTATGAACCTGCGTACCCATCCAGTGGCTCGTATCAGCCTTGACCAGGATGAGAAACGGGAGATGTCAGGCAGGCTGTTGGCCGTGGTCACTGTGGTCACGGTGGTCCCAACAAAGCGTTTCCTCTCGAGGTCTTCATCCTTGGGTAGGGCGGCTCGTTCTGTTGGCCATCCTTCTTCTTTATTTTTTAAGAATGGTGGTCCCTTGAACCATCTTCCCTCCGGTGTCACGTCGGGAAGGCTGCCATCTCGCGTTCCCAAGTCGGCTGGATTTAATTTAGAGGGCACCCATCTCCAGTCCGCCGGGGTGGTTGTCTCGTCGATTTCACCGAGTCTGTTAGCCACGAAGGTGGAGTAGGTGCGGGGATCCGAACGGAGCCAGCACAGAACAGTGGTGGAGTCCGTCCAGTAGACGGAGCGGTTTATCCGACATGTCGTTTCATTCCGGATGGTGGCGGCCAGTCTTGCCGCGATGAGTGCCGCTTGCAGCTCCAGCCTTGGAATCGACGTAGCTCGCAGTGGTGCCACTCGGGCTTTGCTGGCGACGAGTCTCACGTGCCTCCCCCCGTCTTGCACGAGGTACGCTACGGCGCAATACGCTAACTCCGAAGCGTCACAGAATACGTGCAGCGTAGCGTTCTCGTCCTTTTTGAGTGTGACACACCGTGGAATTGTGAAAGGGGTGGTGGTCATCAGCTGCAGCCACTCCTCCCATTTAGTTTGTTGGGCCGCGGGTATCTCTTCGTCCCAGTCGATTCGTAGGCGCCATATTTCCTGCAGTAGGATCTTTCCACGTACTAGTAGGCATGTCAGGAATCCGAGAGGATCAAAGATCCGCATCACTGTGCTTAGCACTCGCCTCTTTGTCGGCACCTCTTCCTCGATTTCTTTGAGTGAGCCGAGGTCGAATGCAAACGTGTCGCTCGTGGGGTTCCACGAGAGTCCGAGGACTCGCTCGGTCGCCGTGCCTTGCGACATAGTTATGAGATCTTTGCGCGTCGTAGTTGAGTCGAGGATTCTCCTGTCGTTTGAGGTCCAATTTGTTAAGTAGAATCCTCCGCTGCTAAGGACCTCGGTTATGTCCTTTGCAATCTCTATAGCCTCCGTGAGTGAATCCGTGGCATCCAGGAAATCATCCATATAAAACTTCCTCGTGATGGCGTCTGCTGCGGCTGGGTGAGTATGTCTGTGGTTATCGGCGATCAGATTCCTTACGTACTGCGCCGAGCTGGGCGAGCACGTCGCTCCGAAAATCATCGACGTCATTACGTACTCTTTGATTTCGTCACCCGGGTTTTCTCTCCATAAGAACCGCTGAGAGTCCTGATCCTCTTCCCTGATCTTTATCTGCAGGAACATCTCTCGGATGTCTGCCGCCATAGCAATCTTGCCCTCCCGGAATCGGATGATATTTCCCATTAATGATGACAGTAGGTCGGGACCCGGGAGCAACCTATCGTTTAGGCTGACGCCGCGGCACTTGCTCGCCGCGTCGAACACGATCCGTAATTTGCCCGGTTTCTGGGGATGTATCACTGCAAAGTGCGGTAGGTACCATTTTCGGCTCCCGTCAACTTGTGAGTCGTGTCCGACCAATTCGCGCGCGTAACCTTTAGTTACGTAACTGCGCATTTTTTCTTTGTACGCGACCGAAAACTGTGGGTCGGCTTTCATTCTCGATTCTACGCTCTTTAATCTGTTAAGAGCGCAAGGACGGCCATCGGGAAGGCTAGAGCCCTCTTCTCGCCATAGCAGGCCGGTCTCCCACTGCCCGTTTTCTAGTTGACGGGTTGTCTCCTTCATGGTGCTTGAAGCGCGGGCGTCGTTGCTGTGGGTTCTCTCCGTAACCCTAATTCCGAGGGCGTCAACAGCATAACTCTCCTTCATAAGCAAGTCCAGACGCGAGTCTTCCGATTCGCGTTCCGCGTGGATGGTGAGAGTGGTGGCACGGGTGGTAGATGGTGTTCCTCTGGGGGCGCCGTGCGTTGTCCATCCTAGCGCTGTGCGAGAGCGCAAGTAGCCTTTTGTGTCATTCTTAATCTCCCGGGTCACTATTAAGTGGCCGTGATCCTGACCAATTAGGATACACGGAGTGACCTGTTGTTTAGATCCGCACATCTGGCTGGGAAGGCGAAACCCGTGCACCGTGTTGGCGGTAATAGAAAATCGGCGATTATCGCTGTGTAAGACTAGGGAGACTCTCTGTGAGGCCCTCTCTTTGGTGCACATGTCGTTCGCTCCATGAATCCGTAGTGGTTGTTCCGGTCCCTGCACGCCTATATGTTCCGCGAGTTTCGCGTCGATAAGCGTGATGGTGGACCCTTCATCAAGCAGCGCATATACGTCCAATGTCCCGAGCGGGCCCTTCACTGTGACCGGAACCACTTTTAGTAGAACGGGATTGCGGCCGTCGTACGTATGCATTACGTACTCTTCTGCATGGTTGGCTTCCCTCCGAGTGCTGCTGTTTGCCGGTTCTTTATGCAGCGTTTCGTGGTGGCGGCGATTACACTTAGAACATTCCTGTTTACTTCTGCAATCGGGTGCCCGATGTCCGTGCGTTAAGCATACGAAGCACAAATTGTTTTTGCGAACAACTTCCCACCTTTCATCTACACTTTTTTGGATGAATAATCCACACGACGCAAGTTTGTGGTCTGCCGGGCAGATCGCGCACTTTTTCACTTTTCGCGGGTTCGTTGTCGCTACGGCGTGCACCTGCTGCTTTGTACTTTTTCTAACCTCGTTTCTAGCGGGGTGCGTTGCCGGCGCGGAGCCCTTTATATCCCCCGCGCGCCATAAAGCAAAGTCGGCGAGCTTCGCCCCTGACTCGCTGACTGACCCTTCTCGTATCAGTCGCCACCACTCATGTCTCCAAGTGGGTGG